>CM042547.1:5048867-5491367 GCA_023630585.1 Cranoglanis bouderius
TACATACAGGTTGTGTCTTAGTATGTATGAATTTGTGCTGTTTCTCTTTTAACTTAAACAATATAATCATGTTGCAGTGTTAATGTAAGGTTTTCTCATGGACTGTGGCTGAGACAGAAGGACGTGATGGAGGACAACATAGCATGCTTACACTAAGTTAAACGGTCTCCATATTGAGATATACACGTAGGCCACTTCATCAGTCATTGTCAAGCATTCTGTACACCTCGATAGAATCTCTTTTAGTACTTTAGGATAAGATACTATACGATAGGGAGCACCTCCTTCATATGTTCTCACTGAATTGACATATATTCCATATCTCATAGTATGCGTTCAAGCTATTGATGAATGGCGACAACAGGGCAACATGAAGGTTGGTGGACGACAGAGATTTATGATGCTGAATGAAAGCAAATTCTCCCAAAAGAGGAAAATAAGTGTTCTCATTATGTTTGATGATGAATAATTGTGTAATATCATACTTATTAATAGTAACACAGACAATGTACAGGATGCAAAGAAAATTATTAAATTGTTTATTCTGTCATTTTATATACACTATCAATTTTTATGTTTTCACTTATATTAAGCCTTAAAATCAAGCTTGAAAAGGTTCAATAATACTTTTTGTTGGTCTAATTGACATTAATGATTTGTTTCTGGAGTACACAGAGGATGATTTGGACCTGCCTGGCATCTCACAAAAAATGGGTTCTGTGTTTAATTAGTTAAGCCTAGGTAAAGGAAACCGACTTCGGAGCCGTAGTTAAGCATGGAAGTATGGAGGCACTGTGGAAAGCGCACTACAGAACTGGTGTTGAGTAGTGGATGGGTAGGCGTAATCTTTTTTGGGTAAGATTCAATCAGTTTGGGACATCTTGACTTGGCAATATTTTGCCATTCATCCTTGCAAAATTATTCTAACAGATTGGCTGGGCATCTCCTGTGCACAGCCCTCTTCAGGTCACCCCACAGATTTTTTTTAATTGGATTTAGGTCTGGACACCAAAACCTTGAACTTGTTTTGGTGAAGCCATTCCTTTGTTGATCTAGAAGTTTGCTTTGAGTCGTTGTCATGCTGAGGTTAAATTCCTCTTCATCTTAAGTGTTTTAGCAGAAGCCTTAAGGTGTTGCACCAAAATTGACTGGTATTTGGAGCTCTTCATTATTCCCTCCACCGTGATTACAGCCACAGTTTCAGCTGAAGATTTTTTTTTGTGCCAAATATATCTTTTGGTATTATGGCCAAAAAGTTCAACTTTGCTCTCATCAGACCATAACACATTATTCCACATGGTTTTGGGAGATTGGATGTCATTTTTATTTATTTTTTGGTTAAAAAAGGCTTCCATCTTGCCACCTTATCCCATAGCCAAGAGGTATGTAGAATTCGGGAGATTGTTGTCACATGTAGGGAGCAACCAGTACTTGCCAGAAATTGCTGCAATTTTTTTTAATGTTGCTGTAGGCCTCCTGGCAGCCTCCCTGACCAGTTTTCTCCTGATCTAAAGGGGACGTCCTGTTCTTAGCAGTGTCACTGTCGTGCCATATTTTCTCCACTTGTTGATTGTTGTCTTTACAGTGTGCCATGGTATATCCAATGCCTTGGAAACTTTCTCCTAATTTATATTTTTCAATGAGATCCTGTACCTGCACTTTTTGCATCTGCAAAAAGCAGATGCAGACTAGTAATTAATTGACTAATTAGTCATTGTTTGGACGTTCCCATGACATTTAACCCAAGTAGGACAAATTCTAGTAGTTTGCATTCATAGCCAATGATTTAACTGTGTTTTTGGGGGTATTTAAGGACCAGCTGTTAATGCTTGGACAGCAACATATTTGCACAAGGCCACTTCCTTTTGTTCTGGACAAGCACAATGTTTTTTTTCTTTTCTTTTTAAACTAGAGTTGTCCTGTGTAGGTTCCTCCATTTAGTTATAGAACTGGTTCATATGTTCTGTAGCAAGCACATCGTTATGTATCAATACTGGCACAAACACATACACATCTGCAGTCAGTTCTAAAATGTGTAGGTACTTGGTCTCTCCATGTTTTTCTCTCTTCCTCTAGGTTTCTTGTTGCTCTTCATGCATTTGCTTTCATTCTCTCAGGTAGTTCTTTCACCATCATGTCTCCAACAGACTAATAGCTCTTTCCATTTCTCCATCCACTTTCCTGCATGGCTATCCTCCAAATGCGGTGGGTCTGCCAAACGGTTGAGCGATGTACTGTATGTGTGTATGTGTGTGACTGGCAAATTGCTCTTCATCCTTCTCCAGCCTAATTTCTCCCCACCTCTCCTCTGTCCCCTTTCCACAAATCTCTCATCCCTGCACCGAGTGGCCAGCCCTGTTGGTCGTAGTGCACTGATCTCTACTCACTGTCTCAGTTGCATAAAAAAATTAATCAGCTTAATTTCTGAATGCACTGAAGTGAGCTGATGCAATCTACAGCTGTGGCCAAAAGTTTTGAGAATGACACAAATATTAATTTTCACAAAGTCTGCTGCTTCAGTGTTTTTAGACCTTTTTGTCAGATGTTACTAACTGTTACTGAAGTATAATCACAAGCATTTCATAAGTGTCAATGGCTTTTATTGACAATTACATGAAGTTTATGCAAAGAGTCAATATTTGCAGTGTTGACCCTTCTTTTTCAAGACCTCTGCAATTCGCCCTGGCATGCTGTCAATCAACTTCTGGGCCACAGCCTGACTGATGGCAGCCCATTCTTGCATAATCAATGCTTGGAGTTTGTCAGAGTTTGTGGGTTTTTGTTTGCCCACCCGCCTCTTGAGGATTGACCACAAATTCTCAATGGTATTAAGGTCTAGGGAGTTTCCTGGCCATGGACCCAAAATGTCGATGTTTTGGTCCCCGAGCCACTTCGTTATCACTTTTGCCTTGTGGCAAGGTGAAGAAGGTGAGAAGTTGCTCTCTGAGGATGTTTTTGTACCATTCTTTATTCATGACTGTGTTCTTAGGCAAAATTGTGAGTGAGCCCACTTCCTTGGCTGAGAAGCAACCCCACACATGAGTGGTCTCAGGATGCTTTACTGTTGGCATGACACAGGACTGATGGTAGCGCTCACCTTTTCTTCTCCGGACAAGCTTTTTTCCAGATGCCCCAAACAATCGGAAAGGGGATTCATCAGAGAAAATGACATTACCCCAGTCCTCAGCAGTCCAATCCCTCTACTTTTTGCAGAATAGCAGTCTGTCCCTGATGTTTTTCCTGGAGAGAAGTGGCTTCTTTGCTGCTCTTCTTGACACCAGGTCATCCTCCATAAGTCTTCGCCTTACTGTGCATGCAGACGCACTCACACCTGCCTGCTGCCATTCCTGAGCAAGCTCTGCACTGGTAGTGCCTCGATCCCGCAGCTGAATCAACTTTAGGAGACGGTCCTTGCGCTTGCTGGACTTTCTTGGGCGCCCTGGAAGCCTTCTTCACAACAGTTGAACCTCTCTCCTTGAAGGTCTTGATGATCTGATAAATGGTTGATTTAGGTGCAATCTTACTAGCAGCAATATCCTTGCCTGTAAATCCCTTTTTGTGCAAAGCAATGATGGCTGCACGTGTTTCCTTGCAGGTAACCATAGTTAACAGAGGAAGAATAATAATTTCAAGCACCACCCTCCTTTTAAAGCTTCCAGTCTGTTATTCTAACTCAATCAGCATGACAGAGTGATCTCCAGCCTTGTCCTCGTTAACACTCTCACCTGTGTTAACAAGAGAATCACTGACATGATGTCAGCTGGTCCTTTTTCTGGAAGGGCTGAAATGCAGTGGACATGTTTTTTTGGGATTAAGTTCATTTTCATGGCAAAGAGGGACTTTGAAATTAATTGCAATTCATCTGATCACTCTTCATAACATTCTGGAGTATATGCAAATTTCCATCATAAAAACTGAGGCAGCAGACTTTGTAAAAATTAATATTTGTGTCATTCTCAAAACTTTTGGCCACGGCTGTACTGCCTGTAGCCAAGCTCTTATCCTCGCTTTCTTTTTTTCCCTGCCTGCACATCTGTTAAACAAGCTACTATCCGCGTTGTTGGCCTGGGAATTTAAAATGGGCCTCCCAGCTTGGCATGTGTGCACATGGGTGTTGGTGTGTATGATTTGATGTTTTAATTCTGGTCATATTATCCTGCTAAAATGTCTAACTAGGAGTCCTCAGTTGTTTCACAATAACTTTGAGTGAACGCTTGAGCGAACAACTAAGGTTTTATACACAAATTTTTATTACTAAACTGATGGTCATGGAAAAATGTAACATATCAGTTGGATTGGAATGATAAGGATCTATGTGGAAAAGTTAGTTAATGTTATATATATGTTATGTTATGTTACATGTGCTGAGTATATCCTCAGGCCCAGTGTTCCCAGGATTGACTCAGGTTCTACCTCAACTCTGATCAAAGTGGTTAATGGAGATGAATTAATATATGTGAGAATATCTATGTTGATTAATGGTATAAAAACATAAAATGCTACTGGTTCAACCTTATTGCAAATCAAAACTTTATAGCTCAATATATGGCATTCATTCATTTGTTTTCATTTCAACTACTTTATCTTGTTCAGGGTCGCGGTGGATCCAGAGCCTATCCCAGGAACTCTGTGAGGTGGGAATACACCATGGATGGGACACTAAACCATCTCAGGGCATCATGCATGCACTTGTTCACACACACCCCTATGAGCCCCTAGTGTAGCCAGTCAACCTATATGCATGTTTTTGGGAAGTGGAACAAAACCTGAGAACCCAGAAGAAAACCAACAAGAAACACAAGGAGAACATGAGAAAGTAACCCAGGCTCATGATCTAATCAGGGGCCCTGGAACTATGAGGCAGCAACTCCACCTTGCCTGACTCCGTGTCTTAATATTACAAAATGATCAAAGAGATCCTTATTATTCCAAGGTCTCTATATCCTCAAGCCAATAACATACTCATCCAAACATAATGCAAGTTAATTGGGCAGGTATTGTATTATTCTAGCTAGATATTTCCATCGTTTTAATTTCTGGAATTACTGAATACATGAAAATAGATGTTTTTAGTGTGCAGTGTATTGTTTTATGTACTTCCATATCCACATTCCTGCTTTGCCAATTAACATTGTCATTGATTCATGATGCTCATTGTCTAGTCTGAATAAAAGCCATTTTCTCCACAAAGCTTTCTTTAAAAGATTTTTGTAGCTATGAGTGCCACTTTTTAAACCAACCACCATCTCATGCAAAATGCATAGGAACTATAATGAGAGAGAAGAATTCCACTGAATTACGCAGTGAAGTTGTAAGCAAACTTCTATCCATACCTCTCACCTCTCACACTAACCTTAACCAGGTATACATTTTCATATAAATTAGCTTGTCAGAATACTTATCAATTTGCAATGGTAAGATGTTTTTGTTTAAGACAGTTCTTTAAGGATCTATGCAGCTCCACTCTTCTTTTATCTCCAGGTTTTGACACATGCACCATCACTTTGATTTAGAGAAATAACAGCAGATTATTATTATTATTATTATTATTATTATTATTATTATTATTATTATTATTATTATTATTATTACTACTATTATTATTATTAGTTTATTTATTTATTTATTTCTTTTACCAGAGGCCAAAAAATGGAATTTCCACGTGTTTTGGGGGTGCCCATGTTCAGCACTGAATTTATTTGTGATGTCATGCTCAGCAGTGGTGCTCATATGAAAGTAGACATTCAGGGCTTCATGAAGTTTGCAGTTTTTCTTTCTTTCTTTCTTTCTTTCTTTCTTTCTTTCTTTCTAGCCTACTAGGTTTAAATGTTATAATTTTATTCAGGCAGTTGTATACAGTGTTTTACTATCAAAAAAGCTTTAGTTGTGCTGTCTGTTTTACTCAGTACCAGTGTTATTGTGGAGAGGTGTGAATTGTTTGCCCAGCAGGGGGCTCACACTCCTTTCCCATCACCTTGCTCACCAGCAGCTAAACACAGAGACACGATACTCTACACACAGAAACCCAACAGTGTCCTGACTAATCTTATAACAGACTTGCAGTGATAAAATAGTTAATTTGTTTATACTGATTGAAAATGTTCCATAAGTCGATTTCCATTCCTCCGGTGGAATGGAACGCCAATGTACGGTGAGAACGGGTTAGTTTAAAACAAAGCTCACAAATGAATGTACCCAGCTGAGAGGTCTGTCTTCATTGTTTGCATCCCTTTTAATTCAAACATTCGATTTATTCAGAAGTAAGTGGTTTAATTGCACAAGGTTGTATGAAGGAGATCTTTTACTGTTTGACTTCTATAATGTTAAGTGTGCTCAGTGCTTCATTCTCTGTTCCATTTCCATAAAGTGCTATCTCTTTATTGGAGATATCTTACAGTTTGACACATAATCCTCCATATTGATGTAGCTGATAATGAACAGTACCTCACAAGCACTTTCCAACTTTTTTTTTTATTGCAATGTATGTTTTTTTTTACAGAAGCAAATTAAAAAGGATCAAGGAGGGTAATATGTTAATTTATCCAATTTACATTATCTACAGTTTCTACTCTAGTGGACCCTTATATACTGTAGATGAGAAAAGAGATTTGTTTCCCCAACAAAATAGAGAGCATACTGGCCTTTTTCCTGCTTAACTGTATACCTTATAATGAACATATACAGTCGTGTGAAAAAATAAGTACACCTTACAGAAATTTTTAAAAATATATTATTATTATTATTATTATTATTATTATTATTATTAATTTATTTATTAATTAATTAATTTATTTTTTACATATTTGGACAAGCAAACATTTGATCCTCTTTGAAACAGTGCCTATTAATAAAGCTGATACAATCTATCAAATGACACATACAATTGGCATTTTGTAGTAATTTCCACAATTTAAATGATCAAAAAAACAGATCATTTACCACACCTTCAAATCCATAAAATTAGAATCAGGTGTTGAAGATTGGGTGCCAGTGATTAGAATCTGCTTAGGGAGTGCAAGTGGAACCTGTCTTATTAACCCCTCTCATATCTAGTGTCTGGTTTTCCCTTTGCTATTGAGGTGTGTGGTGTCATCATGCCAAGATATAAAGAGTTCTGTAAGGCCTTCAGAAAAAAGGTTGTGGATGCCTATGAGTCTGGCAAGGGATTTAAAATTATTTGAAATACATCATTCCACTGTAAGGAAAATCATCTACAAATAGCACAGATTTCAGACCACTGCCAATTTGTCCAGGACTGGCCGTCCCAACAAATTCAGCCCAAGAGCAGACCGTCTGATGCAAAAGGAAGTCCCCAAGAACCCCAAAATTTCATCCCAGTATCTGCTTGTAAGTCTTGCAACTGTTGGTGTCAAAGTGCATGCTTCTACAATCAGAAAGAGATTGCACAAATTTGACCTGCATGTGAGGCGAGCCAGGAAAAAGCTTTTGCAAGACTACAGTTTGCCAATGAGCATATAGGCAAAGACCAGGCCTTTTGGAATAATGTGCTCTGGACAGACTATATCAAAGATATAGTAGTTTGGTTACAGTAACAGCAGACATGTTTGGCACAGACCAAAGACAGCTTTTCAGGAGAAGCACAGTGGTGGAAATGTTATGGTCTGGGGTTGCTTCGCTGCCTCAGACACTGGACAGCTTGCATTCATTGATTCAACTATGAATTCTGCATCATATCAAAGAGTGCTTGAAGATAATGTGAGACCATCTATCCAAAAGTTGAAGTTGAACCAAAAGTGAACCTTTCAACAGGATAAGCACACTAGCAAATCCACCAAGTAATGGCTAAAAAAGAAGAAATGGAGGGTTATGGAATGTTGTGGGGGATTTGAAATGGGCAGTACATGCAGGAAAACCCTCAAACATCTTGCAACTGACAATTATGCAAAACAAAATAACAATAACAAGAAGTTATTTCGGCTAAAGGGGGCAATACTAGCTTCTGAGGCCAAGAGTGTACTTTTCCACAGAAGAATATCAGGCCTATTGGTATTTCTGTTCCTTGTGTTTTTGTTAAAACTTTATTAATAGGCACTGATTCAAAGATGATCAAATTTTTGCTTGTCCAAATATGTCAAAAAAGCCAACAATTTCCATGGGGTGTACTTTTTTTTTCACATGACTGTATAAATATGTTATGCAACATTACAATTTCTTGCCACTGTTTAATTATTTTATATTTAAAGCTTCTGAGCAAATATTTATGAATCTCTGTTAGAAGAACCCTATTGCAAGCTACAGGAGGAAGAACATACAGTATTCACATTCATAATGTGGGTTGTGCTTCATCTTTCTCCTAATTCATCTCATACCTGCAAATGCTACATTCAATGTGAAATAAGAGTTGTGTCCCAAACCAAATTCTACACATGAACATACTTCTACACATACTTAAACATGACTTCTCTCTGTAATGTTCACAGGTCTCTATGTGTCTCTGAGGCCAAAAGTAGTGAACTAGCTGACTAATGTTAGATACATACAGTGAGGGGAAAAAAGTATTTGATCACCTGCTGATTTTGTACGTTTGCCCACTGACAAAGAAATGATCAGTCTATAATTTTAATGGTAGGTGTATTTTAACAGTGAGAGACAGAATAACAACAAAAAAAATCCAGAGAAATGCATTTCAAAAAAGTTATAAATTGATTTGCATTTTAATGAGTGAAATAAGTATTTGATCCCTTATCAATCAGCAAGATTTCTGGCTCCCAGGTGTCTTTTACACAGGTAATGAGCTGAGATCTCAGCTCGTTACCTGTGTAAAACACACCTGGGAGCCAGAAATCTTGCTGATTATAAAAGACATAAAGATATAAAGATATAAAAGACACCTGTCCACAGAAGCAATCAATCAATCAGATTCCAAACTCTCCACCATGGCCAAGACCAAAGAGCTGTCCAAGGATGTCAGGGACAAGAATGTAGACCTACACAAGGTCTACAATCTGGATTTTTTTTTTTTGGTGTTGTTATTCTGTCTCTCACTGTTAAAATACACCTACCATTAAAATTATAGACTGATCATTTCAGATGTTTCTTGTTTGGGCAAAGTTTGGAGAAAGACAGGATCTGTTCATGATCCAAAACATACAAGCTCATCTGTGAAACATGGTGGAGGTAGTGTCATGGCTTGGGCTTACATGGCTGCTTCTGGAACAGACTCACTAATCTTTATTGATGATGTAACTTATGATGGTAGCAGCAGAATCAATTCAAAAAATTACAGGAACATTTTGTCTGCCAATTTACATAGAAATGCATCCAAATTAATAGGGAGGAACTTTACCATGCAGCAAGATAATGATCCAAAACACACTGCCAACACAACCAAGAACTTTATCGAGGGAAAAAGTGAAAGGTTTTAGACTGGCCAAGTCAATCACCAGACCTTAACCCAATTGAGCAGCATTTCACCTCCTGGAGAAGAGACTAAAGGGAGACGCTCCCTGAAACAAACAACAAGTGAAAGAGGCTGTGGTAAAAACCTGGAAAAGCATCCACTGATCAGCCGGTCATGAGTTCAAATCCCAGCACCACTAAATTGCCACTGCTGGTCCTTGAACAAGGCCTTTATCCCTCAACTGCTCAGTTGTGTAAATGAGATAAATGTCCTTTCACTTTTATAAGTCACTTTGTATAAGGGCATTTGCAGAATGACACAAATGTAAATGATATATGTACATGGCTTATTTCTGTAACTATTGAACACGTATTGATTATTTATTCCACATATAATTCTTGAATTCTACAAATTCGCACAGTAGAAACTGCAGATTTATGGAATGACAAATGTGCCATTACAATCTGAATCTAAAATGTACAAATCAGAATTTTTATGCCTTTCTTGAATTTGTAAGTTAAACCTTTTATAGTTGAATTAGATCAAATTGTGTCTTGACATTTTCAAAGCTTTAAAGAAGGAACATTATATTTAACAATAGAGTTACTCCCCTAACTCAATAATGACTTGTAGCTTTAAGTGCATGTGTTATCAGATGCTTTAAAATGTCTACTTGACTAGTTTTCTCATGGGTTATGTAAACATTTATTTCAGTTCATTCTAAAAGGTGTGGTTACTTCTACTGGGTTATTTACCCAATAGACCCAGATAATGATTGTGCTTCTTATTACACGTCTGTCACCTCTCTGGTCGTAGGTCTCCTCAGGCTTAATTCTGTGCACTGTTCTGATATTTTTTATAGTTAAATCAAGCTGTTGTGTGCTGTGACACCTATGATTCCCACTGGTAGGGAGTCAAGGGTCCGTCACAGGTTAGTGAGCATGTGAAGTTCCCCCGACATGTCCCATCGATTTTTCTTCTCCCACAGTAGCCCTTGTGGCGAAAATCTATCCGAGGCAACATCAAATACCTTTCAGATGTTCTTTCATTGCCTCTCTCTTACCTGCTGTTGGGAGTGGTGGAAGGTCCTTGAAGACATTTTCAAAGCCTTTTCTGTACCAGGCTTTGGCCTTTTGTCCCTCTGCTGGGAGGAGAATTGTGTGACCTGACCTGAGAAGTGAGTCTCAGTGAAGTCATTGAGGAGCTAGAAGCTCTTAATAATAATAATAATAATAATAATAATAATAATAATAATAATAATAAGCTCAGATGCTTATTGAACCAAGGCAGATTCCTGTATCACTGCAAAAATGCAGTCTACAGTATTTAACACCCATTTCACTAATTCACCTTTTTAAACCAATGAAGAAATCAAAAAAGATGAATAAATATACAACTTACAGTACAGCAAAACATGAGCTCACTATAATATATACAGTACTATTCAAAAGTTTTAGGCACAGTACTGTGACTTCTACATTATCGTCATTACAAAAAACATTTTCAATTCCCAAACATTAATTTTCTAGCACAAAATTAAATGTTACAGAAAAATGTTTGTATGTCATTAAAGAAAGCAGCATATTACGTAAGAGATACTTTTCAGATAAAAAACACAATGAAGGCTGCTGGGTTTTGCTGCAAAAATAAGAAGCGAGTGCGAAAGTCAAAGTCTCCAGAAGAACTGTGTCTGGTTCTGCAAGATGCTCAATAAAACTTACCAGCTCTTTTACTACTATTTTTATTTTTATTTTTTTGTCACACCAAATATTGACTTAAATATTGAATATTGTTTCATTAATACTGCTTACTACTCCTTATGGTATTTTTTAAAAATGTAGAAATATTTTATTTCATTATTTTAAAGGCATCTTTGCTCTGCAGCATTTCTTTGCATGTGTCTAAAACTTTTGCACAGTACTGTATATATCTTCATTCTCCTTCTTCCTGGGAGTACCAGACATAGTCTGTATGGGACTCCAGTCAATCGCATGACATTGCAGAACATACACACATTCACATCTAGCAGAAATTTAGAGTGGCCAATGCACCAACCAGCATATTTTTGAAATACACAGAGTAACTTGAGCTCAGGGCCAAACCTTGGAGCTTCAAGGCAGTCCTACCTGCTACACCATCCTGAGCAAATTCTCCTGTTTACCAATTACTATTCCCCCCCACCCCCAAACTGCCAATAAAAGGGTGCTAATACACTAATCAGATATAAATTTGCCCAAACAACCCTGTGTGCATGGTGTTTGCGTGTTCTCCCTGTGCTTTGGGGGTTCCCTCCAGGTACTCCGGTTTCCTCCCCCAGACATGTGTTGTAGGCTGATTGGCATCACTAAATCATCCGTAGTGTGTGAATGGGTGTGTGAATGTGTGTGCAATTGTGCCCTGCGATGGTTTGGCACCAGCATATCCCTGCCTTGTGCCCTGGGATAGACTTCAGGCTCCCCTGTGTAGGATAAGTGGTATGGAAAATGGATGGATGGAATATAATTGAATCAGGTCTTTAGGCAACATGTCTGGGTTTGCATTAGTATTAAGTAGGGCATCACAGAACATTTTATATGGCTGGGTTTATTCATTCTTTATAACATTAGCGAGTTGAATGTAAATAAAGTGCATTAGATAGCTACATTAGTACTTGGTTCAAGTAGGTTTGCAGTGGAGAAGAGTGGCTTTTATTTCACTTGGCAAAAGTGCTTCTGTACAGCTGTAAGTAAAGTACATTTTTGTTTTTTATTGCATTGGAATCCCTCGTAATCAATGAACGATAGTGGCTGCTCATCACGAACAACACATTAAGTGCTGTTATTTTCACTCACCTAGCTTTGTCTACAGACATTAGTTCTTGCCAAGCATTTGCTGCCCTGTGCTGCTGGTAATGAACTTCTTGTTCTGAGTTTAATGTTTAATCAGGTTACTTTTGGATTGTAGGAAGATACTGTGGTTCCTCCTCTTGATATTTTCACAGAGGGCAGTTTGCAGTCTGCTTTGCTTTGAAAAATGTCCAGATTGCTGTCATTTCATGTAGTCTGTTCATTTGTGTGAGAACATACAGTAGCCTTGTGTCACACAGTGTCACGTGGTATCGGATGTTGATATCGGGACATCTCTTACAAATACGAGTAAATGAACACAGAATCAGGTTGATACACAATATCAGGATCAGTAGCCATGCATCCCTATTTGCTACAATGTCTTCTATTGTACAGTTACCTCAAAAACAATAACTCGCCATAAGTTTTCAATAGTCAAACCTGTCTTGGGTGTCTTGTAAAGACCAGATATCGTCTATGCAAGGCTAATAAATAAATAAATATATAAGTTGAAATTTATGTTATGTTTATTTATTAGTCTTCTTTTACTCTAGTCTTGCACTTTGTAATGAGTTCTACACCTCCTTACCCTTATTGTAATGAACAGCTGTTGGAAAAATAGCAACAAACTATGAATAAAAGCGGAATTTAAATGAGGATCCATCTGATCAGCTGTCAAGGTCTGTCATCACTCCGTTTCCTGATAGTAGTGCCTCGTTTTCCCATATGTTCTTTTAAACCTTGCTCTTTTCCCGTTCTTCTTCTTCCTCTGTTTGATGGGAAGTCATTGTAGTGACGGGTGCATTAGGTGACTCTGTTTACCAGGTTGGGTGTTAATGATAGCGTTACTATAATAAAGGGAGAGAAACAGCATGACACAAAAAAATGCGTAGAGGACTGAGAGAGATGATGATAATCCTTAATTTGCCTCATCTTCAATCATACAGTGGGTTGTCACATAGGCCCGAGGATCATAAGGTTACTAACACAACCACACTGGGTGTCTACCTGCCTTTTGTGTCTAGTTAAGTCAGACTCAAGAGGCACCTAATGCTTAGTTGAATAAAAAAAAAAAAAAAATTCAATCTATTTTAATACCTCCTCTAAGCTGTTTGTACAAGTAGTCTCTAAATGATACCCTTTAATCGCTTGGCTCAGTCTGGTGCTATTTTATTACATAAGAGTATGAAATTGTACAGAAGTGAGCACTAACTGGCAGACCTGCCTAATCAATTCAGGCCATCATTTAGCCCACACACAAAATGCTAATGTAGTTCCTCAAGTCACATAAGTCAAAGAAGGTTCCTGTGCAATTAGTTTCAAGCAGGGTTTTTGTGAGGTTATTGTGCAGGTGAATGACCAGAAATGTCATGACAGTGATAGTGACCTTGTGTAACCTCAGATATACTGCAGTGCTCTCAATCTTAATCTGTATGTGCAGTGTTCTGATATACGGCTGTTTGCTGTGCCTGTTGAGGGCTAGTAGAAGTGAAAGCTATGTGTCATACTTGTATACAGTTCAATGGCATGAAGAGTATCTTTGGAAATAACTATGCCTTGGTTTGATATAATCTACCTGGCCTTTCCTTTCAGTTCACTTTTGAGTGTCCTTTTAAATTGGTAGAAAAGTAAGAAATACTGTACCATTATGTTGCTCACAGGTCTGTGTTGGCAATTCATTTAACTTTGAAAGGACACAGTACTGTTCTGGGTCAAGAAGAAACTTGCAAATTACTAAATGATAGCATTGGTCTCAGACTCGTATGCTCTGCCTTCAGCTCACAGAGCATGTGATACTTATTGTACTGTTTTTTTAACCACAAGCTTCAGAATCTTGCAATCTGATTGTCTAGCCATATGTCTATGCATACACACATGTTCACCAACTTCCAACAGAAAAACTAACTTTTGAACACCATGGCTCAGTGAGCTTTTTGGAACAAAGTGTTGCCACTGGGTTTAAAATTAGTTCATGGTATCACATCATTAAAGTTTACTGCCAGTTTTGTTCGTAGAAGTTAGAGGCAAGTAAACATGATACAAGTTTGCCAACAGACTGTGTAAAAAGTGTGAGTGATTGATCAGGTGCAGTTTCAGTCACATGGAATCTTCCTGTTAACTAGGTGATTCATGGCTGTGCTTCATGACAACAGATAACAAGTGAGACTATACTTCATTCATGTCTTCATTCAAGGCTAGAACCATTGGACATTTATTGTTACTATAACCCTCCCCGTTTGATTACATGTTTGTAGATTCTGTTCCAGGTCAATTTTGACCTGCATGTATTAACCAAAAGGTGATCTTGAAAGTGACAGTGATAACCAAGCTCAGAATTAGCCAATTAACCACACCTGTCATCAATGAAGTAACTGTGATTAAAGATCAGCTGTTTCTGTAGGATTTTCTTGACATTGTCTTGGTTTCATCTGAATGTTGAAGCCATGGTCCACAAAGAGCTTACAAAACATGTACAGGATCACACTGTCAACTGGTATGGATCAGGAGAGGGGTACAAAAGAATTTCCAAAAGATTAGATGTAACATAGAACAATGTGAAGGCCATCATCAACAAGTGGAGAAAATGGTATACCGTAGTGACATTACCAAGAATAGGACTTCCTTCTAAAATACAGGAAAGGACAGGAAGGCATAAAAACAAGAAACCTATTCACCCAAAGAATACCATACCCATGCTTCTCTTCAGCTGTGACTGGAGCCTATTCAAGACAGAGGCAATCACAGACAGATCCAACTACCAATCTATTTTGGCACAAAACCTGCAGCACAAACCCAAGTCAACAAAGGAAGCTTCAGAAGCAGAAGATCAAAACCCCCACCCCCCAAACCCCGGAAACATTTCTCTTTGTTTTTCAGTTGAATATTGTTGGTTGCTAATTCACATTAAAGGTGGAAAAAGATCTGTTATGGTAAAACTGGCACTTGATACTTGATACAAATGTCCATGATGAAGAAATGCTAGTGGCTTGTCACTGTAGTGGCTTGGTATCCAGCTCATCAGTAGGCCATGATGATGACATTCACCACCCAGTGGGTCAGCATCTGTTTAGACAAAGGAGCCACTAGTGCCTTTTTTGTGGCAGAGGCTCTGAAACTCTAGGGCCTAGGGTCTAAATAACACCTAGGGCACATATTAGGCACAGCAAATAACACTCTGTAGGCTCACATTAATTTAGAACTGTAAGGTCAATTGGCTGATTCACAAAATTGGGTGATATAACCTTGGGTACAAATCCCAGATACAACCAGAAGATCACCCCAGAATTATCTAGTTACCAATGTATGTGTGGAGAGCTTAATGCCAGCGTATGTAACTTTTAGCTGAAGTGATCACTAATGGAAAGGCCATTTTTAGAGATAGTCATTTCAGTTCAGCATCCTGTGCCTCGTCACCTTTAGAAAGGCTTATTATTTAGTAATAAGCCTATGAGGCCCAGGAAAGATGTGATCTATGGTGCTATGGAGTGCAGCAGTAGCTGTAACATGCACAGTTAATGTAGATGTGGGTTTGCCAGTATTTAGCAGTCACTGAAGAAAAGGCAGGATCTTGGGAATTGTATGGGTCCGGGTCTAGCCATCAAGGTGAATACTTTTCATCCAAGGGCATACCAGACCTGCATGCTAGAGGTTCTTGTGTTCAAAAGTGTGTCCTGGATGGCTTAGTTGGTGAACCTGAGGGGGACAATACCATAGACATAGCTGTCCTGGATGAGGTTGTCAAACCTCTCTGTCCATTTGGAACAGCAGGTCTTGGGGAGGAAGTCACCAGGAAGTTCCAACCACTAGTGAAAGCAGTAGTAGGAATCGATGTCTTGCTGGCCATCTTGGGGCCACAAGCAGGCAGTGGGTGGTGTGGCCCAAGCAAGAAACATTTCAGCTGATTGTATAAAGTAATTTAAAAAAAAAACATTAAAAACAACCTTATGATTTAGGAAGGGTTTAATAGACTTAGGGTGCTCCAGAAAACCATGATCCAGACTTAATGGTCTTCCCTATGAGAGGTTTTGCAGATGTTCTTTATTATCCATTTAGTCAAGTCTTCCATGCCACATAATCTGCATGTGTGTTGCAAATCAGATGGCATGGTGAAACAGACAGGGTGATTCAACCAGCCACACCTGCCATTTGAACCCAAACTACCTCTGATTATGTCCATTACTCAGGCCACTGGGCCATGCTGCTGTAAAACACCACTGGAGCAGAAGCTGTTCTCCACTCTAAACTAATCTCTTGCTGCCCTGACTGCAGAAAGCGGATGAGAAGCTGCCTTTTACTTTTATGGTTAGTGACAGAGAACAAATGTCTGCTCTCATCTGAAAGCAGAGCTTGATTTTTGGTCCCTAGCGGTTTACTCCAGTTCTCCCTGCTGTGAAACACCACAGAGGACCACACAAGTGTTAGAGGTGTCAAGCAGTGAGGGGATAATGTAAACTGCTGTATCCTAAAACAACAATAACAGCCTGAGACAGGCCTCGAGTAGCCATTTTAGTGGATGCCAAGAACATATGCTAAAGTGAAGGAAATGTTTGCAGTGTGGTCCATGATGCCTGGTGGGAACTCTTACAGAAAAAAAAAAGTTTACATTTTGAGCATGTGCACATGTGGCAAGGAGGACGTTATTTAATTTCCAAAGTGTGTATAAAAAAAAAAAACAGACAATTTTACTGACTACACTTTATTGCTCTTTATTTACAGCTATAGTACTGTGAATAATATGTAATCTATATTTCTGCAAAATTGGTTAATGGTTGTATATAATGTAATAAAATATGTAATTTAATTTCCTGCCATGTTGTGCATGTATTGCAGTTCGCAAGTTATCTTTCTTAGATTCTAGGGTGGTTAATCATTGTGGCTTAATAGAGTTTGCGGTCAGGAGAAGTGACAGCTTAAAATGGACTTGACAAAGGGAGATGCCAAGCTACTTGTCATTTCTGGAGACCTTTCTGCCTCCTGTTCCCTTGTGTGGTGTGCCTGGGTCAGGCCAGCTCCAGAGTCCTGCAATAAACAAATCACCCTGTAAGAAAACCTGATGATGTCTCACAAATTCCAGCTCAAAGGTCATTGAGGGACAACAAGCCAGGGTTGCATAGACTAGTAAAGGACCAAATAGGATCCTGAATGGCTTTATTTCTGCTTAGAGCAAAGGGACTAAGTGCTTGTGTGAGTCCACCAATTCCCGATGCCTTACCTCGCTCCTCCAGGGTTGGGGGTTAGAATCCCACCTCCGCCCTGTGTGCACGGAGCTTGCATGTTCTCCCCGTGCTTTGGGGGTTTCCTCTGGGTACTCCGGTTTCCTCCCCCAGTCCAAAGACATGCGCTGTAGGCTGATTGGCATTTCCAAATTGTTCATAGCGTGTGAATGGGTGTGTAAGTGTTTGTGCGATTGTCCCCTGCCTCGTGCCCCGAGCATTTCCACTATATATATATATATATATATATATATATATATATATATATATATATATATATATATATATATATATATATATATATATATATATATATATATATATATATATATATATATATATATATGTGTGTGTGTGTGTGTGTGTATGCATTTACCTACCCTGCCATTAAGCTTCTAGACTCTTTCAAACTCCATATTACACTTGCTATTAGAGGTAATTACCTAGTAAAGACAATTAATTTTTGGTTACAGCGTCCTTGAGAGAATCTTCTTGAGGGTGTCTCTGTTGTAATAAGCTGTAGTACTGTTGCTTTAGTGAAGCTGCAGTCTACCAAATAATCCTTTCAACCTCCTGCTCCAACCAATGAGGGTAGAAATTACTTACAGGCATTACTTCTGGAGAGGACATGTGTCTGGTTTAGTTTCATACACACACAAACATGTTATTGTAATTGTTGATGCTGGTTAAGCCTCGCAGGAGTATCTATATGTAATGCACTGCTAGGTAGAGTGGCAGGGAGAGAAGACCTGCCTGACGGATTAGTTAGTATTAACTAACTAGTTAGTTAGTTAGTATTTGTCATCCACATTTTTAGCCACAGCTCCATAATCATCAACATGAGATATGTAGAGCTGTGAAATATTTGAATCTTAGCATAATTTCATGCTGTGGTAGGACAAGTGTACTGTATAATATGAAAAGTATAATGAAGGATTAATGTATTGTATAAGAAAATAAAGACTGTCCTCCAGGTTCCACTTATTTAGTAATGGAGTAATGGAGAGGATTATGTCTACCAGTTTTCTTTTTTCAACCTGGTCAGGCCAGGTGCATTCATAATTAGGGCTTTGAAACAGATAAGAGAAAAAAAATCCTCCACAAAGCATACTGTATGTGGCCAATAATTGATAATCCTTAAGTTTACATTTGTATCAAAAATCAAAAAGGTATGTGAATATTGGCTACTCTTAGCCTGTAAGCCTACAACAACCACCAACAACAAGTGAATCATTTGAGAACCAACAGCAGATGGCCTCATTTCTTTGCCTACTTTCTTTCTAAGAGTGTTTGTAAAAATGTTTTTAAGAGCACATCCTCATGGGCATTATGTAACACTTGTGGTTCAGTTATATAGACCTATTAGTTCTAAATATGTTCATCAGCACACTTACAATGTTTATTCCTATTAATATTATTGATCCCTTTACAGAGTCTTGTTTTACTTCATTGTGTAAAACAGCTATTTGATATGACTGCAGTGAAAACTGAAAAATTGTACAGATGAATGAGTTGCTCATAAAGAAATGTAAAAAAAAAACAAAAAAAAACTTTCACACAGCTTTTTTTTTTAGCTACCTTTGTAACTAGGAGAAATTAAGATTGTTTTATGAGTCTTGTAGTCTAAACATATGTCAAGAAAAGCACTAAAATACACATTAAGTGGGCTACACTCAATGGGCTGTATTTAGACTTGAAGACTTAAGTTTGAGCGTTATGTCAGTATTTATGCAGGGAAAGTGATTTGTATCAGAGATGGGTTATGAAGCTGCTTAAGGTGATTTCCTGATAGGCCAATTCAGATTATGCAAATCACCTGCGTGTAGTTCACATCTCTGGGGTTGCCAGATTTTTCTTGAGTAGAAGCATCTGAAATTGGGTTTTTCAATAGACCACCAACTTTAAACACAATGACTTCCCCTTAAGCCAGGAAAAATCATGAGAAAGAAATTGTGAGATTACCAAGCAGATAGCAATCTTTTTCCTTTTCTGTCAAAATGCATTACGTAACATAAACATAAAAGCAAAGGGACAACTTAAAAATGAAATGCAAGAAAAATGATATATGAATAATATGATGGCAAACATTAAAGTATTTTCACATTGAATCACTGTGAATTTTTGTGTACTTTTACAATATGACTTCAGCGCTGAGAAGTGTGCACAACTAATTGTAGTCATACTAAAGATACT
Source organism: Cranoglanis bouderius (assembly GCA_023630585.1). NCBI lineage: Eukaryota > Metazoa > Chordata > Actinopteri > Siluriformes > Cranoglanididae > Cranoglanis > Cranoglanis bouderius. The sequence continues at coordinate 5,068,460 of CM042547.1, forward strand.
AAATCAAGGTCATGAATTCATAATGTGTGTGTAGAATGTAGGCTATTTTTTCATGCTTTAAATTTTCAATTTTGAGCTGCCAAATTAATAAAATAATACAAGTGCTTTTGTTATTTAATATTCTCTCTCTTGAATACAGCCTGTTTAAAAATGAGCCAGATGTATTTAATGTGTATCGATCTTATTCAAATATTGAAGTAGAGATATTAGATAGTGGGTGTGCTTAAAATGAACGTGACCTACAAAGTGGTCTAGTGAAAGTTTTGATATGTTGAAATAAATTCTGTGCTTGCCACAAAATGTTGATTTTTAGCAGGTGCTACAAATGTTTTTTTTTCTATGAGTCTAGGTTGGCCTCTTAGTCAATATTCACAGCCATTTTCTCATTTTCGGGTTGCAGGATGGATGTTTCAGCTGTGACACAACAACACTCATGCTATGATTGGTACATCGCTTATTTTGGCTCAAGGTTGACACTGCCCTTTTACAAAAATCATGGAAAAACTGTTCTGAGAAGCTATTCATTCAGTTTCATATCTCATACAACTTGCACTTCCACTTTGTAACACTATAAAATGTAGTAGAAGGTAGTGGTTGGTTCAAGAACACCTTAGACCGAGTCAAGACCAAGACCATAGTCAATGGAGCCCGAGTCAAGATGGAGTATGACTCGGTGGAGATGGAGACAAGACCAAGACGGGACTAACACCACACATGGCTGAGTTCATGTCAAGACCGAGACCAGACACTCAGATGTGGTAATTTGCTGGTTCATCACCTGACATGAAATTTCTCTTGAATTAACTAAAATATACCATCTACTTTTGTGTTATTATTTTGTACAAATAAGTACACAGGACATACAAGCTTAGCTCATTCTTCTAGCAAGCAGTGCAGTGTAACCCTATTTCATATCATTGCTACATAATGGTTAGGGAGCATGTGTCAGGTAAATGAAATGACACAGATTTTGCTAGTTATACAAAAGATTTTTTAAAGAAATGCAACAGGAAGCAGTACAGCACATGTTTTGCAAATTTGCAAAGCACATTTCCTTAGATTTAAGGACACAGCAGGTAAATAAAATGCATTAACAAACTGAATTTGTTTTGGCTCATACAACTTTAAGAACAAATACAGCTGTGCATTACAAGTATTTGTGCTATATTATTTTAAGCATAAGAAGATGAAATGTTTTGAAACTACGTATATTTACATTTACATTACATCTATTAATTTAGCAGATGCTTTTATCCAAAGCGACTTACAAATGAGGAAATACAAGCAAAGCGATATATCAAGCAGAGAACAATACAAGTAGTGCTGCCATAAAAGATTTTTAATTGAGTGCTAGAGGAGCAAAGTGCACAGAGTAGAGGTGTAAAAGCCAGTGTTATGCAGATATGCAGATTTTTATTTTTTATTTTTTTTTGAGTTAGGGGTTAGTTAGGTGTTCAAGAAAAAGATGGGTCTTTAGTCATTTTTTGAAGATAGTGACAGATTCTGCTGTCCGGATTGAGGTTGGAAGTTCATTCCACCACTGAGGGACAGTCAGTTTGAAGGTTCTGGAAAGGGACCTCATGCCTCACTGAGTAGGCACTACCAGGCAACAGTCGTTAACTGTTTGCAGGTTGCGTGAGGGAACATAAACCTCAGGGAGAGTCTTGAGGTAGGGGGTGATGTTCCAGACAAAGTCTTGTACATGAGCATCAAGGCCTTGAATTTGATGCGGGCGGCTACAGCAAGCCAGTGGAGAGAGACGAAGAGGGGTGTAACTCCACATGCAGAGATTTTCATTTTGTACAGTACCAGACACATTACAAAGTACTTGTTCATGGAAATGATGTTATGTTCTTGGGGGGGTGTCACTAGGCCAAGACCGAGACAAGACAGAGTAACGTTTCGTCTGAGTTTATGGCAAGACCGAGACTATTGATTTGTGCTCTCAAGACCAAGACCGAGTCTCGAGTACCACAACACTAGTAGAAGGCACTGATTGCCTAGTAGAATAATATTACTTTTCATGGAAAAAAAAAAGCACTGATTGAGCTAACAGGGACCACAGTTGTGTCTATTGAAGAAGCTTACAGAAGATGGAGGAATATCTAGTGGTGTCAAAAATCTCTATTTTGAAAGCCCAGTGAAACTCGATCTTCTGATTTCCTCCCAAACTGTTGCTAGGCCTTGTCAATCAAAGTATTTGCTGTGATCTCCCTGGTGATGCACTTTCTTTTAAACATATCTCCTCTGCTGTCAGGCAACGTCAAAACATTTCTCATTCAGCTATTCTAGAGCTCACTCCATCTCCTCCTAGCGTACCTGTGGAACCAATTTTAGAGTGTGCGACTCATCTGATGGGCGACGCCTAACAAGACAAATAGTCCAATTCTAGCAACATCAAGTTGTGTGCAGCAGCACAGCAATTCATATTGTAATTTTCAATATGAAATGCAAGTTGGAGAAATTGATGCCATTAGGAGGAGCAGTTGTCTGTAGCAGACTGATGTGGAAGTGGATGGGAATATATTTCTCCTTTCCTTTTTCTGGTGTTTGTAGATTTTTTCCCTCAGTCTGATTTACTGGAGTACAATGGCTTTTTTTTGTATAATACTACTATTACTATACTATTGGATATACACTATATGGCCAAAAGTATGTGGACACCTTACCATCACAACCAGATATGCTGGTTGAACATCCTTTTCCAAAACTTCTTCTTTTCCTTTCGGCTGTTCCCTTCAGGGGTCGCCACAGCGAATCATCTGCCTCCATCTAGCCCTATCCCCTGCATCCTCTTCTCTCAGACCGACTACCTTCATGTCCTCCTTCACTACATCCATAAACCTCCTCTTTGGTCTTCCTCTCGGCCTCCTGCCTGGCAGCTCTAACCTCAGAATCCTTTTACCGATATATTCACTCTCCCTCCTCTGAACATGTCCAAACCATCTCAACCTGGCCTCTCTAACTTGGTCTCCAAAACATCACACATGTGCTGTCCCCCTGATGTACTCCTTCCTGATCCTATCCATCCTCATCACTCCCAAAGAGAACCTCAACATCTTCAGCTCTGCTACCTCTAACTCTTCCTCCTGTCTTTTCCTCAGTGCAACCGTCTCCAAACCATACAACATCGCTGGTCTCACTACTGTCCTGTACACCTTTCCTTTCATTCTTACTGGTACTCTTTTATCACACAACAGACCTGACACTTTTCTCCACCCATTCCAACCTGCCTGCACACGCTTCTTCACCTCTTTTCCACACTCCCCGTTGCTCTGGACTGTTGACCCTAAGTACTTAAAATCCTGCACCTTCTTTATCTCTTCTCCCTGTAACCTCACTGTTCCACTTGGGTCCCTCTCATTCACACACATGCATTCTGTCTTGCTGCGACTAACCTTCATTCCTCTTCTCTCCAGAGCAAACCTCCACCTCTCTAGAGTTTCCTCCACCTGCCCCCTGCTCTCACTACAGATCACAATGTCATCCGCAAACATCATAGTCCATGGAGATTCCTGTCTGACCTCATCTGTCAGCCTGTCCATCACCACCGCAAACAAGAAGGGGCTCAGAGCCGAACCTTGATGCAGTCCCACCTTCACCGTGAACTCCTCTGTCACACCTACCGCACACCTTACCACTGTCCTACTGCTCTCATACATATCCTGCACCACTCTAACATACTTCTCTGCCACTCCAGACCTCCTCATACAATACCACAGCTCCTCTCTTGGCACTCTGTCATACGCTTTCTCTAAATCTACAAAGACACAATGCAGCTCTTTCTGACCCTCTCTGTACTTCTCCATCAACATTCTCAAAGCCAATATTGCATCTGTAGTGCTCTTTCTTGGCATGAAACCATACTGCTGCTCACAAATGCTCACTTCTCCCCTTAGCCTTGCTTCCACTACTCTTTCCCACAACTTCATTGTATGGCTCATCAGCTTAATACCTCTGTAGTTTCCACAACTCTGCACATCTCCCTTGTTCTTAAAAATCGGCACCAAAACACTTTGGTGTTGCCATTCCTCAGGCATCCTCTCACTCTCTAAGACCTCGTTGAACAACCTAGTTAAAAACTCTACTGCCATCTCTCCTAGACACTTCCATACCTCCACTGGTATGTCATCAGGACCAACTGCCTTTCCTCTCTGCGTCCTCTTCAAAGCTCTCCTAACTTCACCCTTGCTAATCCTTTCTACTTCCTGCTCAACAATATTTGCCTCTACTACTCTTCTCTCTCTGTCATTTTCCTCATTCATCAGTTCCTCAAAGTACTCCTTCCATCTTTCCCCCACCCTCCTGTCAACACATTTCCATCTCTATCTTTAATCACTCTAACCTGCTGCACATCCTTACCATCTCTATCCCTCTGCCTCACCAACCGATACAAATCCCTCTCACCTTCCTTACTATCTAACCTTGCATACATGTCCTCATAAGCTTTCTGTTTGGCCTTTGCCACCTCTATCTTAACCTCACGCTGCATCTCCCTATATTCCTGTCTACTTTCCTCTGTCCTCTCACTGTCCCACTTCTTCCTAGCTAACCTCTTCTTCTGGATACTTTCCTGAACTTCCTCATTCCACCACCAAGTCTCCTTGTCTTCTTTCCTCCTTCCAGATGACACACCTAGCACCTTCCTACCTGTCTCCCTGATCACTTTGGCTGTAGTAGTCCAGTCATCTGGAAGCACCTCCTGACCACCTAAAGCCTGTCTCAACTCCTCCCTGAAAACCGCACAGCACTCTTCCTTTTCCAACTTCCACCACTTTGTCTTCTGCTCTGCCTTTGCTCTCTTCATCTTCCTCACCACCAGGGTCATCTTACACACCACCATCCTATGCTGTCTAGCTACACTCTCTCCTACCACTACTTTGCAATCGCTAATCTCCATCAGATTACAGTGTCTACATAAGATATAGTCCACCTGTGTGCTCCTGCCACCACTCTTATATGTCACCCTGTGTTCCTGCCTCTTCTGAAAGTACATGTTCACCACAGCCATCTCCATACTTTTAGCAAAGTCTAAAACCTCTGTCCTTCTGGGTTCCTTACCTGAAGACCAAACCTGCCCATCACTTCCTCATCCCCACTATTCCCTTCACCAACATGTCCATTAAAGTCTGCCCCTATCACCACTCTCTCACCTCTGGGAACACTCTGCATCACTTCCTCAAGCTTGCTCCAGAATCTGTCTTTCTCCTCTTGCTCACAACCTACTTGTGGAGCGTAAGCACTAACAACATTCAACATCACACCTTCAATTTCCAGCTTCAGACTCATCAACCTATCTGACACTCTCTTTACCTCCAGAACATTCTTCACAACCTCCTCCTTCAGGATCACTCCTACTCCATTTCTCTTCCTGTCCACCCCATGACAAAACAGTTTAAACCCTGCTCCAATGCTTCTAGCCTTTCTCCCTTTCCACCTGGTCTCCTGGACACACAGAATGTCGACTTTCCTCCTCTGCATCATATCTACCAGCTCTCTGCCTTTACCTGTCATCGTACCAACATTCAAAGTCCCTACTTTCAGTCCTAAACTCCTGCCTTTCCTCTTCTCTCTCTGCCTACGGACACGCCTTCCTCCTCTAACACACCTTCCTCCTCTCCTTCTTCGACCAACAGTAGCCCAATTTCCACCAGTGCCCTGTAGGTCAACGGCACCGATGGCGGTCGTTGTTAACCCGGACCCCGACCGATCCATTATGGAAGTCATGTTAGTGATTCGCATATTGAATTTGGCAAAAGTTTTACGTCGGATGCCCTTCCTGACACAACCCTCTCTATTTATCCGGGCTTGGGACCGGCACAAAAGGTACACTGGCTTGTGACCTCCTGTGGCTATATCTTTTTCCAAAACAATAGGCATTAATATGGAGCTGGTCCTCCCTTTGCTCTTATAATAACCTCCACTCTTCTGTGAAATCTTTCCACTAGATTTTGGAATGTGGCTGTGAGAATACTTGAACCACAAGCGTATTAGTGAGATTGGGCAGTGATGTTGGATGAGGAGGTCTGGGGTCCAGTTCATCACAAAGGTGTTCAGTGGGGTTGAGGTCAGGGATCTGTGCAGGACACTCGAGTTCTTCCACTCCAACCTTGGCAAACCATGTCTTCATGGAGCTCATTTTGTGCACAGGGTATTGTTCTTCAGGGCAGTGGTAGCTCACTGGTTAAGGCGTTGGACTACTGATCGGAAGGTCGTGAGTTCACATCCCAGCATCGCCAAGCCCCCACTGTTGGGCCCTTGAGCAAGGCCCTTAACCCTCAATTGCTCAGATGTATAAATGGAAGTCGCTCTGGATAAGGGCATCTGCCAAATAATGTAAATGTATTGTCATGCTGGAACAGGTTTTGGAGAGTTAGTTCCAGTGAAGAGAAATCATAATGCTACAACAAACAAAGACATCCTAGACAATTGTGTGCTTCCAACTGTGTGGCAACTGTTTGGGGGAAGAACCACATATGGGTGTGATTGTTAGGTGTCTACATACATATTGTGTAATTTGTTTTCATAGCATGTCATTAAGCAGCTTTCTGCAATTGAGTCACCTTTTGCAGTAGGGAGAAAGACAATAGAAAACAAACGTAGAAATAAGAAATGGAGACAAAAGACAGAAAAGAAAGAGTAGAGTGTGAGCAGTGGAGTTAGAAAATGATTTTAAAAAATGGAAAAGAGAGAACATGAATGAGAGAGAGTGAGAAAGAGTCAGACGTACATAGACGAACACAGCAAATCATCTGTCATCCTGCTGCACGATAGAAGCCTTGAATACACATTTGCTGGTCATCTTAAATCAGAATCATTGCATTTAGATCCTGCAGAGTGTCTCTACAGTGTCTGCTCCTTGCACATGAAGCATTCAAGTATACAATAACACCTCTACCCCCAACCCTTCCTGTGCACCCTTGCTGCTCTCATGTGAAATATTGACTCCGCTCCGAATAATTGATTGTTTCAACTTCAAACTCATCAGACTGTGGGTTACGGTGTACGGTGAACAGTGTACAGCAACCACAGTGGTGTATTTATGCTTGGCTGTAGAGGTGACCATAAGCTACACACGATCACACTAAATCACTAAACAACTCAGCATCTGCCGAACAGAGAAACCTGGCAGAAATATGACGGTGGTTATTAGAAGTGAGTGTATGAGAAAAGGGAGGCGTGAATATTATTTTCACAGAATTGGTCCTTGACTGTGAGCTGCAAGAGGTGGAGAATGCAGTAAATTTTAATAAGATCCAGTAAGATCTATGTAATACTGTGAGTGTTTGGTAGTGAAAAAAACATAGTAAATACATGAGTATATACATAGTGACAGTTATTTAGCAACATTAACAGCATTAATCTTTTTACCTAATATTGTAAGTGTTACCTTCAACTTAATAACTACAGTTCCTGGACATGTGTTCCCAATACAACCAGTACAAAGAGATCATTTATCATAAAATACTGCTCTTAATTGTATTTTGTCAGCACTGTTTGTTTAATTCTGCTCACACAGAAAGTCTAACCAATCCTATTCCCACAATTATTTTTGGCCGGAATGAGAATTAGTTGATTCTATATGCCACAATGTATAATAAAAGTCATTTAAACCCCTGGGACTTTAACCAGGATAAAACAATTACTGAAGATGAATGACTGAATGTGGTAAGTGCATAGCACAGATACCGCATATGCCACATATGAACCATACATATAGAGTAAGTACTAAGCGAGTCAACCCTGATTACTGGCTAAAATCTGGCTTTGAATGTAAGAATAATGCAAATATGGTGTAAACAGGATATTTGGACATGTTTCAATTTCATATGAATATTTTCAGACAATTCAGAATATTGGTTACATTTTACATGATTAGCAGGAGTTCATAAAACTCAAGTTGTGATTAAATATAGGATTGCTTGCCCCTCCCCTAACCCCAACTTCAATCCTCATAACTCTAAATTAAACTCTAAATTTTTTTTTTTTTTTTTTTTTTTGAATGAAGTTATGAATTTGCGAGACTGAGACCAAGTCATTATGATTATTTGAAATTCCCAGACATGTTGCAGGATAATTGGTTTATTTTTTTAAATTAGGTTTTAAATAGATATGCAGATAAACAGAGTTTTTAGCTTTTTGCCATTCAGCATTGACTGTCTAAGTTAAAGACCTTTTCTTCCATTTCTGCAGAATGAGATTGGGTATGTTACTGGGGTTCTGTTTATTAGAGTTATGAATTTGTCATTTTGTCACCAAGTCATTATGATTAGTTCAAATTCCTAGACACCTTGTGTGATATTTGGTTTATTTCTTTTTAAATTAGGTTTTAAATAGATGCAGATAAATAGAGTTTTTAGCTTTTTGCCATTCAGCCTCGACTGTCTCAGCTAAAGACCTTTCCTGCAGAATGAGATTGGGTATGCTTCTGGGGCTCTGTTTATTAGCTACACTATGCTTTGAATGGAATTTAAATGTTTACCCTCCTCATGGTCATTGCAAGTCAGTAAATTAGGCACACTGAAGAATAACCAAACAAAATCACTCTCTTTATGACCAAGGACCTTCATTATGGAAGTGTATAATACTGGCTGAAAGACCAGCGTGAACCATAGTACAGACATTATTCAAAAGAAACTGCTACCAAAAGCTTTTAAAATGTGCAAATTCCAATAACCCCAAACTGGTGCCTTTTCTCATTTCAAAGCACGTCTGTGAAGTTTATAGTGTCATGTTTTCACACAAAGGCCGGAGGAAATGGTGGCTGCGTTGCAGCATTTAGCTATAGTGACAGCAGAAGGCCCAGATATGTTGTGATGTGATGGATCTGAAATTGCAGAGTTTGGCATCTAGCTAATTACCCTGCAATGACAGGAATGACAGAAAAGCCAGCAGAAGAGCTGCAACTCAAAGCTAACTTATTGCAGCTCTTGTGTGACACAGTAGCGTGAATGGACTCATGCCAGATGTATTTAATTGAATGAAACCAGAGAGTCAGTACTCAGCACTCTTGTATTTACAGTATTAGGGATCTCTCTCACCCTCTTTTTCTCTAAGGACATCCAAGGTTTCCTTCAATGTTTTCTATTTAATGAAAACTGAGCCAGTCGATCTGTCTTGTGCTGTACCTCAGATTAATCTTTCCTCATTTGACAGTGGAAGTAACATGCAGCTGCATGGAAGTCAGTCTGAATAACAGCTTGTGTGAGCTGTGAGTTTCATAAAAAACAGGTTGGATATTTAAATTTCTCAGGCAGGTTTCTGAATATTTGGTGTATGCCATAACTGCTCCATAATATTCTGCTACAGATGGATGACAAATTAAAGTGTATCTGTTATGCTGTCCGAGGCATTCTGCTCGTTTGGTTTGGGTCCGTTTGTCACCTTAGAGGGAAGGGTGAGTGTAAATACTTACTTAAATTAAGTTATTCTGATCACCATTATCCTATGATGAAATGATTTCCATCATTTTCATATTCATCAAACCACTTAGTGAGTTCTAATGCCCTGTGGATGGGACATACTGAAAGAGACCACTTCCATTAGGATAGAAATATATGTTATGGCTTCCTGGTTTTTCAAGCCAGTTGAACGCTTGTGGAACATTTTGGACACTACCATCAAAATACCAACTGAGGGAATTTATAATAATATTTTTTTTTTTTTTTTTAGAAAGGTGTTTATCTGTCCAGTACAGCTCCAGTGACTTGTACTGAGAATCTGTACTGAGGTAATATTAGGCTGTTATAATAACCTGTTGTGTCCTGACACTTCATATTGTTTTTTTTTGTTCCATATGTCCACATTATACTTTCAAAGGATTGCTGTTGATGTTAAATATGTGGCCTCTCACAATAAAGATGACTTATTTAAGTATCCATCACTTGATTACTCAATCAACTCCATTAATGGTATTCAGCTCTCCTACGCCTGTGGATGTTATAATGCTTTTGTGATCCTGGCATGGTTTTGGCTATCATCCAGAAGCTGACTCTCAGGACTCCTACAGGCTCATGTAGAGGAGAACAGTATGATGGACAGGGCTGTTGCCTCAGCGTAGCGATATTACTCCTAGCCTGCACCTCCACTGGAGAGCTGTGTCTTAATTAAAAGAATGAGAAAGGGAGAGGCACGATGGATCACTGTGGCTAATTAGTGCAGTGGATGTAGAGAGGAAGAGGAGAAAGAGTGTCCTTTACTGAAGGGTGTGAAGCAAGGGAGTAATTAGGTAGTAACACCCATCAAACAATCAGAGAAAGAGAGGAAGGAAGGAAAATAGAAAGCGATTATTCATCTCTCTTTTCATTGTGCACACCTCATGTCACCGCTATCTGAAACATTTCTGCAGGGTCGCTTCTCTGCCTATTGCAAAATTCATTACTGTTAAAAGTATCCATAATATTACTGGTAACACATTACAATAAGTGTATAATCAGTGGTGGAAAGAGTACTAAACATACAGTACTTGAATAAGTATGCTTACTTAAGTAAAAGTACTGCTACCATAGTAATAATTAATTTGAGTAAATGTAAATGTATTTATCAAGAAAAGTCATCTGGTGAAAAAATACTTTCACCAGAATAAAAATTACAACCTAGATGATCAACACTGTATAAAGAAAAGCTAACCTATGGCATTAGATTTGGGCCAAAAGTATTGAACGTAACTTTTCAATAAATGAACAAAAATATACAATGAGAAAAAAAAAAACACTCTGAAACTGAAAACAGTGAACTCAGTGGCAAACATTTAACATTGTCTTCAAATAAACAGCATTCTTTGTTAACGGTTTTCTAAGCTTCCTTTTCGTTAATCATGGTTTATGAATGCGCTGCCAGTGTTTTTGTTTACGCTTTCAAACTTTTTGTTTACGCTCCACAAGTTTACGTTCGCCATTCTGGCACAAACCTTACATGTGGGCGGGGCTTAACTGCGCTTTACTCTCATTGGCTAGTGAGATTTGGCTCGACAGCTCCCTGACCAGGAAGTAGAGACTTCAGTGGCGTGAATTTTGGAGAGCGTTCTGGATGCGGTTAGTCAGTATATTAGTTCATAATTAATATTTGAGGTTTGGGGGAGTCTCATACGACTATTTATTTTTCGAGAAGAGCTCTCAGGAGCGGTGTCGTTGTCGTCATCATCAACGTCATCCTCCTCCTCAGCTGGCCACTCGAGCTGTCGAGCCAAATCTCACTAGCCAATGAGAGTAAAGCGCTGTTAAGCCTAAGAAATTTTTTACCACAGCAGGTAATCGTTACTGAACACCATAGTGACATCTTAAGTTTAATACAGAGCTTTCATACTGTAATATATCAAAAGCTGTGGCTAGCTAATGTAGCTCAGTCAGCTAGCTAATGGCTTACCTGTACATGTTTTCTGCAGGTTGAATGTTGAGCTGTGAAAAGCTGATATCTCCACAGGTTTTGGGTCACATAATTTGCGGACATTTTAGTTTTACCTGATAATTTGGGGCTGGGACGCTCATCTGTCTTCCTTCAGGCATTGTTGCTGCAGGCTAAGCAAGTTTTCAAAATGAACACAGTAATTTTTTTTAGCTAATTATTTTCAGTCTTTCCCCTTATTTTGTTCTCAATAATTAATTGAAAATTAACATTTATTGCACCTGTTTAGTAAGGCATAATAGTGTATAGTTTAATGTTTGTTAATGCATCCTGACTAATACTTAAAGATTCTCAGTAACACTGAAAATAATTAAACAATACTGCCCGAGCCAGGGTACTGTTGTACAGAATATCAGCATAGCTGGTTTCAGCCATAAGATACAGCCTGAAGATTGAAGACCCATTTAAGTCTTATTAATGGCATATTGACTGACATATAGCATAGTAACTCAGCACTGTAAAAAAATGCCTGCTGGTTTTATGTTTGAAAGAGAAGATGTGCTTTTTTGTAATGGGGTTGGAGGGATTAATATGTCCATGCTGTGGATTAGTAATATGTAATATACTATATTTGAGTGCTGGGGTGAAGGGAAATGGCCTTCAGCTCCTGGAGTTTAATTTAATTAAGCACAGTGATAGGCTACACCTACAGTATATCTAGAATTGTAGTACTTTATGTGTAGTGTGTGTGTGTGTGTGTGTGTGTGTGTGTGTGTGTGCCTGCGTGTGGTTCTGTTTTCTCCTCACTTGACTGGTCCACTGCTGTTTGCTTTGTTTATCATGCAGCTTCAGGCCAGATCCTGGTGCATCACACGGTGTCCTGATTCATGTCACACCAACTCAACAGTAAACAAAAACTCGCTCACAGCAGCACACAAAGCTGACACTGATTGGAAATAAATGATGTGCTACTATGTACTATTCTGTCATGAATGAGCGAATCATGAATGAACTATTCACATATTTACAAAATCTTAAAATTTCTAAAAATTCTAAAATAAGAACGAAGAAAAAAAGAAGCAGTGGTAGTAAGTTATGGGGAAATAGACACAAAAGGAAATGATTTAGGATGGAATAATTTTATTTTTAATTAATTGTAAATATAGACAAGAAGAGAGTTTAAAACAAAGAACAAAGTGTGTGGGTGGGACAAACAATTGTGATCAGTGTTTGATTATTGGGAACAATGGTGATCAGTGATTGGTCATTTGAAACAATGGTGATCAGTGATTGGTCACTGGGAACAATGGTAAACAGTGATTGGTCGTTGGGAAAAATGGTGATCAGTGATTGGTCATTGGGAACAATGGAGATCAGTGATTGGTCATTTGAAACAATGGTGATCAGTGATTGGTCACTGGGAACAATGGAGATCAGTGTTTGGTTATTGGGAACAATAGTGATCAGTGATTGGTCATTTGAAACAATGGTGATCAGTGTTTGGTCATTTGAAACAATGGTGATCAGTGATTGGTCATTGGGAACAATGGTAAACAGTGATTGGTCGTTGGGAACAATGGTGAACATTAGCTTGCACAAATGAAACTCTGTCAGTCTGTACACATTGGTGGTGAATCAACCAAATCTGCTCTCTAAACTCAATATTTTGAGTTTATTTTTGTTTTTGCGGAGCTAACTTGCTTTCTGATGTAACCTTTTGCTTTCTTCCTCTTACTTGTGCCACCCCAACATGATCTCCATCCCTCTCAGTTAATTTTAAAACTCTTACAGCATCTAACTGCACTCTACAACCCTCTCTCTTCCTCTCTCTCACACACATACATACAGGTGCAGCAACACACTCCAATGTAAGAGGAAAAAGTACTGATCCAATATGACCCCATGGTTTCCTTGTGTGACTACCAGCAGCCTCAGTCTAACCGTATTGAAAGAAACTCATCCGTAACTCTCTCTTTTATTCTGTGCTTCACAAAACACCTGTTTCGTGCTTTTTCGTTTTCTATCATGAGGGGAAGCAATGTGGCAATTTCTTTTCCTCTTTTATCTTGGGCCCTTCTCTCGTTGTCTAAGTAGAGCTGACATCTTAGCACATGATACAATGAAGGGAAGTGGCTCAGCAGAGAGTGGAGAGACAGAGGGTTAGTACACTAACGTGCTGCCTTGAGATTAGCCTTCACCCCAGAGCTGCTGAGGTGGCAAAATTTTCAAATAGGTTTGAATTCACTATGCATTTGTTTATGATGTGTGTGTGTGTGTGTGTGTGTGTGTGTGTGTGTGTGTGTGTGTGTGTGTGTGTGTGAGTGTGTGTGAATAGCAGTGCAGAGTTCATGGATCTGGGTGCTTGAATCTCATCTTTGTTGCAAGGGGGGCGTGGGGTTGGGGGGTTTGCGTTGCAGGGAGTAATAACTTTCCGATGCATTTGATGTGCCAAAAGATTTATTTTAAGTTACTGAAATTAAGGTTATGTGTAGCAATCTATTTAGGCATAGATTTAATTTACTACAGGAACACAAGTCACAAGGAAGATGTGGAAATACCCAACAGAAATAAAATGACAAACATCTGTGTGTGTGTGTGTGTGTGTGTGTGTGTGTGTGTGTGTGTGTAAATGCAGTGTGGAAGTATTCTCAGTGTTCTTAGATGCAGAGGGACAGTCATAAATATACAGCAGCACCTGTCCAATAACAGCTTGCGCTGCCAGAGAAGGGCGTCGGCCTGTCTCCCCTGACAACCGCTGATTTGCCCCAACAGGGAGGCATCTCACTGTCATGCCCTGGACAGATGGATTTACATATTCATAAATAAATCCTATGAAAATGATACTTTTAAGAAAAACACTCTCCCTCCATATTGATGGATGTTTCCTTTAGAAATCCGGATCCCCTTTTTAGTTACTGTTGCACTGGCGCATCTGTGAATGCGCAGGTGGAAAGTGAGTAAGGGGGAAGATGGTTCAGTTAGTAGAGTGCAGTAAGATTCCCCTGCCCCAAACTTTCTTTCCATCTTGATGAAGTGGCACTGGGGTGCAGGTAGATGGTAGGCATTTTGTTTGTGCTGCTCTAATGGCTGACTGATGAAGAGCAAGACACTATATCAGTGTCTCAGCCGACACCAGCAGACAAGCTAAAGATGAAATGAATGCCTATGTGTGATGTGTGTTAGAAGTTTGAATATTTCCTCTCAGGTTTATCAGAACTGAGTTCAAAGTATTATTTACAACACTGTCAACTGAAACAGCCATAAATAGGGTACAAGAAACTTGTAGCTTTAGAAATAGGCTACATTATATACACATACATGTATTCCCAGACCCGTTTTAGCCCTCAGTAGCTCAATTACAATTAGGACATTGCTTAATTTTATAGCCTGGCGTGTCCATGGTATCGGCTCTCAGGCCAACACTCACAAATTAATTTCTCCACAACCAAATCAAATGTTCTCTGCTGACTGTAATTAAAGAGGGCTATGATTAGGGCTATTTTGATTAACAAACATAGTATAATGTTCACTCATAATGACACCATTCAGATCGCAATTGTCGATACACAGTATTATAATGAATAATAGAATTAATAATAGCAAATTTATATATATATATATATTCATTCTTATTTGATATACAAGAAAAAAAGAAAACTTAACAAAAAGCTTTATTGTAACATGCTATAGAAAACATCAATGATCAATGAAAATGCCAATGATCCCTCAAAACAAGCCCATAATGAATTAAAGAAATACAAATTCAACTTCTCTGTCTATTACAGAAACTTAGACATGAAAACATTACAGCAATAAATCTAGAAAATAGATGGCAAGTATGATTACAGAAGAAAAACAGATTATAGGAAAAAAAACTATGCTAAATTGCCCCTAGGTGGGAGTGTGTGTGTGTGTGTGTGTGTGTGGTGCCCGTTGATAGACAGGTGTCTCATCCAGGTTGTATTCAGTCCCAGGATAGGCCCTGCACTCCTGACCTGGATAAAGCAGTTACTGAAGATGAATGAATGAATGCATTCTATAGCTAGCTTGAATCACACTTGCCAGGATTTTACTGAGAAAAGACACTTTGATAAACCAAAAACAATCAGGGATTAAGCCCTGTAAGCCCACCCCTGGCGCTGCTCATGATTACGCCTAAAAAGTCTCAGTGGTATGGTTTCTTACAAAGAAGAAAGGAAAATAAAAAAGACAGAATGTTTCATTAAAATGGAATCCACTGGCTTTAGCCTCTGGACTGTTTAGAAAGAAAGAAAACAGTACAGTCACATTGTTTTCTTTAGAAAGCTGGGTTGTATGATATAAGGCTGCTGGAACACATAGGGTTAACAGTAATGCATTGTGGGGATGGATTTAGGAGCCAGCACTGCCACTAAGAAATTCACTGTTGTTGATTTCTCATATGCCTTCTCATCATAGCACTTTGGGAGCTTGATGGCAGGTTTAGTCCATTCCACGGACAACAACAGAACTCAAATGGATTTTAAATCTGCAGGATCTACTGTATCTGTCTTCAGTAAACTCTCTAGTCCATTGCACTATGAACCTCAATATCCTCAACAGCTTTATGTTTAAAAAGTGAACAGCAGAAAAGTGGGATTATTAAATATCCCACTGGCGTATTTCATACAACCCTGTTGGTGATAAGGACCTTGAGTCTGGCCTCTCAACAGCCATCACAGGCCACTTGGTTAGCTGCACTTACAGACTTCATTACGCACTCACAGAGTGACTCCCATAGATTGCTGCAGCAAATACATGCACTTTCATTGACTCCCATAGATTACTGCGGCAAATACACGCACTTCCATTTCCCAGAATGTAATGTATTTTCCTCTGTTCTGAGTGTTCATTTGAAGAAGCGAGTGTGTTGAATAAGATTTCCTCATTACTTTCTTCGAGCAGCAGAGATAAGTCACGTAGCGATGTATGAATTATTCTGGGGTGGGAACAGAGTGAATGGGGAAATTAGTAAGAAGTGTGCACATTTAAAACAAAAGTGCTGCTGCATGTTTAACCATGTCTGATGACAGAGGAACTCTTTGATTTTCTTTGGTATGAAACACAGCCCTTTCCAGGAGTCAATGTAGATCCATATGAGTGTGTGGAAGAGATTTCATTTTTGTACTCTATAAACTGTTAGCTATGTAATGAAGTAATGTCTGTTGAAGAAAGTAGCCAAATATGATTTTAGTAGTAGTGGTACTGCACATTCACTTGTCTGATAACAGAATAACCAACCAATATAGTATAACTTTCAAATCTTTGGTTTGAAACAAGCTATTCTGGCAATAGATCAAGGCTATAAAGATAATATTTTCTGTATAGAAGAGACTTGTCTTTTTGCACTCTGTGTACTGTCTCAGCTATGTATTGAATGCGTTGGTTGGTGTTGTATTCAGATATATTTCAATGTCAGAGTTTCAATCTTCCTGAGTGGACCTCTTAGGCAGGGCTTTTGTCTATAGATGAGATGTGGATACAATTCTTCTAGCTGAATCAGAAAAAAAAAGTTTGAAAAGAGAACACATATAAAACAGTGAGTGAATCTAGTTTTTGCATGCTCTTTTCCATCCATCCATCCACTTTCTGTACCACTTATCCTACACAGGGTCGCGAGGGAGCCTGGAGCCTGGAGCCTATCTAAGTGGACTCTAAGTGGCACAAGGCAGGGGACACCCTGGACAGGGTGCCAACCCATCACACACACACACACATCCATTCATACACTACGGACATTTTAGCATAGAGATGCTAATCAGGCTACATCATGTCTTTGGACTGGGGGAGGAAATCGGAGTACCAGGTGGAAACCCCCGAAGCACGGGGAGAATATGCAGGCTCTGCGCACACAGGGTGGAGGAGGGAATCGATCCCCCAACCCTGGAGGTCCCTGGAGTACTCTTAATTTTATTTTGCCTGGGTTTACTTGCAAATTACCTATCTTATAATAGGTTCATTTACATTCATTAATTCTGCTTTATCTGGTCAGAGTCAGAGTGGTTACAGAGCCTATACTGGAAGCATTTGAGGTGGGAATACAACCTGACTGGGCTGCCAGTTCTTCGCAGGGCACCATATAGTCCATATCCATATGCTTAGGATAGAACCAGGATAGAAGCTCAGTTTAGAACCCTAAAGCTGCGAGGCAGCTCTTTTTAAATATCATATTATAACGAAAATACAGCAAATTAGTGATGAAAACCCTTGCCCTATAAGCCTAATGTGTCTGTCATGCTCCAGTGTGGTGCAATTGTCAGTATAATAAAAGAGGCCTGCTGTCAGGCGCTGCCACAATCTCACCCTATTATATCTTTTTTTTGTTTCTTCCTGTACATTATATTGAAATTTGCCTAAAACCAAAATGCTTATTTATTTTCACCCTTCCATCCAGAAAATCCATTTTAGCTGAGTGCTTCAAATTTCCCTGGAGGTGAAGAAGAGTGATTGCAGGGCTGGACCTGGATACATAATGCTTGAGGCTTCCTACCCTCTCCGCCCCTCTCTTGCTCTCCCTCTCTCAGTGGTAGTTTCCTAGATTGGGAAAGGGATGAAATGGCAGGCAGGGATGGAAATACTTGTTATGTGCAATGAAGTAGTGAGTGGAGTTGTGTGGGCATGAGCTATGATGCTGTACAGTGTTCTCCAGCTGACTGGTGGTCTCTGAATATGGAATTGACAAGATATTCAACTGGAATCAGCTGCAATAGCCCAGTAATAGCTCTCTCTGTACATTACAGTCATACTGGCAAAACATGTTTGTGTGTTTAAATACACTTACTGCTCTGCATGAATGTACAGTATGTGTGAACGTCTGTGCCTACAGCTCTCTCTCTGTGTGTGTGTGTGTGTGTGTGTGTGTGTGTGTGTGTGTGTGTGTGTGTGTGTGTGTGTGTGTGTGTTTGTGTGTGTGTGTGTGTGTGTGTGTGTGCTTACAATGGATTTTAATTTCTGTGTGCATCTTGTCTGGAGGTGGTTGGCTTTCAGTAAAATATTTGTAATTTGCAGAACATACTAGCAAATAAATAATTTAACCCTCATGCATAATATGCCGGGCTGAAACACCTTGGAAGGTTGTTCCTTTTTAATTAATAGTTTTAACAATACTGGCCAACAGTTACTTGGAGATACACCTAAGCAGCTCAAGAGTTTTGCCCAAGACCACGTTAATATTGTGTTTTCACGCCTGGGATTTGTTCACTGTCTGAATTTTGCTCACACCTCCAACTATACATTATTGATCTTCAGACTTCTTGTAAAAAATGTAGTGGTTGCAGTGTATTTTTATATTTTGCTGAATCTTTGTTCCTAGGCTGGGAAGATCTCTGACCTGACCTTAGACTGGTCAGGCACATAGTATTCCTGGAGAGAAAGACAATGACTCAGACTTTCTTTTCCAGCATGTTGCTAAGTAACAGAGAGCTATGTCCTCAAAACAGACTTAGTCCAGCGCCCTCCATCACCTGCCTTACACGCCCAGGAGAGATGAAGTGGATGTAGAGAGAAATGCATGGGTGGAGAGAGATGGAAAGAGGAAGAGAAGGAGTTTGTGCATTTGGCCTTGAAAGGAGGCATGGCTAATGCTTAATAGAATTATTTCATAAACCATAGTGCACAGGGAAGAGGCACTGAGATGGATAAAGCAGAAGAAACTGAGGGAATGGTGTTTCAGAATAGTGAAGCTAGATGAAAGTTAGGGTGGAGACATGAAAATGAGAAGCGGATAAAAGAAAGAAAATTGCCAGAGAGAAAACAGTGAAACACGTAGGTAGATTTTCCAACTCACTCTTCATATTCAGCCACAACTGTCACTATTTCCTTTGTCACTTGTCAGGTCTGAATAGTCATTATGTGCTACAAAATGATAAACGCCTGTTTAATGTGCATGAGTTTGAGGCAGGGACTCCTCATGTTTACTGTGCTTAAAGGAAAAGTGTAAAACAAAAAACAACGATTAGTAAAGCAGTCATCGTATATACACTTACTAGCCATTTTATTATGGTACACATATATTGTATTCACCCCCAGGTCAATACTTGGAACCACTTTTGGCTGCAATTACAGCTGCAAGTCTTCTGCAATATGTCTCTATCAGATCTGCACATCTATATCCTGATATCTTTGCCCAATTGTCTTGGCAAAATTGCTCAAGCTCTGTCAGATTGGATAGAGAGCGTTGGTAAACAGCAATTTTCATGTCTTGCCACAAATTTGAGGTCTGAGCATTGAATGGGCTATTTTAACATTTCCAGGTTCTTGTTTTGGATTCTCTCCAGTGTAGTTTAGGCAGAATGCATAGGGTCATTGTCCTGGTGGAAGGTGAATCTCTGCCCCAGTCTCAAGTCCTTTGCAGACTGGAAAAGATATTCTTTCAGGATTGTCCTTTATTTAGCTCCATCCATCTTGCCCTCAACCCTGACCAGTTTCCCAGTCTCCACTGATGAACAGCATCCCCATAACAAAATGCTACCACCACCATGCTTCACTGTAGGGATGGTGATCTCAGGGTGATGAGCATGAGCAGTATTGTGTTTCCACCAATCACAACAGTTTGGGCCCAAAAGTGCAATTTTGGGTTCATCAGACCAGATCACTCCCCCTGACCCCCGACACACACACACACACACACACACATTTGCTGAGTCTTGTAATGGAATTTAGGCAATGGTTGTCCAGTGAACAGCTTGTCCCATCTGAGCTGTGTGTCTATCCAGTTCCTCTAGAGTTACCTTTGACCTCTTGATACAACGAATGCTAATGAAACTAATAAAATGAATAATAAAGTGTAAACTGAGTGTATAATACTTCACAAATATGAAGCATAGAGGCTATAGTCTAGCCAAGGTGTAACAAGTAGGACTAATTGGTAGTCATAGAATTAGGGAATGAGAACAGGAAACAATGACCATATAAGGAAAATGGTAAAAAAAATAAATAAATAAAACAGGATAAAGCTGAGCAGAGGGTTAAGGGTCTTGCTCAAGGACCCAACCTTGGCAGCTTGGCAGTGCTGGGATTTGAATTCACAGCCTTCTGTAGCCCAATGCTTTAACCACTGAGCCAGCAGTGCCCAGCAAATGGAGAGACTACAGGACACATACTATATGGGACCTAAACAGAGACAAAATCTGGATGTGATAGTCTTTTGCTAATTAGGTTGCTTGTGGCAAGAACAGTCTCTGTATTTCTCTTTCATTCTAATTTTCTGTCTCACTTCAAGTTCTTGCCACATTATAATACTGTATCAGACAGTCTTCCTGGTTGCTGGGAAAGGCTTCATATTATGCTACAGGACAGGGATTAGCACATTGAGCCTGGATTACAAGTTACCTGACATACAGTATCACTGTTCTATGGAATAAGCCAGTCTGCTGGGATCTGCATGCCTCCTGCATGTGTATGTGTGTGTACCTGTTTAGCTACTTGCAGTATGTTCAGACATATGGAAAGCATGCTATGTAAACACTCTATAAATGCTCCCTGCTGACCAACTCTAAACTTACATTAAACCATTTTCTATATTAGGTATTTGAACACTGCAGTGCAACGATGCCCCCAAGCAGAGTGATGAGTATAACTCAGTGTTATATTCCTGATGCTCTCTCTAATGTGGGTCTGATGTGTCTGCTGTCTTGCTACAGCAGGAGATGTCTGCTGTGAATGAAGGGTGACAGACTGGTCCTGACTGACTGACAGGTGCATGCGCGCACACACACACACACACACACACGCACACACACACACACACACACACATTAAAGACTACAGCAGTGAAAATCCCTACAAATCCAGAGTACTACAGTGACTGTCAGCCACCTCTTCCTCTTGTTACTGGAAGAGCTATTGGGCTGTTTTTCAGTTCCTCCTTCCTCAAAGCTCTTGAATACTATTGCAATGTTTCGAACTTCAGATTGTCAGCATGGAATCTGAGAGCTACAATAAGAAGGTTTTTTTTTTGTGTGTGACAAATTCACCCACATAGAGTGTTTGTGTTCATGTGTGTGAGTGGAGAAATGGAATATACTTTGCCATTGTATGTCACATCCAGCTCCACCTCTGCTCTACCGGCCTACTAAATATTGGACTAGTCAATTTAGTTCAAATGTCTCTCTCTCTCTCTCTCTCTCTCTCTCTCTTTCTCTCTCTCTCTCTCTCTCTCTCTCTCTCTCTCTCAGGCCTTGTCTTTGTAAATGGTTGAAATCAGACTTGAATGGGATTAGACCTCTGCTGTGCCTCTGCTCATCCTCATCCTGACTAACCACTCCCGCCACACTTATCAGGGAACATGGAAAATAACTTCTTTAATTGTTAGTTGTGTAAAAAGTACCTCACAAGTAATATTTCATACAAAAAAACAAAACAACAACAACAAAAAAACAGCCATTATCATTACATTTAGAAATTTTAACAGCAGGGTTTGGGGAGTGAAAGGTTCATGTAATTGTTGCTAGAAGCTTAATGCATGCAGTCATGTGTGTCCACTAAGAGAGAGTGTTCACTGTTGGGTATCGGTTCCAGAGTGGCACAGTCTGCTTGGTTTTGTGCATTTTAATGTGTGCACAGTGTTACATTTTGCTTGTGTCCATTTGTGTGACAGAGAGAAAGAGAGGGAGGAAAAAATGAGAGAAAGCAAGAGCGAGAGATATGGGGCATGTTTTAGACAATGCTATTTCTAAAGGTCACATCTCTTGTAGTGTGAAATAGGGTCTTGCTTTTTATTCACAGTGACCCCCCCGCCCCATCCATTCCCTCTATCTCATGTCATGAAGGTGAATGAAGAATTTTTGCTATGACTCAGAGGAATTCTGTGGCATACATACATTAAAAAAACGTTGTCTGTTTGTTGTTTAGGTGTGTCTTTATACAATACATGGCCAATGGTATGTGGACCATGAGCCCATATACAGGTGCATCTCAATAAATTAGAATGTCATGGAAAAGTTCATTTA
The DNA here is from genome assembly GCA_023630585.1 of Cranoglanis bouderius. Lineage (NCBI taxonomy): Eukaryota > Metazoa > Chordata > Actinopteri > Siluriformes > Cranoglanididae > Cranoglanis > Cranoglanis bouderius. Next base: position 5,090,770 of record CM042547.1, read on the forward strand.
TTTCAGTAATTCAACTCAAATTGTGAAACTCATGTATTAAATAAATTCAATGCACACAGACTGAAGTAGTTTAAGTCTTTGGTTCTTTTAATTGTGATGATTTTGGCTCACATTTAACAAAAACCCACCAATTCACTATCTCAACAAATTAGAATACTTCATAAGACCAATAAAAAAAAAAAAACATTTTTAGTGAATTGTTGGCCTTCTGGAAAGTATGTTCATTTACTGTACATGTACTCAATACTTGGTAGGGGCTCCTTTTGCTTTAATTACTGCCTCAATTCGGCGTGGCATGGAGGTGATCAGTTTGTGGCACTGCTGAGGTGGTATGGAAGCCCAGGTTTCTTTGACAGTGGCCTTCAGCTCATCTGCATTTTTTGGTCCATTGTTTCTCATTTTCCTCTTGACAATACCCCATAGATTCTCTATGGGGTTCAGGTCTGGTGAGTTTGCTGGCCAGTCAAGCACACCAACACCATGGTCATTTAACCAACTTTTGGTGCTTTTGGCAGTGTGGGCAGGTGCCAAATCCTGCTGGAAAATGAAATCAGCATCTTCAAAAAGCTGGTCAGCAGAAGGAAGCATGAAGTGCTCCAAAATTTCTTGGTAAACAGGTGCAGTGACTTTGGTTTTCAAAAAACACAATAGACCAACACCAGCAGATGACATTGCACCCCAAATCATCACAGCCTGTGGAAACTTAACACTGGACTTCAAGCAACTTGGGCTATGAGCTTCTCCACCCTTCCTCTAGACTCTAGGACCTTGGTTTCCAAATAAAATACAAAACTTGCTCTCATCTAAAAAGACTACTTTGGACCACTGGGCAACAGTCCAGTTCTTCTTCTCCTTAGCCCAGGTAAGACGCCTCTGACGTTGTCTGTGGTTCAGGAGTGGCTTAACAAGAGGAATACGACAACTGTAGCCAAATTCCTTGACACGTCTGTGTGTGGTGGCTCTTGATACCTTGACCCCAGCCTCAGTCCATTCCTTGTGAAGTTCACTCAAATTCTTGAATCGATTTTGCATGACAATCCTCATAAAGCTACTGTTCTCTCGGTTGGTTGTGCATCTTTTTCTTCCACACTTTTTCCTTCCACTCAACTTTCTGTTAACATGCTTGGATACAGCACTCTGTGAACAGCCAGCTTCTTTGGCAATGAATGTTTGTGGCTTACCTAGTGAACCAAACTGAGAGACCATTTTGAAGGCTCAGGAAACCTTTGCAGGTGTTTTGAGTTGATTAGCTGATTGGCATGTCACCATATTCTAATTTGTTGAGATAGTGAATTGGTGGGTTTTTGTTAAATGTGAGCCAAAATCATCACAATTAAAAGAACCAAAGACTTAAACTACTTCAGTCTGTGTGCATTGAATTTATTTAATACATGAGTTTCACAATTTGAGTTGAATTACTGAAATAAATGAACTTTTCCATGACATTCTAATTTATTGAGATGCACCTGTATGTGGGCCTTCCCTGAACCTTTGCCAAAGTGTCTTTGTATGATGTAGCATTATAATGTAGCTTCACTGGAACTAAGGGGCCCAAACTTATGACAATGCCCAATGAGGCCCATAAAGACATGATTTGCCAAGGTTGGTTTGGAAGCACTCAAGTGGCCTGCACAGAGCCCTGGCCTCCATATTAATGCCATGCCTTTGGAATAGGATGTTCAACAACATTTAGGGTGCTTACAAAGAAACAGATTTGAACAGTGCATTTAAATCCTTTATCTGCTGCACATAGTCTTTCAACATATTCCTTTATCGATTCATTCAATTTACTTCCACCTTTTCTGGTGGGGGTCACTGTGGCAACAGGCTCAGAAGGTCAGGCCAGAATTCTCTTTCCCCAGTCACAGATTTTAGATGTTCCCAAGCCAACTGTGAGATTATAATCTCTCCAACAAAACCACACCAGTACAGTGACTGCAACACAGCGACGGCTGCCACTGACCTGATCTGTTTTCATGCTCTCTTTTTCCATCACTTCCATCACTTGTGAATAAGATCCCATGGTATTTAAACTACTTGGGCTAGGTCTTTCTCTTCATCTAAGACAACCATGGCCTCAAATGTGGAGGTGTTGATTTTCATTCCAGCTGCCTCACACTTGGCTGTGAAACATTCAGTGTGTGCTGCAGGTCTACTTCAGTTGGCACCAAGAGAACATCCCTACAAATACTGGACACATCTCCAACTTTGGCTGCATCTTGATGTCCATCCATCTATCCATTTTCTGTACTGCTTATCCTACACAGTGTTGCAGGAAGCCTGGAGCCTACCCCAGGGGACTCGGGGCACAGGGCAGGGCATACCGTGGACAAGGTTCCAACCCATCGCAGGGCACAATCACACACACACACACACCTATTCACACACTATGGTTTAGAGATGCCTACACCTACAATGCATATCTTTGGACTGGGGGAGGAAACCGGAGTACCTGGAAAAAACCGCCAAAGCACGGGGAGAACATGCAAACTCCGCGCACACAAGGCAGGTCGAACCCCCAACCTCGGAGGTGCGAGGCAAACGTGCTAACCACTAAGCCACCACGGCATCTTGATGTCCTCTCCATGAAAATCAAAAACAGGAGTGGAGACCATGATGGAGTCTGACACCCATGCACAAAGTAGTGAGCCAGATACCCCATACACCTACAGTACCAATTATATGCAAATCAGACTTTATTTTACTTTGCACTCTGTTGTATTTCCTGTCTTCTTTTTCCTCTGATGTGACTGAGGTTGGTTAATGCAACTCGTAAAAAAAAAAAAAAAAAAAAGATCTGTAAGAAAACGGTCTAACAGAAACCATCATCTAAACTGTGCACTGAAATTGATTCATCAATAAAACACACCCTTTTCCAAACACACACATTTCATAAAAGGTGTGTAATATATTCCACAGAGGGAACCAAATTACAGTGCATTCAGCAACTTTCCATCATCTTTGCTGTTTAGAGGCAAATGTAGATAAATATGCTTGCATAAAGATGGAAACTAGAGGTGGTCTGTACATGCAGCAAACCCACTGAAACTATAGCTATCTATTATTTAACAGCGCCTACTGGCAAAATGAAGCAATGAGAGAAAATACATTTTCAATTGATATACAGTGTACTGTGTACTCGCAGATCAGATAAGAAAGCATGAGGTAGAGCAGGATAGAAAAGACTAGTTTAGCTAGCTATGTCCATTGCACTAGCACAGATTTAGATAGCTCAATTTGAGGAGGTGTGTTGTGTGTGTGTGTGTGTGTGTGTGTGTGTGTGTGTGTGTGTGTAGCATGATTTTTCACACCAGACAAGGTAAGATTAAGTTTACCTTTATCTAAAATGGGTTTTACAGCACCACGTGTTTGAGAAATCCACCACCTCCCCAAGCTTCCCCGCCCCCACAATTTGACCACTGATAACAAGCTAATGTGTACTGTAAAAGTTTAGTGTTGTAATAATGTTGTACAGCTTGGCTAAGCAACATACATTAAGCAACACCACAACATAAAAATAGCGAGCTATAAAGTGAATATCAAGTTCACCTGTATCTGTGCTATAAAGCCAATTTTTATTTTTTTTTAAATTAACATGCAGTTTTATACACTGAGGTTTCATTGTCCTTACAAAACATGTCATTAAAGAAAAACAAAAAGTAATTTTTTAAAAAATGCAATATTAATGCTTTTCAAGAATGAAATATTTTACTACAGAAAATAGTAAGAAAAAAACTATTGTGGTGTAAATATGAATGTCTGCCATCCATATTTTAAAATTGTAGACAAAATGAAGTCTCAAGACAAAAGAGATGTCTAAAAGTTATTTTACAATATCTCATCTGACCAGCCAGAGAGAACCTTATAAAATAAAATGTTCTTTAGCTGTCCGAAACGATAAGGTTCTCTGAAGTGTGATTAAACTACTTAAGATTTTTGCAGACTGAGATGTCATTTTTGATGCCTCAGATCTCAGAAATGCTATTTTCCCCTACACAGAACAAATATAATACTTATGTGATTTTATTATAATAAGCCTGATTTGATTTAATCATTTAAAAGACACAATGCATCCAACAAGAGTTTACTTTTGCACTGATGATACAGGTATGGGAGTTGAATTGTTGAATTGCACAGTGATTTTTGTGCATTTGTTCTTGCCATGTTTGAAACCTCAGAAGGCAGAAGCTCTAACTTTCAGATTTAATGCTCATGTCAGAGTAAAGACTTACTGTAGCCAGTTCCTGTTAATTGTTGTTTGAAAGAACAAACTACATCTCACACAGTTGTTTATTTGTTTGTTTGTTTTTTCTTTCTTTGCAAAAATTGCCTAGCACTCAAATAACCCCATCTTGGTTATATCGTATTCGTTTGCCCACCACATCAATAGAGTTATGACTTTTGTAGCATTTCAGTCAGTTGATAAGTCCATCCCTAGGCATACTGTAAATTTCGCCAAAAAAAATATTATTATTATTATCATCCATCCATCTTCAATACCTCTTATCCTACACAGGGTTGCAGGGGAGCCTGGAGACTATCCCAGGAAACTCGGGGCACAAGGTGGGGGACAACCTGAACGGGGTGCCAACCCATTACAGGGCACAATCACATACACATTCACATACTACAGACAATTTGGGAATGCTAATCAGCCTACACCGCATGTCATGGGACTGGGGGAAGAAACCGATACTATGCCTTACACCTTTGATGGGGTCCCTATTAGGAACTGGGATCTCAGGGTCCTAGGGATCAAAAGTGAACTATTTTACAGGGTTGCAAGCTGAGAACCAAAGGGCAGAAGGTTGCAATGGGAGTGGGTGGACTGGAACACTTGTAAATGTCACCTGTTTAAGCAATATTCAGTCCTGAGAGACCTGTAGTTCAATCTGTCCATTTCACACCATGGGCAATGGAAACCAGCAGTCAAGATATGCAATGTTTCTCATTTTTCTCTCATTCTTTCAATTTGTACTCAGTGTCACAACTGTCACAAAAATTGAGAATAATTGAAGCGCTGGCGAATGCCCCTCTTTTTTGCATTCTTTTCTGATTCCATGTCTAATGCGATTACAATTACGGAGTCAGAGGCAAATCCGCTGTGATTTCTGTGAGTGTATTAAATGGCTGCCATTTAATGGCAGTACAGGCAGTTACTTATCTGAACAGTCATCTGGTATTAAGTGTGTTTCAACGGCAAAATAATGCTGAGGATCTAGACAAGTGCACTATCTGTCTTTGCCCCCCGACACACACGCGCACACACACACACACACACACACACACACACACACACACACACACACACACACACACACACACACACACACACTTACTTGTCCTCATGTCACTGACTCAGTAGCAGTTATTTTAGTGCTGTCTAGAGAATCATTGTTTTCTATGGTCTGAAATGATGTGGTCTTATTTATTACATTTGTGTCAATCATTTATAAAGCAGAGATAGAGCTATATTTTGTATATATCCCAGTATTTTGATGAGGTGTAATATGGCATAGGAAAGAATTCCTCTCCTCACTTCCACCATGTATTGCCATGTAACCAACAACACTGAATTCTAGCAAAAAAATCATCAATCATCTGTCTGTTATGATTGTATGTTTTCACTATCTGTGATAGAATGAGATAAGAGAGAGAGAGAGAGAGAGAGAGAGAGAGAGAGAGAGAGAGGTGTCTTAGTGGGAGGAATTGAAAAAGAGAGAGAGAGAAAGAGAGAGAGAGAGAGAGAGAGGAAGTCTGTGCAGGCTGAACAAAGTCCTTTAATAAAGCAGTACCAAGAGAAGCGTGCAGTTTCACATAAACCTTCCCCTGAGCCACTTAATAATCAACGGGCCTCTGCCTCCCAGCAAAAGCTAGTGCATTGCAAACCTAATATTGAGCTTCTAGCTGAATGAATATTATGTAAATATACTTGTTGAAAGGGAAAAGTAAATAAAAGGAAATCTGTTACACAAATTTAAATTGGTTTCAGCTACTGTGAACTTTAGAAGATCTGCATTAAGCATATGTGGTACGAGAAGGTCGAAGTCTGTTTTGCTTGTAGAAGTGGAATTTGATCAGGGCTTTTTAATAAACAGTAAAACAGTCGCTCTTAATCAGATCAGCCTGAGACTCATGTTTGCTTGCCTACACACTCTCTGCAGGGGGTGGGTGGGGGGTGGTGATGTAATTGCGTTCAGAACAGTGTTACTATGAATGCAAACTTTAACACACTGAGAAAGAAACACACATAAATAAATATATTCTTTTGAATGTCCATGAATTAAAATAAAAATATCAGGTGCCACGAGTGTACCTTCTACCATCATTTACACATTTGAATGACCATGTGATAACATGAAATTAAAAATGACCTTATATGGCCATGGGCATTGTTTTGACTCGGGACAGCTGTCATTTGCTGCTATTGTCAAGCAACTATATGAATTTGACAGGAATAGACAGGAATTTGGCCAATAGCTGCTGCAAGCCTTTTATAATCAACCAATTGGTGTGCGAGAAGGCGGGAATTACAGAGAGGGGTTAAAGCAATGCAAATATGCGCACACATGATGCAGTATTAGAGCATAAGCGCATCATAATGAAACTAAAGCTGAATCCTGGACATTTTCTCAAATTTAGAAACCCCAGCTGGACGCTTTTTTTAAGGTCTGAAAAAGAGGACATGTCCGGGAAAAAGAGGACGTATGGTCTCCCTACATGAAAAGTTCTTATAAAAAAAAATATTTTTGGCAAAACAGAAAAGCGTTTGCTTTATCATCTGGAGATCATGAATTAAAATCCCAACGATGCCACAGCCGCCCATGGTTGGGAGTCAAAGAGAGCAGAGTTGGCCATGTTCTCTGGGTGGGAATGATGGTATACTCTCTCCCCTTCAATCACAATGACACTAGCAAATCATGGGTGTCTGTGAGTTCATGCATGTGAAAGGTGGCAGATAGAGCTTACCTCTGAGTGTGTTATGCTGCCCTGTGACTTAGCAGAAGCAACAGTTTGAAAAGATGCAGTTGGCTGGCATTATGTGTCTGAGAAAGCACATGTTAGCCTTCACCCTCCCAGGTTATAAGCTGTCATATGTTAGGAGAGAGCTGACTGGTGGATGGGATTAGGAGAGAACTAAAGACTAAATTAGGGAGAAAAGCAGGGAAGATTAAGATTTTTTTTTTTTTTTAATTATCCTTAGAGCATTTTATCATGAGAATACATTAAAAAAAAAAAAATCCTATATCTGCCACTGGTAGGACCCTTAATCATATGAAATGTTTTATTTTTGCCTATTTCAATAAATAATGCTATTGTTTGCACTTTTAGTTGATTTTTACACTCTGTACACGAGATCAGATTGATCTCTGACATTTTTAAATGTTTTACTTTTTCTTTCCCAGGCTAACAACAACAACAACTAGCTATTTGAATGAATAAATGTATGAATTTCATAATAAGTTGTATGAAGTAGTGTGAGCAGGTGTTAGTGTAAAATAGTCAATTGTGTGGCACTGAATTCTATCGAAAACTTGTCTATCATCAATCTGTTATAATGTTTGTTTGCATGGCTAAAAATCCTCCGTGTGAAGAAGCCCATATGCCAAAACAAATTGTTTATGAAAATTCATAAACAATTCGAATGTCAGGAATTAAATTATACACACTTTATACACATCAGAAATAATTATGAAGGTTATATATATTATATATTTACTGACTTCTGCTTAAATATTTTGCCATTCATAACAGCCAATGCATTGTATAGTAGAATGTGTTGAATATTTGCACTTGCACTGGCTCTGACAATTTTGTGCAACTGCAACCTGATGTTAGACCAGCGACACTTAATAAATCTATTTAAAAGACAAGTAGACAGCTGCACAAGTCCGTTGCCATCTTCAGTGAGTTAGATGTTAACTTCAGTGATTGAAATCAGCACATTAAAAAGACCTGTCATGGCAGAAGCAATATTAATTTGACTGCATCATTTGATGTCATCCTTTGGCTGGTGCACAAACAGAATTCACATTTGCTCATGGTGGGACGTGTGGAGCAGATTTGATTTGACGCTTTGGTCACAGTAATAAGGAGCTGAATGGAGCGGGGGGAATTACTGGAAGACGAGGATCAAATCAGCACGTCAGTGTGCGTCTGATCATAGCGCCGAGAGCCGACTTCAAAGATAGATGAGGAAATGAGGAGTGGCTGGGGAGGGGAACAATGGAGAAACGGTGTGGAAGAGTATGAGTACATCTTTAAATGCGTTTACACATACACACTGTTTGATTTTCCCTTGAGGAATGGAGGTATTCAGGTGACTTGTTTTGTGGAATATGTGCAAATGTATAAGGGAGCTGGACACAGAAAAATGTAGGGGTTCAAGACTGGAGTGTAAATGTTGAAAGTTGGAGTTCATGGGGAAATGTTTGGGTTTAGGAATTCGGGTTTAGGGCTTAAGTGTCCATGATTAGTGTTTGGGGCTTATGTTTGGGTTCAGTGGTGCATGGTTGGACTTTGTGATTAAAGGGACATGACTTGGCTTGATGGCAATATGATTGGGTTTAAAGGTTCAAGTTTGGGGTTACAAGGTTCATAGTTGAGGTGCCTGGGTTTAGCAAAATGTGGCTGAGATTTAGAGGTGGCGATTAAGGGTCTTTGGTTAAGGTTTAGAGGTTTGTGGTTGGAACGTAGGGCCATGACTGGTGTTTGAGGTCATGGTTGATGTTTAGAGGTACATGATTGGGGTTTAGGGCCATGTGTAATGTCTTTGTGTTCATAGTTGTGGTTTAGAGGTTTATAGTTGGTGTTTAGGGCCATTGCTGATGTTTCTGCATTCATAGTTGAAGTGCAAAGGTTCCTGATTGGGATTAAGAGCCATGTATAATGTTTTTGTGTTCATGGTTGAGGTGTAGAGGGCTTGGTTGGGCATGGTTGGGGTTTAGGGCCACACATAATCTTTTTTGTGTTTGCTGAGGTTTAGAGGTTGTGTAAGCTGAGGTTTAGAGGTTTGTGGTTGAGATTTTGAGGTTTATTATTGAATTTGAGGTCTTGTTGGAGTTTATGCATTCATTGATGAGGTTATGTTTATATAATTTATATAATTATACATAATTGATGGATTATGTTTGTGTTCATGATTGGGGTTTAGGACCATGGCTGATGTTTATGCATTCCTGGCTGGGGTTTATGTGTTCATGGTTGATGTTTAGAGATTTATGGTTGGAGTGTGAGGCTAAGGCTGATATTTTCATGTTCATGGTTGGGATTTAGGGCCATGGATAATGTTTAAGTGTCCATGGTTGAGGTTTCGAGGTTCATAGCTGGGCTTTGCAGTCTTGCTGGTGTTTATATGTTCACAGGTGAGGTTTAGAGGTTTGTAAGTGGGGTTGTTTATGCATTCATGGTTGAGGTTTAGAGAGTCATAGTTGATGTTTAGAGGTTCATGGTTGGATCTGAGATCTTGTTGGGGTTTTGGTTTGTGAGAGAGAGTTTGTGGTTAGGGCCATGTATAATTTTTATGTGCTCATGATTGGGATTTAGGACCATAGCTGATGCTTATGCATTTTTGGCTGGGGTTTATGTACAGTATATGCATTTTTTTTTTGTTGCTTTGGTTGATGTTTAGAGGTTGGGTTTGATGTCTTGGTAGTGTTTATATGTTCATGGTTAAGGTTAGAGGTTCATGGCCAGGATAGGGTTTTGGGAAATCTGTAATGTTTAAGCATTCATGATTGAAGTTTAAAGGTAATGTAAAGTTATGTACTGTAAATACAATATGCTATATATATAGTATTTGTAGGTAGTTGATTATAAACCTGTGTGTGTGTGTGTGTGTGTGTGTGTGTGTGCGAGTGTCAGAGACAGAGAGAGAGAGAGAGAGAGAGAGAGAGAGAGAGAGAGAGAGAGAACTTGCACTTAGTATAGACCTGCTGGACTGCGAGGGCGTGGAAATGGATGTCAGTCTTGTAATCCAATCATCTGGAGGAGGCAAATCAAATTGGAGGGAAAGAGAAATGGAGAAGGGGAGAGAGAGAGAGAGAGAGAGAGAGAGAGAGAGAGAGAGAGAGAGAGGAAGGAAGGAAGGAAGGAAGGAACAATCGTTATAACAGGAAAAGGAAGAGAAGAAAAAAAAATCAATCCTCGTACCAAGGGCATAGGAAGAATGAAGTAGCAATATAGGTCATAGGACCAAGAATTAGAGAACTAAAGCAGTACCAAAAGAAGCAAGGGAATTAAAAAAGTGGAAATATTATACCTGGAAATCTTCCATATGGGAGGTCAGAAAGGGGGATCCTAATGTTCATTTCCCTTACCCCATCCCACTTTTGCAAACAAAAGGCATTAAATTGGTTGCTAAGAAGCAGCAAATTAATCTTCAATTTGATGTAATAAGCCCCTAGTAGCATAGGAGGTCTGCGCACCCTACCTCCCTCACCCCCACCGCTGGCCTTAACTGCCTCTGAAATAGCAATCAGCCACTCCGCCACTGAAACGTTTAGGATAAGATGGTGAAACTAATTTCTTTCACAAGCTCAGGGGAGTGTGTGTGTGTGTGTTGGGTGATTGTGTGTCATGTTGGAGAATGTCTGCAGGTGCACAAGCTGAGAGCAAGGTTCCATTGACAGGGTTGGCTTTTAAAAGAGCGTAAATGTCAAGATGTAGATGTGGATTTTTAACCAAGAATGAAAATGGTGGATCTTTGGTGTAAATGAACGCTTTCTTGCCGAAGTGATAGTACAAGTGGCTTGATCTTGAGGCAACACAACCCAATTATTTTTGGCTTTATGAAGTTTGATGATGAATAGATTCTTTTCAGTGATTTGTTCGGTAATCAGGGAGCTTGTTCCCTCTGAATGTGCAAGTGAAATATAATTGGGAAAATCTGCATTCTAAATCAAATTAACTTTCAGGAAGTTCAGGCATGGTGCGAAGTCAAAGAAGACGGATGAGTTTTGTTGGGTGCGCATTTCTTATTCTTGTTTGGATCTTTTGACATTCAAGTTCCTGGAAATCAGGTGACATTCATGTTCAATGCCGGCATTTTCTATGTATTGAATATCATTAGCAATGGAAATGAACCTCCTATTTAGCCTGAACCACTTAAGATACCAAAGAGCATTCAGGATATCTAGACTTGCCATTCTGCAAAGCTGTGCACCTGAATTGCAACCATTTAATGAATATTGATACTAAGTCTATATAAAATAAAACAGGACCAAATGTCTAAATCCATTATGAAATATGTCATTAAATGTTTCTATGTCATTCTTTTCGAAAATGTTAATTTACAACCTTTTACTCAGGTGGTACTTGACATTAAGGAATATACAGTATAATTTAAAACTAACCTTGTATGAAGTTAAAACATATCTAAATATCCAGTTAAGACATGTTTAAATTAATATGTGCTATTTTTAAAAATCTTTTTCACTATCCTGACATGCTGCAGTAGTGTAGTTCAGCAAGAAATTTTTTTTTCACCTCTGCTAAACTAGCATTGTGTCTCAAATTGCATACTTAGTATGTATTATTCTAGACTGTTATAAAAATACTAACTGATTTTCCTATTACAGTTAGTGTTTGAATTTTACAAACCCCATGTGTTGCCTTCATACTTACCAAAAGGTCTGTTTTGTGTACCAGCCTTCTGGATTTTCTAGATTAGTAAATACTTTTGGATGTAAGGTCAAAGATTTGAGATGCAGCTCATGACAACAATCACGATGACAGCAGAAAGTTTTAAGTGACAGAGCTCATCAGTGTGTTTAATATCGCTGTGCATGAAATCGCTATACATTTTAGTTCGACTTGGAAATCTGAAGTCCTGTCTAGAGGATGTTGCTTTTAAATCTTTCGGATGCGTAGGTATAAGATCATATGTGTGAACAATGCTGCTCGCATTACTGCTGCTTCTGCATGCGCACGCAAAATCATGAGTTTAAATCAAGTGTAGCAGCTTTGTGTTTGCCACAAGGATTTTCCTATAACAACAAAACACTCCCCACTGAAATGGTAAGTTAGTGCAATCAATATACATAATAAAATGTAGTCTTATATTATAAATCTGGAATGACAAAACAAGAAGTAGGATGGTTGAAGCTTGGGGTCGAGGAAATTCATAATGTTCGTTCGGGTTCATTTGCCCAAAACGTTTGGGAACCCATACAGAAACAGTGCAACACGGACCAAATGTTAAATGGAAAGAACTATCCAGCAAGATAATTGTCTGAATAAGGGCTCCAACTCCACTGTTTTGCTATAGTAAAGTAAATGTTTTCTTAAATGTCTAATGGTTTCAATGTAGCAAAAACTATGCTTTCCTATTCTTATTATATTTATATTGCAGAAGGATAGTGCAATGACTTGCTCATTACTGATTAAATAAAATCGGTTCTTGGTAGAGTGATCAGATTTTTATTCCCTACTGTATATGCATCTAGTACATCTTTAGGAAAAGGCTACAGATAACTGAGTGGTGCAGCAACATCTTGAAATTTGAAGTTTATTGAGATTTGTTGCACCATGGATTCACATGCACAAAATGATTTTGGTGCTTTTGAGTTCATTACACGGTGTCATATATGTATCAACCTTAATGTGGAGGCAACATAAAAAGAGCCAACCCAAATGATATAAAAGCCAGCTTGTTTGTGCGGAGTAAAAAAGAGAAGGACATTGTGCGCTGGCTGAGATTTGCATCAGAAATTCAGTTGATGAATATTCAGCAGAACTGTAGGTCTTTGATATTCTCTATAACACTGGGTCTGTGTGCTTTAATTGGAAGACCCATATGAATATGTAATAGTGGTCTCATGCTGAAACACTGCAGTGATAACAGCGCATACTACAACACATACACACACAGATACACACACCCACGCATGCAATTTCTCTTTCTTACTATTGCTTGCAATTTATTTATTTATTTATTTATTTACTTTTTACCACCAAGTGACTAATCTACAAAATCTACAAAAAGTCTCATCACAGTGGTTACGTCATTCAGAAGTATAACCACAGTAGGTGTCGGTAAACATAATAGAAAAATATGATGGGGGAGGAATTAGTCAAACACATTCAATGCATCTTCATTACAGCTCCAGTTATTACTATCTTAATTTTATTCCTTCATTTTTTTTTTCGGAGGGGGGGGGGTCACATTTGCATTAACATATTCCAGCACAAAATATTGTTTACACACAAACACCTGCAAATGCTCACACAGAAATACACAGAAAGGCATTGCACCTGTGGGGGAGTATGTGAGAGAGAGAGAGTGAGAAAGGAGAGAAGATGAAGAGAGACTGGTAATTGGGCTGGGAGTTAGAGACAGGTTGACACATCCTACCAGACGAATCCACTTTGCATGCTGTCAGCTTCTCTACCTCTTCCCTCTCTTCTACTTTCTCTCTCTTTCCTTCCCTCTCTCTCTCACACACGCACTCTTTCTCAGTATCTTTGCTGCTGTCTCTGCCTCTGCATGCCCCCATCTCCTTCTGCAGGGTTCTGACTTACAGGTGATTCATGAACCCACATCCTCCATTAAGGATGAATTATGATCCTTCCCGTCTTCTCTTTCCTTGTTCACCAGCTCTTACAGAGTCTCATAGACGCCTCACTAATGTCTCCTCCAGGCTACTGACAGAACACAAAAAGATGCTGTAGATCACCAGTGAACATACCCCTAACCCTGCTGCCCCAAGAATTCTTCACAGCTTTACTTGGGTATCTATAGTATTATCCCAAATAAACCATTTTCATGATTTTGAACAATTTAGAATAATTGAAATAAATAGAATTATTGGCCTATAAAGTGCACTGTGTAAATGAAGTGTACTTTTAGTCACAGAGTACCAATTTATCAGTGCAACCCATATAAATGTTATTCTTCACTTTCCTGTCACCACTGTCATGAGGCTTTTAAATGAGTCTGATCTATCTAAGTGGGCAATGTGGTCAGATTTTATTTGGTTTTATAAACACTAATCCTGCCCCTAATTCTACCCTTAACCTTCATTATTTTTAGTCATTGGAATGCAATCATTGTAATAGTTATGAAGTTGCAAGTGTCAAATTCCACATATTATATATATATATATATATATATATATATATATATATATATATATATATATATATATATATATATATATATATATATAAAATATAATATAATATAATATAACTTCTTATATATATATAAAACTTCTTTTCTAAACCAAATGCTAACCAAGTCACATCAATGTATAATTTCAACAATTCAACGTAGTTGTTTTTACTTACTCGCACACCACTGTTTTTGTTTTTTTGTTTTTTTAACCCTAATGCTAACTCAGATTCTTGTTCTTGGTTGACAGGAGTGGAACCCTATGGTCTTCTGCTGTTGTAGCTCATCCACCTCAAGGCTCAATGTTTTGTGCATGCTGGGATGCTTTTCTTCCATTATTAGTTCCATTATTAGTTATTACAGTTCCAACTGTGAGTCTACCTTGAGAGGGACATCCACCAAAAGTCAGTGTGTGGATAAAGACAGATTAGTCAGAGAAAGAGGCAAAGGGTAACACTCAACATGATCTCTTGGCTCTCTTTGAGCTCTCTTTAAATGCTGTTGCCATTGGAGGTGCAAACATTTTGTGAATATTTAATATTTAAGCCAATTTTATGGAAGTAAACTTATTTAGCGTTCCCATTATTTTGACAAACTGAGACATAATTTTTTGAAATGTTATATAATCTTTTAATGGCAGAAATGGGTTTTCCCAAATTTAATACCTGCTCTCTGGTCATATTACTCTGCCCACACAATCATATTTCATGACATGAATTTCAGGCTGCTGTAAATCACACTGTGAGTGTTAAACTAATGATTTGCATAGACACCACTCTTAGTAAATGGTTCCTCTTTAAGGACTCATTGGTTAAGTAAGGTTTTTAGCTTTGTAACACAGTTATAGAAGTGTTTCCTTTTTGTCTGGAGAAAAGACCAAGATTAGACATGACTAATTTAACTTAAGTACATAAGGATGCAAATTAAAAAAGGGTTTCCATTTTAAAATTGATCAGTTTACACACAAATTAACACACCACTGGTGGCAACAAGACATACACAAAACCAACGTGTTCTTAAATAATCAGTGTCTTGGTTAATATACAGCCAACAAGCACAACAAGACAGGTTTTCCATTATCTCAACAATGCCTGCAGTGTGTCTAAAGGCTGTGTGTTGATCTTGTCTCTTGTTGCTCTCAGCTGTCACACTTGGAGGGATCAGCTGTTCAATTTATTTATTGCAGGACTGAAGAGCTCCCCACAGCCATGACCTGTGGCCATTTACTTCTGACTGATAGTGACCCTAACAAATAGCCCACTTGCCCAAGGGAAGGAACTGTGTCTCTGGTTAAGCTACCCCCTCCTTCTCCTTTTTTTCAATCACATTCAACATCTTCACACACACACACTCTTATACTTATGCATCGATGTCCTCACTCTCTCTTTCTCTACTTGATTGAAAGCTGGCTTTGTGATGGCGTCTGTTGAGACAGCAGTAAGCCCATTGCCTCACTCTGACAAAATAGCATCACTGCTCTCTCCAACATGAAGTGCTAAGATAAAAAAGAGAATGCTTACATGTGCACACACACACACACACACACACACACACACACACACACACACACACACACACACACACACAAACACACACACAATCTATAATAGCACTCGAGTTCCTGTGGGAGAGACCTGTAGGCTCCATGATATACGAGTAGTCTAGTGATCAGCCCTTGGGACAGATTTGTCCAGGCCCCAAAAAGCCAGAGGCACATCACTCATGTCCCAGCATGCAACTGCCTTCCCACAGAGCCTCTGTTCTCCTCATCCACCTCATTAATAAATTAGCAACACACACAGAGGGAACACATAATTACACAAAAGCAGTGCTTTATGAAAAGCCTAATGAATTCAGTACTGTTAGTCTATTTTCAGTACGTACATACTGGCAATTTACTGGGGTTTACAGGCTAAAATGGCCTGATATTAATTTGCCCTTCACTGTAAATCTTTCTAATTACTGAATATGTAAATAGTTGTGATGATGAAATGACCAAAAGGCTTTGTTTACTGACTGCACAGATTTTCATGTAATGAAAACAGAGGGGGACCTATTTACAGCAACATTTATAAATAACCACAGAGATAAATGTGATAAATACATTAGTCAACTATGCTAACGAGCAATGCATATATCATCATTTTGGCAACATTTGAGCCATTTCATGCACATCACTATCATTTTCTGCACCATTAAACCTGAAAATAAATTAACACTTTTGTCCATTGCCAAAGTGTTTCCCATCTGTCTCACTAACAAATCCTGTTCCACTGGGTACTACTTTTAAACAATGTATATATTAGATATGACGACAGAAAATAATATGAAACATTATTTGACACCCTGGGTTAAAGGTCATTTAAGTTTAATATCATTCTGTGTCATTACAAAGGTGCAATTTGTCATTTTACAGAAGCATTTATCCACAGTCAGACAAAATAGAATTTAAGCCTAAAGCTGATTAAAGAGCCTATAGTCATACAGACATACCACTAGAAGTGTTGCAAGACCAATACCAGCAGTTGTTCAGAAAACAGAGCTAGAGCTCAGAATGTTACAAACTGTCACATAAAGGCTTGTTTCAACTGCGAAGCTCTGCATTGTTTCCTAGTTCTCAACTTCATTTGTACTTTGATTCTTGCTCTTGCCTAGTCTTGCTTGTTTGTAGATCACTGGACATGCAACTGTTTTACAACCTTGATTCTGAAGTTTGTGATTTAGACTGTTTGTCTAAATGCTTAATAAATATACTACTTGCATCCATCTTTGCCACCTGCCTGAAGATTTTGCATGTCATGGATGCAGTAAGTCTGCCTGAATTGCACCAGGCGTTAGCGGCTCAGGGCCGCGTAGTTGGAGAGCAACAACAGCAGTTGGCAATCATCCATTCTACCCTAACCCTGACTTCCACAGCTGTCTATTCCACCTCCCATGCATCGCCAGTTCTCATAGCCTGGCCGAAGTGACCAGAAAAGTGTAAGGGCTTTCTGCTACAATGCTCCCTATACTTCTCCAGTCAAGAGGGAACCTCCAAGTTCACCAAGGTGGCTCAGTTCATAAACCTCTTGATAAACAGTGCACTCGGCTTGGCTACAGCAGTATGTCAACAGGGAGGTGAAGCTCAGATGATTACTTCATCACTTTAGTTCAGTGCATCTTTGATCACACACCTGAGATCAGCTTCTCGCTGTTATTCAGGGGAGATGCATCACAGCTGAGTATGCTGTTGAATTCAGAATGCTAGCCATAGTCAGTAGATGGAATGTATTGCTACTGAATGCTGCTTTTTGTCAGGAGTTAAGACCTGAGGTGATCACTGATTTGGGATGCAGAGACAACTTACTCATCATCCTCTCCATCTAGATAATCTGCTCCAGACCTGGAGAAAAGGAATTGTTGAGAGAGTCATTAGCTAAAGGGAGAGGGTCATTAACTACAGGGAAGTAGGAAACCACTTCCCAGGCCTCTACAGGTACACAAGCTGGGTGGAGGACCTCACAACTATAAAAAAAACAAACAAAAAAACACATTGTTGGCAGTTAGCACCATGAATTCAGAAAGAATCTACTTCTTCATCACATCATCAGCCAAGTTCTCCATTATTTCACCCCATGGCTACAACAACACAACCCCCACACATCATGGGCAGAGGGTGAAATAATCCATGTCTCCAACTACCCAATATCACCATAACTACCACTATCATTGAAAGCCCAGAAACCGATTTCAAAGTGGAAATTCATCCTGTTTATATGGAGTAAGGTGTTCATCAAAACCAAGGTTTACCTCCCTATCACCCTTTGACTGTGCTATCATCCTCTTATCTGGCTCCACTCCATCCCATAACCATATTTATCCTTTCTCAGCCACCGAGTACAAAGCTGTAGAGGAGAATGCCATGGAAGCACTCAAACTGGCATACATTTGTCCCTCCACATCATCTGCATCAGCAGGCTATTTATTCATTCAGAAAAAAATGGGGATGGACTCAAACCCTGCAGCAATTACTGAGGATTGAATCAAGTCACCATTAAATATTTTTATCCATTGCCCCTTGTCCCAGAAGTGCTTGAGCAACTTAAGGAGGTGCATATATTTACTAAACCCAGTCTAAGGAGTGCCTCCAACTTGATCAGCATTCATGAATGTGAATGGAAAATGGCCTTAAGCATCACTGCCGACCACTTCTAAAAAATTCATTCACCACAGCCCCCATTCTAAAGCAACTTGATCCTTCCTGTCCATTCTTCATGAGGACTGATGAAAAATTCAAGCTTTCAATTATCAGTCAAGAGTAGGTAAATTTATATTTCCTTCTAGTTTTCAGAGAGATATTAGCACCTTCCGGAGGCTCATGGCCTCAAACTCTGACCCACAAAAAGTCACTGTGCTGATCCAGGAAGTTTATTCCCTTCTGGACAGAGCTGTGATCATGAGAGTAGCCCCACCATGGGTTCTACTCAAAATATTTTCTTGTTCAAAAAAAGATGGTGGTTTCCTTTCCATTCTGGATTTGAGATTGGCTGAATTGGTTCCTGAAAATCCTTCCTTTTGTATGTTGAAGTTGAAGACACTGTGAATCATCAGATCCTCCTATCAACTCTCTCCAGCCTAGGCATCACCGGAACGGCTCTGCGCTGGGTGGAATCCTATCTCTCAGACAGATCCTTCAAGGTATTGTGGAGGGGAGGGGTTTCCGAAACTCAGCAACTCACAACTGGGGTTCCCCAGGGGTCAGTTCTGGGTCCACTGCTCTTTTCTATCTATACTACATTTCTGGGACATGTGATTGAGTCTCATGGCTTCTCATATTACTGCTATGCTGATGACACCCAGCTCTATTTGTCCTTCCAGCCTGATGATCCATCCGTCTCCGCACGCATCTCTGCCTGCCAGTTTGACATCTCAAACTGGATGAGGGAACACCACCTCAAGCTCAATTTGGCAAAAAAATGGAGCTTCTCGTCATTCCTGCCTTCCCCTCAATCAACCACAACCTCACCATATAGCTTGGCTCAACCACACACAAGCCAACCAGGACAGCCAGAAACCTTGGGGTAACTCTTGATGACAACTTGACCTTCACAGACCACATTTCAACAACTGCACGGTCCTGTAGGTTCATTCTGTACAACATCAAGAAAATCAGACCCTATCTCACCGAACAGGCTACACAGCTACTAGTCCAGGCTCTTGTTATCTCAAAACTGGACTATTGCAACGCACTGCTCCCGGTCCTCCCAGCCAGCTCCATCAAACCCCTTCAGTTGATTCAAAATGCGGCAGTATGCCTCGTCTTCAACCAGCCCAAAAGAACCCATGTCACACCCCTCTTCATCTCCCTCCACTGGCTTCCTGTAGCTGCCCGCATCAAATTCAAGGCCTTGATGCTCACATACAAGACCCTGTCTGGAACAGCACCTCCATACCTCAACACTCTCCTTGAGGTTTATGTTCCCTCATGTAACCTGCGATCGGTTAACAACCGACGCCTGGTAGTGTCTAATCAGCGAGGCACTAGGTCCCTTTCCACAACCTTCAAACTGACTGTCCCTCATTGGTGGAATGAACTTCCATCCTGAATCCAGACTGCAGAATCTGCCACTATGTTCAAAAAATGGCTAAAGACCCACCTCTTCCGTGAACACTTAACTAACCCCTAACTCCCCCCAATTTTATAAACAAAAAAAAAACAACAAAAAAAACTGCACTTACACTAGCTCTTACACCTCTGCTCTGCACACTTTGCTTCTCTAGAACTCAATTAAAAGTCTTGTATGGTAGCACTACTTGTATTGTGCTCCTCTTTATCACTTTGCCTGTATTTCCTCATTTGTAAGTCGCTTTGGATAAAAGCGTCTGCTAAATGGATAAATGTAAATGTAAATGAAGTTCTCAGATGTCATGCTGTACAACCATGTGTCTGGTTTATGTTGGTGGACCTGCGCAATGCATTCCTTGCTACATTCCTGGCTCTTTTTCCTGAGACAGGGGTATCAGTTCAAAGTTCTACCCTTTGGACTATGTGTCAGGATTCTTCCATACTTAGATGATTGGCTTCTCTGAGCCTCCACTAGAAAACAGGCCATGCAGGACACATATGACTTTCTCACAGATGTCTTGATGCTCTGCTTCAAAGTGAACTTTCAGAAGAGTTCTCTAACACTGAGGCACATCACCCACTTTATCAGTGTACAGCTAGATTCAGGGGAATGATAGGTTCCCTCGCACCCTGTCATGTGACAGACATCACAACATTCACCAACAATGTCCACTATGCCCATTTTTGACTTCTACTTAAAATGCTAGGCATGCTGCCGACAGCAGTGATATCTTTGGGCCTAAGGAACTAAGGAATTTTGTTCAACCTGCAGCTGGACCCCAACCATGACCATCAGAGATACATCCTCATCTCAGTGAAAAGGGCACAAGCCCTGAATTGCTGGAGATATAAGACCTTCCTTCAGGACACACTGTTATGCCCACTAGTGAAGGGATCACTCTGGCAACTTCCAGTCATAGATGAATGGAAAGGTGTGGCATCCCCAGCCTGACTATCTGCCTGTGGGTTTGGCCCATTTGATGGTTGCAGTTTAGCAGTCCCAGAAATTATGCTGAGTGCTATTGCTCCTAATACACAGACTTTTTATGCTGTCAGGTGGGAACAATTCCAGAAGTGGACTGGATGGGGATACCATCCAGACACCTCTCCGTTTACCTATAACAGGTAACAGCAGCTATTTGATCATCTGACTAGCCATTCATCTGCCATGGTGCAAAAGCACAGGGTACTTCCATGTTAAAGTAAAGATTTGCCCACTGGGTGATGGAAGTCATCACTGTAGATTATGAACAAGCTGGACGTTCAGCACCTACCATGACATGCCATTCTACGAGCAGTGTTTCATCCTCATGGGCTCTATTGAGAGGTGTGCTGCTACAGTAAATCTGTGTAGCAGATACCTGAGCATGACCATGTCCCTTTTCCAGATTATATCTCCAAAATTAACCCTGTATTTTTTCCCATGGCTTATCCCAAAGGCATATCCGAGGGGTTATATTACAGGCAAAGTTCCTACAAAGGTTCCAAATGTTCTAAGAGCACAGGCTACTGCAATGCATTAAGGGTTGATGATTGAATCATCCTCATTTGAATCATGGACTTAGCTTGAATAGTAGCTAAGGCACTATAGACTTGACTTTGATGGGGAGTTGAGAAGATTTAGACTCAACTTAGACTTGGTTATTGACTTGAGACTTGACAGGGTTTACTGTTTAATAGTTATGGTCAACTCTTTAAACTCTGATAGCCATTCGTATCTTTAAAAAAAAAATAGCTGAACAAAAACGTGATAGCCTTCACCCTTCCTGGTTGCTGCTGTGTGATAAGGGAGAGCTGCCTGGTGGGTGGGAATTGGCCATGGCCAAATTAGGGAGAAAATCCCAGAAAAGAAAATGTATTAACCAGAGAAGTAACATCAAGTGAAATAATGTAATAATTGCCTCATAAAGTAATAACTGATAAAAATGTAATAAATTTCCCCCTCTAATGAGCCCAAACTTTCATAAATTTTATATATGAGAGTTAACAATAACATAGCTTGTAATAGATTCTTGCACAGACTGGTGATTATTGCATTAACAATACAATACCAAGAAAATAGATTTTTTATTTTATTTTAGTAAAAAAAAAAAAAAAAAAAAACGCTTTCCTCCAACTGTGCTATGATAAGATCATCAAGTGCATCACAATCCCATACAGTAAAAATATGTAGTGTTTTGACTGAAGAATCCAGGCAGTAGCTTTAACTGCGTGAAATGTAAACAGAACACCAGGCAGCCACAGCAGCACAAATTCTCAGTATCACAACAGCCACATTGACTATTCATAAATCATTATAATCCTCATTCAAAATTACAATTGTGTTATTAAATATAGATTATGCACAGTAAGACAAACAGAGAGTGAGACACACCCAGCAAAGTTCGAAAACTGAAGGACAGTTTGAAGCAGGGGCAGAAATGGAGGAAGGAGAAAGAGATATGATAATGATTATGTTGTGAGTAGATGCTAATAACAATTAATTACATTTATATAGCACTTTTCTAGACACTCAAAGCACTTTACATAGTATGGGGGGAAATTTCCTCAACCACCACCAGTGTGTAGCATCCACCTGGATGATGCGACGGCAGCCATAGTGCGCCAGAACACCCACCAGCTATTGGTGGAGAGGAGAGATGTAGCCAATTCAGGGATGGAGATTATTAGGGGGCCATGATAGACAAGGGCCAATTTTGCCAGGGTGATACCCCTACTCTTTACGAGAAGTGATCTGGGATTTTTAATGACCACAGAGAGTCAGGACCTCAGTTTAACATCTCATCCGAAAGACAGTGCTCTTTTTACAGTATAGTGTCCCATCACTATACTGGGGTATTAGGACCCCCACAGACAGACCACCACTTACTGGCCTCCCTAATACCACTCCCAGCAGCAGCCTTAGTTTTCCCCAGGAGGTCTCCCATGCAGGTACTAGCCAGGCTCAACCCTGCTTAGATTCAGTGGGAACCCAGGCGAGAACTGCAGGGTGATATGGCTCTGGCTGCAGGGAATGAATAATTTAAAGCTAATCTTACAACAGCAACACACATGTACATGTCAAAAGGCTGAAAAAAAACCCCCAAAACAAACAAACACCCTAACAATTTCTGAAAACACATACACGTGGAAACTGTGCAGGAGGAGCTGATATCTATATGCATTAAAATTGACTGGACAGAGCTCTGCAAAGAGGTAAACACTGAGAAGGTCTGGAAGGCCAGGTGTGTATTTTTGTCTTGCTGTCCTATAATAAAGGAAATAAGATGTGTAAGAATAAAAGCTAAGGGATTTGCTATAGTGATTAGCACACATTTGCAAACAAGGCATATAATTGTGGTGTATAGTTTTGGTATGTAAGTAATAGATGTACAGTGAATACATTATTAAAAAGTAGGATTAAGTTATCCAATCAAATCTGCTCCTCTTCTGCCCATCACACCCATCTGTGTGATGTTTCCTTAATGACAGTGAATTTTCCTCCTTCGGTATGAACACAATAAACACTGTATTTATGAATTTGTTTCCCAAACATAATAAGAAGCAAATTCTCACTTTGTGTTATTACATATTAGTACTAAATATGGCTGTCCACATTACAAGCAAATGTGTTCTTTAAAGGGCAAACATTGAGTTTCTCTGCAAAACATGATCTCCGTCACATCTGTTGTTTAAGATATTGCTACATATTGCTCAAGAGCTTTATATAGACAATTTGATTCATACCAGCTTTTACAGCTTTATTTATGTTGCTTTCTCTCTCTTGTGCTGTATGTGTATGGGAGGCTGTAAAAGACTAATGATGTGTAATTGGTTCACAGTTTGTTCCATTTCTACAGCAAGTTGCAATGGTTTCTTGGAATGTGGTAGCCACTTTAATTTGCACCCTGTCAAAGTGTGTAAGAGTGTAAGAGTGTGTGTGTGTGTGTGTGTGTGTGTGTGTGTGTGTGAGTGAGAGAGAGAGAGAGAGAAAGAGAGACCGAGACCACAGGGAATTACAATGCTTTCATGTGCTTACACTCAAATATATGGCAGTCTGGGAAACCCCATTGGACGTCACTGGACACGCTGCCAAACAGCCAGGAATAATGAAAAACTGGCTTTGACCAAAAAAATGTATTTATTTTCCTTTACTATAAAAAGAAACAAATGTACAGTCTTTCACTACACCAATGTAGAAATGTTTAGATTTACTCTCTAACCTTGCATTGGCTTACTGCAAAGATCTCAGTCATGTCTAGTAGGGACAATTCACCCCCACAATTCACTCTTGTTTGTAGAGTATATAAAGCACAATGGCCAGATGCAAAGCCTTGTTAGCCTTGTTTTTTGTGTGAGTTCTGAGACATTGTTTTCCTGATTGATATTTGTGTATAACCCGTCTTGGTTTTCTATCCCTCTGAGTCATGTACATTACAATCACATTAGGTAGATAATGTGCCAGTTTAACGAACGTTGCAATAAAAACAGTCAGTCTGCCTAAAGATGTTTACTTTCTAGCTTGCTAGTTAAATGTGCTTGCCTCATGCAGTGAATGACATGCTTTGATCAAGTTGTTGGTTATGTGCCATAGTGACATTATTAGGAGGTGTGATTAAGTTTGCTGATGCAATATCCACTCAAATCAGCTCCTCTTCGACCGTTTAAGAACCAAGTGTCCAACACAGTGATGTTTTCTTAATGACATACCATTAGATTTCACTTGCAATTATTATATCGATTTTTTTTTTAGTAGAAATAACCAGCTGGTGGATGCTTGAATTTAGGTCAATATTTTTGCATCATCGTGACTAACACCGATACTTGGATAGAAACAAAAGTGCTCTCCTTTCTCACTGAATGTCGTACTTGTAGACACTGTAGAGTAAGAGGCAGAAGACATTGTAATAGTTGAATGCTAGTCCAAAAATCAGTGATTATTTCCATACTAATGTAATAGCAAACAGTGATCAGTCAAGTCAAGAGTAACAAACAAGCTCCTGTTTATCACATGTCGTGACTGACATTTACCTCAAGTGATGAGACTAGAATAGCTGATGTGAATTATTCTCATGATCAACATGATTACTGCCTTTCCATTATAAATTGTCATCTGTTATTGCTATGTTTTATTTATTACATATAAAATTAAATGCAAATGAATGCAATAAATAGCAATTGCTTCTAGACAATTGGTGTGTTGGTCTCTCTCAGTGACAGACATTTTTAAACACATTTCCCCCCCTCTTTTATGGTGGTGGGGTTGGGGATTTTAAAATGTTATAGCTTTACTTCCTGTTCATAAACATTCAAGGAAACATAGTTCAGGAAAAGCTTTAGTTTTCAGGAGCAGATTTCACCATGTGAATGGTTTGTTTCAAATTTCACACATCTGTTACACAGCTCTACATGTTGCCTTCACATATACCCTTATGGACACTTTGGCACAAAAGAAAACCATAGTTTGTTAAGAAGTACTTACTCTGTGCATCTCTCACATTTGGAGTGCCTGTGTTCATGAACTTATTTGCATAGATCGGGCACCTTTGTTGCTTCTTGTTTCTTTTTTTTTTTTTTTAAAATAACAATAAAATATATAATAATAAGATTGATAATAAATGACCATTCATTGTATATTGCCTTCTATCCAAAAATACAATCAGCTCATTTCCTTGACGACCAGTTGAAGTACTCACGTTACTGTCATGGCAGGGCCAAATGGCGCAGAACTACACTACCCATCAGTCACATGATTTTGCCATGCATTCACTTATCACTCACACCTGTTTCCTGTTTGACCTTGATTAGCACCATAATTTAAGTTTTTCAGTGTCTCATTGTCAAGCTTTTGTTGTTGTATGTGTGCCACATTATTGCTTATAGTCTGTATGTTACTTGCCTTGTACCAATAGTTCATGTTGATGGTTTTTGTTTTCTTTGTTTTTTTTGTACTTTCCACAATAAATTATCTGCATCTGTGTATCATGGATATGGTGAAAAAAGGCATGTGCCATTTATGTTTATGCAACTTGTTGGTCCACCATTCTCACAATTCATCCCTGGGCTATATGTGTGTAGCATATCATACATATGCTATTGGCCCTAGCATGGTCCCTCTATATGGCACTCAACACTACTGTATTACATGAAGCATTTGGAGCACTGTTCTGTCTATATGTTCTGGGTACATTCCTTCTTTCTCCCTGGACACTTGCTGGATCTCCTCTCGCTTGGTTCCAGGACCTCATGTTCAGTGTGCGAATTATACATTGACTTTTGGGGGGGGTCAGCTTTTTCAGTTTGCCCAGATTAACTAGTGAACAGATTAACTATTAAAACAGTGAACCACTGTGCTGTATCCTTAAAATAGCACATGAACACAACACTTTAAATGCTATAATTCATAAAATGCTGTTCAGCTTTATGTGACGAATCGTGCCATGAATGCCTTAAAAAAGTAGTATGTACTTTCTGAACTACTTCTCAACTAACTTGTCTTTTCTTGCCAGTAAAAAACTACCGTATGTCTCTACTCCCCTCTCTTTTTCATGACATCACCAGTGTAAAATGAAATCTGAGTGCAAAAAAAAGGCCTCTGTTATTTACATGTTAAAAGGTCACTGCATTAGGTTTCAATTTATTACCAACCTAAACTATACACAGATAAAACAGACTTTCATGAGTCATGACTAAAGGGGTGTGTCTTACACAGTGGTATGGTATTGGTATCAAACAATTTAGAAAAGAAGAACAAAAAAGATATGTTTAAAAACGCCAACATTTTTGTATGATACACCATCTCTAAGTCAAAATTATATTGAAGTGATTCCTAACCATTTCACCGCTGAATGGATGATCAAGAGAGAATCCGCGCACACACATACAGTAGCTTACTGTTACTATATTAAAGGATGTAACTCCCATGCACGAACATAGGCGGCATAGGCAGTTAATATACACACTGTGATGTGACACATATATGGTCTAATTTACATTTTTTGTAGTCATAAACTATTTGTTCAAATTCAGAATCGTATGCTGTTTTAATGAACAGTATTTTATCAGCTTGCTTCATTCACTTAGTGACCTCAAGACAATAGGTAAACTTCATTTTAATAATTTCACCATAAACATTTCATTTTAATGAACTGTGAGATGCAACTATATTTAGATTATGACATTTATTTTCCAAGAAAAAGTGTCTTTCAAACACTTATGGTATCTCGATTGCATTCAGCTGATTGAGAACACAATTGCGTGGTATTTCCCGCACTTAGCCTACTGGGCCTCGCATGCATTGACAAAAGTATGACCCATTTCAGGGCTGGTCAAATTTATACTGACATTTTCTTTCCAGATTGACTGAGCAATGCAAACTATTTTTCACTATTAAAACTTAGTAGTATATGAAAATTTTAAGACCCCTACATCTTGTTTCGACGTCCTTCAAGCCTTATTTAGGGGGGTCAGACCACCCCCACCCAATCACCCCTAATTCACACCCTGCTCATGTTTTACCAATTAAGCACTGTGTTAAAGCTAAATCAAAGGGGAGGAAAAAACAAATCTAAATATCATACAATAAACTCAACTATGTAACAAGTCATAGTAATCACAGGAGTAACAGTTGACACAAGTACATATTCAAATCATGGTAATGTCATAGTTAAGAGTATAACAACCACAAGAGACTATAGGAGTGTACAGTAACTGTTGCAATATCATAGTAAAATATGTAATAAGCATAATTACTGTAATGGACTACATAGTAAGTATAATTGCCATGAAATACCACAGTAACATCCTGCTGTAGTTATAATTAATACAATGGTTTTGAAGATGGGCATTATTTAAAAAGAATAAGAGAAACACCACAGAAGCAAAGAAGCTATCAACAAAATAATTTTAAACCATGTATATCCAGTGTGTGAATGTGCTTGTGTTTATGGGACGATGCATGTCCTGATCCTTGGATGCTAATGGATGGTAATGGAATCAGAGACATTGTGGATCAGAGCAGGGTTAGAAATAGATGAAGAAGTAGCATGTCTAGGGGGGTTGGGGGGGGTGGGGGTGGTAGGTTGGGGGGGATGGGGGGATATATTCTGCTGTTTGTGCTTTCTGCTGTAAATTCGAGCAGAGAGGCTACATGACAAGGAGAATACCAATGACCATACCACGCAGACAGCACAGGACTGGTTGTAGAGTCACAGTGCCGGGGAGCTCAGTGTGAAGTAAAGGACAAGAGAGAAAAGGGGGGAAGGGATGCATCAGCCTGGTAGAGTGAAGCTGTAGTGGACCTCCTTTTGCAAAGAGAATAGCTGCTATACAAAGCCTGAAAAAAGTCTATGTGTTGTGTGTGTTTGCATGGGCGTAACTTTGTTTTGACAAGTGCTTGGATCAAGGATGAGGGCAGAATTAATCCTGTGAAAACCTGGAAATTTGACTGCTGTGGTTATTACTGTAACCGACCTGACACTAAATTGCAGATCAGACAAGGGCGCAAGCACAGTGACCTGTTGTGTATGTTCGATGTAGCTGGCTGCAGCTTTGTTTTGGTGGACCGTGTATTTTACTGTAGCTTTCTTGTTGCCTTACTCAAAAAATAGTCTTTTATTTGTCTTTTGCATAGTTGACATGGAACATGGATACAAATACTGGACACATATTAAAATATAACATCTACTAAACAAAATATAGAAATGTAAATGCAGTACCAAGTATATCCAGGGCAAAAAAATAACATAATTTCAGGATACAAAAATACACAGAAATACACAAAATATACGTACTGTAAATATGGGTGGGTAAATGTTCATTGTGCAAAGTGGTGTGCGAATTAAGTTGTCCTTGACTGTTGAAGAGTCTGATGGCTTGGGGAAAATAACTGTTTTTTAGTTTGTGTGCCCCGGATGCTCCGGTATACCTGCCAGATGGAAACAGTTGAAAGATTGAGTGTCCTGGCACCAATTCAGGTAAATGTTCTGTAGACAGGGCAGTTTCCTGCTGATGTTGAGCTTAACTGATCTCACCACTCTCTGTAGGTCCCTGCGGTCACGAGTGGAACAGCTGCCATACCAGGCTGCGATGTAGCCACAGAGAATACTCTCAATGGTACAACAATAAAAGTCTGTGAGAATGTCCGGGTCCATTCCATTGAAGTTCTTGGAAATGTGGATGCCAAAGAATTTAAAGCTGCCAACCCGTTTATGTGGATAGGATAGGGATGAGCTCACCAGCCTGTCTCTTCCTGAAGTCCACAATCATCTACTTTGTTTTAGTGATGTTCGGGGAGAGGTCGTTGTCTGAGCACCAAGCAACCAGAGCTCTGACCTCCTCTCTGTAGGACGTTTCATCAGCCTACATTGGTGGTGTCCTTGGCAAACTTAAGGATGCTGTTTGAGCTGTGCTGTGCTGCACAGCCCTGTGTAAACAGGGAGTACAGAAGGCAGCTGAGCATGCAGCCTTGTGGAGCTCCTGTGCTGAGGGTGAGAGAGGAGGATGTGAGGCTATCAATTCGGACCACCTGTAGTCTACCTGTCAGACAGTCCAGGATACAGTTGCACAGATGGCTGTCCAGACCCAGGTCCTGTAGGTGACAAGCTTGGCAGGAATTATGGTATTGAATGCTGAACTGCAGTTGACGAACAGTATTCTCACATAGCTGTTCTTCCCCTCCAAGGACAATGTGCAGTGCCAGGGTGATGCCATCGTCAGTGGACCTGTTGGCTCTGTATGCAAATTGCAGGAGGTCTAATGAGGCAGTCAGAGAGGAGCAAATAAAGGATTTGACCATCCGTTCAAAACACTTAATAATAATGAATGTTCAAGCAGGAGATGGTGGATTTCTTAGGGACTGGGACAATAGTGGTCTTCTCAAAGCAAGTGGGGATCACAGACACACTTGTTGAATATGTCTGTGAATACCTCTGCTAGCTGGTCAGCACATGATTTTAGGCTGCTGCAGTGAGTGCCACCAGGTCCTGATGCTTTCCTAGATTTAAACTGCTGGAAGTATCGTCTCACAGTCCCTGGCATTAGAGCTAGTGTGGAGGTAGTCGGGTCAGCTGGGAGCTTCACAGATGTAGAAGTGCTGCTGACATCAACAGCTACATCAATTCCCAACCATATAAATCTCTACAAAAAAAATCAATTCTAAAGTTAAGTCAATAGACTTACAATATCACAATGCCTACAATGCCTGGCATTTCAAAATGCCCACTATCCCCAGAATAAATGTATTTCGTATTTCTGTGTTTTGTGTTTGTGTGCATATGTGTGTTGTGCCTGACTCTATTTGAGCTTGTATACCATTTGTATAAGTGTGCATTGTGTGCGTGTAAGTTTTTAGCCTTCACTGAACACTCTGTGTGTGTGTGTATATGGAGAAGTTGTCTGTAAGTTGGCCCTGGAGAGACTGTCAATGGTGTAACTATGCATTTTTCCCCTTCTTAGCATGTGTGTGTGTTTAACATGCCCCTGTCATGCTCCACAGCCTTGACACTGAATAGCCTTATTGCTCAGTTTCAGCAAAAAATCTAATACTGTTTTAATGTAAAGAGTCTTTGGAATGGGAGAAAGAGCTCTAAAATGAAAGTGCATATAAACTACCTCGTGCTGCCTTTTTGGACTGGTTTTGCCCTTACCAATAAAATTCCCAAGCACTGTGATTATATTCACAGGCATTAATTCACTTTTGATTCAATCTTGATTGTGTGCAGCCCATTAATGAAGATAATGTTCATTTGTATTTCCACTGTAGGAATTTGGCGTATATTAACAATGGCATGCATCGAAGACATTTGCTCATCACTGCATTGTTTGGATGCATTCTGAAAGTAATATAGTTATTCCATCCATCCATCTATCCATTTTTCTGTACCGCTTATCCTACACGGGGTTGCAGGGAGCCTGAAGCCTATCCCAGGGGACTCAGGGCACGAGGCAGGGGGCACCCTATACGGGGTGCCAACCCATCGCAGAGCACAATCGCACACACAATCACACACCCATTCACACACTATGGACAATTTGGAAAAGGCATTCAGCCTACAACGCATGTCTTTCGACTGGGGGAGGACACTGGAGTACCCGGAGGAAACCCCCGAAGAACGGGGAGAACACGGGGGAAAAACCCAAAGTTTATTAAGGGCAAAGCAATAATCGGTCATGCAGAGCAGACACTATAATAATCAGTATTGTACACTGCAGCTGCACTGGAGTTCTGTTCCTGCACAATAACACTTTGCTCTTTGTGCCAGTGTTTTGACCAAGCCACCGGTACAGGTAGTGTCAAGCTTTGAGTCTCTGGATGCATTAGGCTCTGGGGATCCTCTTCTCTTTGGGAGGAGATGGAGATTAGTGTTGATGAGAGGAGGTACACATTGTTGCTGTATATTAGGTTTGTGAAGTTTTCTCCAGCTGAAGGAGCATTCTTGCGTTCACATTTGGGGTGCTGTATAGAGACACTTAACATAGTGTCTGATCCTTAGGACCTTATTTTTTCTCTGCTCCTCCCTTATGCCTTACCAGACCCCTACTCTTGGCACACTGAAATATAGTGTATTCCTTGATGATGATGAGTCTTGATGATGATGATGATGAGATCCCATAAATAAGCTTCAATTTGTGGCTCTCCTTGTGATTGACCTCACTAATGCTCTTGTGGCTGCATGGGCAAATCCCCACAGCCAAACTCCAAAATCTAGTGGAAAGCCTTCCCAGAAGAGTGGAGGTAATTATAAAAGGGGATCTGGATTGGGATGTTCAGAAAGCACATATGGGTGTGATGGTCAGGCGTCCACAAACTTTTGGCCACATAGTGTACAATGAAAGAGACGTCACAGCTAGACTAGAACACAACTACAGAATAGGGGAAGAGGCAAGACTCAAAATCAAATCAAAACACGCATGATCAATATAAACAAAACAAAACAAGAGTCTGCAGGCAGTGGAGCGACGTCCTTTGTGGAGTCAACAGGAGACGGAATGACAATGTCTTTCTCAAAGGCAGGAGGTGAAGGGACAACATCATTAGTAAAGGCAGCAATGACGTCATTTGCAAAATGATTAATTACTGTATGGAAGCGCTTTTTTTAGTATTGGCCACCATTCAACCACATCTCTCTCTCTCTCTCTCTCTCTCTCTCTCTCTCTCACTCTCTCACTCTCTCTCCTTCTGTCTTTCTCCACCCCTTTCCCTCTCTTTGGGCCATATTTAAAGTTAGATGCTTATTTAAATGATGAAAGTTATATATAAATAAGAAGTCAGCAAGCATTAAAATAAACACCTAATAGGAGTTTAGCATATTGTCAATATATTGCTGCATAAAGAGCTAATTATCACATTAATCATTGAAAATTTGGTTTCATTTAACAACATGGCTTCCGTCCTCATTGTTTCAAGGCTTACAAACTAGCACTTGATCCACATCATTTGTTTTCTTTTCTTTTCTTTTTTTTTTTTTGCACAAAGAATTAGAAGTAGAGCAGCAGAAAGAGTGAAGTTTAAGCAGGGGTGGAAAATGTATGTAGTGTTGACCAAGCAATGCAACTCATTGCAGCAATTTTACTGTGGCCACAAGATACTAAATCGAGGTCATGAAATTGTGATGTGTGTAAGATCATTGTATCGTGCTTTTTTATTTGCTATTTTCATTTGCCTGTGTTTTGGTTATTTTTTGTACCATTCTGTAAAGAATGTATGCCAACAGTTTGAAAGATAGCTGACCAAGCACTCAGAATTTCAGAGTTTTTTAGTATTTGGTATGTCCCCTTTTTGCTTTGCTAGAGAAAGAGAGAGAGAGAGAGAGAGAGAGAGAGATGTATAATTAATTAATTAAATCAATAATAGTGACATATTCATTAATTTAATATTGGACTCAAGTTTTTTTTTAGGTTATTTACAGCCCAAACATGAATTTCAGTGTGAAATACTTCATACTGCCTCTTGTGCTAGCCAATATTGTGCAAGAAATTCAACTTGAGTTCAAGAATCGTTTGTAACTGAGACTGTTTTCAACAAAATCCGCCCGCAGCCACAACTCCACAACTGTCTGAACATTGCTTAAGTCTGTAATTACATCTGATGTCTGAATGCGCGATATGCACAATTTCAGTATTAAATCTTCACTACACACGCTTAACTCAACTCTGAATACGACCCTCTGTCTCTCTCTATCTCTCTGTAATTGCTGTGAGCTCTCAGAGATGAGAGTGTGAGATGACAGTGTGATGGGTTATTCAGCATGATTCCAGTGTTTTTCAGTCCTCTGTTGCTCTTCTAATCCACAATCAGAGACTGGCTTTATGTGCAAATGTGCAGTTAGTTTGTAGATATGTGTGCATAATTCCCTGCACTATGAAGATCCAGCTCCTTCAAGAACCAGAAATGTTTTGGATTCTCTCATTCTCTTTATATATTTCAGTTATTTGAAACATTATGCTAAAATAATGATAGTATGCAAACAGTTATGAATGAATAAATGAATGAACACAGCTGCCTTACATAGTTGTATCTGGTTAGCCAAATCAGCTGGTTCCTCCTATCTGCCCTGAGAATGTCTAAGTGCATGCATAGCCATGTGCTAACTTACTCCTCCCACAAAAGAGTTAAAGGCTCATGTTATTATGAGATAGCTGAAGAGCCTGTACACATGGTTATATATGTGCACAGTGCTTAGAGCTGTGCTGCCATATTGATCGAGGCAGACTCTCAGATGACCTGTTGAGTTTAGACTAGACTTATGAGGTTAATGCACTAGAACTTACTCTCAGCTCCTCAGCTGGGGTTCAGCCGAGGTTAGCACACACACTCAGCTAGGCACTGGTTTAATACACTCTATTTGTCTACTGCAATGTTTGTTTTGTTGGGTGGAGCAGTGTTACATGCTGAGAGTTGAGAGGATCAACAAGTCAATAGCCATTTTTCTGACCTCAGCACAAATAGTTCTGAATACACAGCTAAAATAATGCTTCCATACAGTATATTAGCCACATAGCACCTTATTATGCTAAATTAGCATTGTCTCCATCTGTAGACCTCAATCTAATCATGGGGGATCAATATTTGAAATTGACTGAAATTGTCATGAAACAATTCAATGGGTATGACCTACAGTATGTGCAGTATGAGAATTTAAATGGGCGAAACAAGTTTCCTTAGTGACTTTGAATGAATGTGGCAGGATATTTGGATAGATTTGCTGGTTCTAGGACCTCCCGATCAGTTTGGGCATCATCATTTCAAGGGGGTATAAGGATTATTGCAATATAAAAAAATTGCCAATGATAGGCAATCCTGTTAATGGACACAGCTTATGTGGAGAATGGAAATAAATGTGCAAGAAAATAGACAGGCCAAAACCAGGCAAATCACATCTGAATTCAACAGACAGAATGTAATCTCAGAACATGCCACACCACGAATTGCACTTTGTCTACAAACAGCACCATGCCAGGTGGCACTGTGTTAGTAAAGAACAAGAACCCACATCTCCAGTGGGTACAGGAGCATCAAAACTAGAGGTGCATCTCAATCAGCTCCCTAGGTGGTGAATCAGTATATCGTGTACACGAGTTCGGGCACTGATAAGGACCCTGACGCACTACACATTGGGACACAGATGACTCAATTTCTAGCAACATGACTACGCACTCGCGTCGTAAAACATCACCACTGGCATTTATCAACAACAGGCAGGACCGATATCTTTCTAACATTATATCTCATATACATTTTTTAGCTTAATCACACGTGTGTCTGTCATGGTACTTCAAGCAGGATCGTAGGCTAGCTAGTGGATTTTTAAAAATCATTAAACACTTAAAAGTCATTAGACTCAAACAAACTGTATATGGAATGTAAATAAATAAATAAATAAAAAAATTCCTAACATAAGTAATCATATGACAGCTACAACAACAAGCTACTTACATTTGTAGACAAAGTTGGCTGAGAGTTTGTCCGCCTTGTTTTTTTTTTTCGTTTTTTTTTAGAGCTGAGAGGCTTCAGAAAATATGATGTCATTTCCAGTAAGGGAGCATAGTGAGCATCAATGCTCCCTGGTTTTTGCAGTGCATTGTGGGATTTTTTTTAGGGAGTGAACGTTAAGTTTTTGGGTTGAGACAGCCCTTAAAATGGCTGATCAGTGCCCTGACTACTGAACTAGAGAACTGATTGAGATGCACCCTAGACCTGTGAAAAACCTGATCTTTATTTGCGGTTAATCACAATCACTTCATTGATGGCAGTTGTATGATAATTACTACTGAACACGAGTTTGAATGTTATTGGTCCATTCTGAGGACAGGAATGTTTCTAATTGTTCTATATCTATTTCTATCAAAAACAGGTAAGAAGCATGGAGAGATGACAGATTTCTCCAATATTGTGTGTGTACATGACAGGATATGAGGTCACTCGAGTACAAGGCCACACCCTCTCTCTTGCTTCCGACCTGACACACGATAATAAAGCAAAGGAGAAATGCGAGAAGCTGATATTCAGACAAACAAATATTTCTCCATTCTGTTACTCATTCCTGCAAACCACTGGCTGGTTTTATTTCTTCAGACTGCTTCTTTAAGCGAGACTGAGTTTATTTTGCTAATGCCCCAAACATTGCATGACTCAACACAGCTTCTTATTCTGCCACAGAAATCTGTCAAGATTATAGAACCTCTGGCTAACCGTTACATTTTTTATAGACAGGAGAAAATCTATCCCCTTGTTTGGTTTCTCAAACAAGGCCAGTGTGAAGACAGACAGGGTTTTAAATCATCACACCCTGACTAGCCCTTCTAAATGATTCAGAAATTATACTTAAGGAGCACAGAGGAAACCTTGATCCAGTCATATCTCAAGATAATTCTAGAAGTTGAAATGTAAAAGCTAAAGGGCTGAAGTGTGCAGGTAAAGCTAAGAAAAGGACGAATATTTATTCTAAAACCGCTGAGCTAAAAAAGACTAGTATTGTTGTTTATTATGAATTTGTTATGATTTTTTTTATGAATGTCTGAAAGCACATTGGTTGGCTCTAGTAATTACTGCTGTATCTGTGCTCATGTTTCCATTTATTCAACATTAATTCCTCCTCGATGGTTCCCTGGAATGAAGTTCGACATGAATGATATTTAAATGATCACGGATGCTTCAGTAAATGTCTCACCTATGTTACATTGAGCTTCATCATGAATAAGACATAAACTCATGTTCTGATTAAAACATAACATGTGGTTCTAAACCTTTCTATTTTAGAGCTTAGAGGTATTAGAGAACTTGTCGTCCTTCTTTCTGAACCACTATCTTTTCTTACATGGTGCTAGACATACGTAATTCTATTAAAGTGACAACTGTAGAAGACTCAAATGATTTTATTTAGAGCTTTCTCTTAAGAACGAAAGCGGAGCATGAGTGTGAATATAGATATGAGATAATGAGCACGCTGCTAAAACCATCCCTCTGGATTACAGTGCCAGATGCCTTGTGAATTCTCTCTCTATTCTCTAATCAGAATCCAGTTGTTTTCCCACTGCATGCGTTTTAGGTGCGAATGATGCCTTAGCTGTGAATAAGACACACTCCCCATGGTCTTCTAGGTGACTTTATTGCGCTGTATCCTTTTTTTTTCACACACACACCCTCTCTTACTCTGCCTCTTTTATACAGTAGATGAGGATGGGAGTGCTTGAATAATGGCTGCTGGGTAAGTCAGTTAGAACACAATGCACACTAGTCGAGCATGTCGGAGCGCATAACGTCACAGATGCATGGAGTCAGACGGTTCTTGTGTTCATCACTTTGGTCTTAGCAACATACTCTGTCCATGCATTGCTTATGAAATGTATAAGGATCTCACCGATGTAACTGCTCACATGAAACAGGTACAAGACATGCAGGTGCAGGACCATACCGTCCCCTGCAACCTTCTAGGATGGCTTGAATCCTGGCTTGGGGGATGGTACCATGTTGTGGGAATAATTATCCCAATTATCCTGAATGTGCTATTGATTATGTGTTTGCTACCATTTATATGTTCAGGTATCCAATCCCAATTCAATAGGCTGACAGCTTCCACATATATGATTCAAAATACATGGGAATACCCAGTTATGGAAGAGATAGAAGGGACCCCCAAAGAACTGGAAGGGAAACTACGGATAATGGAAGATAGTACCAAAGAGTGACTGCACAGGAAGAGACAGATTGCCCAGATTTGCACCCGTCTCCTGGAGATTGTAACCCACTCGAACCACTATCAGCGAGGAACAGTCAGAGATGGAAATTTTCAAAATATGGGAAACCCCTTAATTAGGCCCGCTAAAACAAATGTAACTTAATATTGACACTTATCCCAGAAGATTACAAGAATAAATAGGGTTAAAATGTCACTTTGAGCTATTGGGTGTCAGAATCAGTTCATAAGCATATTTGTTCTTACTGCGTACTATGGAATCAGACACCTTCCCAAGCCAACAGAAGATGTTTGGGGTTACAGGCAATTAGGAGGGATAATTGGTCCATGGACCTCCATTTTTTTTTTTTTTTTTTTTTTTTTTGCAATGCCCATTTAATCTTAACTACTTAATAACTATAATATTAGTGAACTAACTAAGATTTTTTTCAGGTTTATCTTGCTAGTTAGTTAACATGTCTAATACAGTATACTGTACAGGGTGTTCCGAAAAGTCGAACAAGAAAAGGACCAATCATAGGATTTTGTATTTATTATTTATTTACTTATTTATTTAAACTTATTTTTATATTTCTTTTTCTGTACAGGTGAAAAAAAGGCATTAACATTGGATGAAAGGGTAGAAGATAGTGCTTCTTGGTACTCTCATTGGTTCCTGACTTTTCGGACATCCTGTATATTGCTTTAACAAACCTAGACAGCTCTCCTAAAATATACATCATGTAACTAGCTAGTTAATGCTAGATAGCTAGGTCACATTCTTACTGATGACTTGTCTATAATGGACACGTTTAGCTAGCTAAGTTTGTTTACGATGATGTTAACATGAACGTGCCCACAAATAACAAAGCTATAAGCATCAAGACACTTTTTTTGTCTTATATGTTTCTCTAGTATAAATATTTTTATAAGACACTCACCATACACTTTATTAGGAAGAATAAAAACAATCTAATCAACCAATCATGTGGCAGCAGCGCAATGCAAAATGTCATGCAGGTCAAGAGCTTCAGTTAATGTTCACATCATACATCAGAATGAAGGAAAAGTGTGATCTCTGTAACTTTGGGGTATTTCATTAATTGCTGATCTCCTGGGAATTTCAGAATGACCAGTCTGGTCATTCTCCTCTGATCTCTCTCATCAACAAGGTGTTCCAGCCTGCAGACCCTCCGCTCACAGGCTGTGTTTCACACCATTCTGTATAAACTCTAGAGACTGCTGTGTGTGAAAATCCCAGGAGATCAGCAGTTTCAGAAATACTCAAACCAGCCCATCTGGGTACCAACAACCATGCCACACTTTGGAGATCACACTTTTTCTCCATTCTGATGTTTGATTTGAACACTAACTAAAGCTCTTGACCTACATCTGCATGATTTTATGCATTGTGCTGCTGCCACATGATTGGCTGATTTGGATAGCTGCATAAATGAGCAGGTGTACAGGTGTTCCTAATAAAGTGACTGGTGAATGTATGTCCGGTCATGGCAGGCTAGAGCAACTCTTAGGATCATTTAACCACTGACAGGATGCTGAGCCGTGAGGATCTCTTTGAGTAATAGCATTGTTAGTTTAGCCGAGAAGCACTCCCTGTCTTTTAGTGCTAATACATAACAATAATTGGATAACATAGAGCATGTCTGGTAATTTTACAAGCAGGAAGCCATAATGTTATACCGTTGTTAAGAAGCAACTTGTATGGTGTGGCTCCTTACTGAATAATGAGGTAAGCCACCTCTCTTTGCCTTTAAACAATCATGTCATTCCTCATTTGCTTTATTCTTTTGTGTCAGGTTGGAAGCAAGACAGAGAGTGGTGGAGTGAGCTCCCAACCCACCGTAAACACACAATATGGGAGAAATACTGTCTATATATGATTTTTTTTTTCATTTAAAATGAACATTTAAAAAATTTTACTCCCCATTTTGAAACACAAATGGATCAAAGATTTCCTTTTAAAACAGCAAAAAAGCAATATTGTTAATAAAAAAATATTAAAAAAAAAAAAAAAGAACAGAGTAGCAAAATTATTATTATTATTAGTAGTAGTATTATTCATTTATTTATTTATTAAAAATTATTTAAAGTACTGTTTATTGATATTGATAATGAAGCCGATTCTTTTGCACCTACAGTACGTGAAAAAAAATGCCATTGGTACACGACAAAAAATCTTAGCGGAAATACCATGAATATATTCAGATTTGTTTAGCATTTCTTATTAAAGGATTACAATAAACCATATATAATATTATTAAGTTTATGTCTATCCATTTTTTAATAATGTCATGCTTGAAATAGTCTTGTTCTATTGGCAGATATTTTTGCTAATTTCTAACATTTACTTCTAGAAATAAGCAAAATGGTCTCCCAATAGAATAAGAAAATGGAAAGCTTGAAATGAGTAAAAAAAACATATCTAGAAATATAGTCAGGTCCATAAATATTTGGACAGTGGCACAATTTTTGTAATTTTGCCTCTGCACACCACCACAATGGATTTGAAATGAAGTAATCAAGATGCGATTGAAGTTTAGACTTTCAGCTTTAATTCAAGGGGTTTAACAAAAATATTGCATTAACCGTTTAGGAATTACAGCCATTTTTTTTAGAGTCGCTCCATTTTCACAGGCTCAAAAGTAATTGGACAGTTGATTGATAAGCCGTTTCATGGCCAGGTGTGGCCTGTTTCCTCATTATTTCATGACAAATTAAGGAGATAAAAGGTCTGGAGTTGATTCCAAGTGTTGAATTTGCATTTGGTAGCTGTTCATGGGAAATCCCAATATGCGGTCCAAAGAAGTGTTGATGCAAGTGAAGGAGACCATCATTAGGTGGAAAAAACAAAACAGATCTATCAGAGAGATAGCAGAACAATGCACAATTTGGTACATTCTTAAAAAAGAAAGAATCCACTGGCAAGCTCAGAAACACCAAAAGGCCTGGAAGTCCATGGAAGACAACTAAAGTAGATGATCGCAGAATTGTTTCCTTGTTGAAGAAAAACCACTTCACAACATCTAGCCAGGTCAATAATACTCTGGAGGAGCTAGGTGTATCATTTTCTACAGGTCTACAATCAAGAGATGCCTTCAAGAATGTAAATTCACATCTTGATTGCTTCATTTCAAATCCATTGTGGTGGTATACAGAGGCAAAATCATGAAAATTGTGTCCCTGTCCAAATACTTATGGACATGACTGTAGGTTCAATAAGCTTTTATTTGGTTTATTTCAATCTTATAATAGGAAATGTTAGATACAATTGACTATATTCAAGTATTTACACCTACACCTGCTTTCACAGTGTGGGCCACCTGGTTTAATTAAACAATAAAGTGCTTTGCTTAAGGGACAATTGTTTTCAAAAGTGTATTTCTTACTAGTGTTAAAAAAAAACAAACACCTTAAAACCTTTAGAACATGCGTATAATGTGGCTGGACTAAGAAAACCAATTGGGAAAACTGTGGTCTGGGCTGGACTGCTTGTCATCCGATCAACTCCCTCCCCATCTCAGTCTGTTCAGAAAGGAAGACATGGTGGAATTCAGTAAGTGCCCAGCATAACCAGATACTTGCTGTGAGAAAAACACATAATAGTTAGCGTAATAAACTTGCTAGAGAACTACAGGATTACACAATATAATTCTTAGCTTAATGTTAGCTGTCTTGTTATTGAGCCTGGCCTAACAGAACTAATAAATCTAACAAGCAAGTTAACATCAGAACAGTGTTGTGTTCAGGTAGCTCACTAGTTGAAACTATTATATTATTGTGAGTAAACAAAACCACTTTATTATATACAGTATGTCATGCAAAGATGTTTGACCAGCTGATCAAATTTAACTCAGATCATTCATTCACTAAAAAAAAAATAAAAGATACATTTTGTCTTTGACTTGTGTACATATTGCACATAGTCAGGTGGGAAATATGAGGTTAACTATTTGAGCCACTAATCTCTCCAGTGAGATATGCATAACAGAATAGACACAGATGTGACTACATTCATAATGTCATCCCTCTATGAGTTTAATAATTGTTAATGTTAAGGCTTCTCTAGGATAGTAAGACAAGTAAGTGTGGGTGGGTGTATGTATGTTAGTACAGCCGTTGCCAAAAGTTTTGAGAATGACACAAATATCAATTTTCACAAAGTCTACTGCTTCAGTGTTTTTAGATCTTTTTGTCAGATGTTACTAACTGTTACTGAAGTATAGTCACAAGCATTTCATAAGTGTCAATGGCTTTTATTGACAATTACATGAAGTTTATGCAAAGAGTCAATATTTGCAGTGTTGACCCTTCTTTTTCAAGACCTCTGCAATTCGCCCTGGCATGCTGTCAATCAACTTCTGGGCCACATCCTGACTGATGGCAGCCCATTCTTGCATAATCAATGCTTGGAGTTTGTCAGAGTTTGTGGGTTTTTGTTTGTCCACCCGCATCTTGAGGATTGACCACAAATTCTCAATGGGATTAAGGTCTGGGGAGTTTCCTGGCCATGGACCCAAAATGTCGATGTT
Organism: Cranoglanis bouderius; assembly: GCA_023630585.1. Classification (NCBI taxonomy): domain Eukaryota; kingdom Metazoa; phylum Chordata; class Actinopteri; order Siluriformes; family Cranoglanididae; genus Cranoglanis; species Cranoglanis bouderius. The sequence goes on from CM042547.1 coordinate 5,132,191, forward strand.
TTTTTCCCCGAGCCACTTCGTTATCACTTTTGCCTTGTGGCAAGGTGCCCCATCATGCTGGAAAAGGCATTGTTCGTCACCAAACTGTTCTTGGATGGTTGGGAGAAGTTGCTCTCTGAGGATGTTTTTGTACCATTCTTTATTCATGGCTGTGTTCTTAGGCAAAATTGTGAGTGAGCCCACTCCCTTGGCTGAGAAGCAACCCCACACATGAGTGGTCTCAGGATGCTTTACTGTTGGCAAACAGGACTGATGCTGGCGCTCACCTTTTCTTCTCCGGACAAGCTTTTTTCCAGATGCCCCAAACAATCGGAAAGGGGATTCATCAGAGAAAATGACATTACCCCAGTCCTCAGCAGTCCACTCCCTGTACTTTTTGCAGAATAGCAGTCTGTCCCTGATGTTTTTCCTGGAGAGAAGTGGCTTCTTTGCTGCCCTTCTTGACACCAGGCCATCCTCCAAAAGTCTTCGCCTTACTGTGCATGCAGACTCACTCACACCTGCCTGCTGCCATTCCTGAGCAAGCTCTGCACTGGTGGTGCCCCGATCCCGCAGCTGAATCAACTTTAGGAGACAGTCCTGGCGTTTGCTGGACTTTCTTGGGCGGCCTGAAGCCTTCACAACAGCTGAACCTCTCTCCTTGAAGGTCTTGATGATCCGATGAATGGTTGATTTAGGTGCAATCTTACTAGCAGCAATATCCTTGCCTGTGAATCCCTTTTTGTGCAAAGCAATGATGGCTGCACGTGTTTCCTTGCAGGTAACCATAGTTAACAGAGGAAGAACAATAATTTCAAGCACCACCCTCCTTTTAAAGCTTCCAGTCTTTTATTCTAACTCAATCAGCATGACAGAGTGATCTCCAGCCTTGTCCTCGTTAACACTCTCACCTGTGTTAAAGAGAGAATCACTGACATGATGTCAGCTGGTCCTTTTGTGGAAGGGCTGAAATGCAATGGACATGTTTTTTTGGGATTAAGTTCATTTTCATGGCAAAGAGGGACTTTGATATTAATTGCAATTCATCTGATCACTCTTCATAACATTCTGGAGTATATGCAAATTGCCATCATAAAAACTGAGGCAGCAGACTTTGTAAAAATTAATATTTGTGTCATTCTCAAAACTTTTGGCCACGGCTGTACAGACTCTGTATTGGGCTTATTAACTGTCTGCTGTCTCTACTCTTCACTGGTTCTTGGTGGATCACGTTTCCCTTTCTGACTTTTCCCTGTCTTCAGCTCATTCATCTCCTTTTCAACCAATGCCCTCGTGCTTGGCTTATTTCATCTCAACTCCAAACAGAAAGGCCGAGGGTTGTAGAGGGTTTAGACACATGTATATGTGTTCGTGTGTGTGTGTGTTTGTGTGTGTGTGTGTGTGTGTGTGTGTGTGTGTGTGTGTGTGTGTGTCTCCATTCTCACTGTGCCTGGTGGAGGGAATTAAATGTCACTCATAGAGATTGATGTGTACTGTGATAGTAGCTACAGAAAGAGCCATGAGGACGTCTGCAGGCTACCAAGAACGAACAGCCTCCCCACCTTGCATTAGAATTGAGAATAGACAACACTACACACACATACACACACAGTGTCTGAATTCATCTTTTAGATTTAAATACACAAATATACAATACATATTTCCTTATGCTTAATCATGCACTACAGTTGAGTAGGATTTCAGTGTGTTCTGGTCATGCTAACCTGCACAGCTCCCACTATTCCACAATGCCGTCTCTGCATATTGATGTGATTATGCAGCATAACGTGCCAGTTGCCTACCAGTGCAAGGCGTTGCGATGATGGCAGTGGACATTTTTTGCTCCTAGACAGTGTTCAGCAGAGGAACACCTTGAAGACTCCAAAGGGCTTTGATGCACTGGTGTGTAGCAGTAATTAAAAAGTTGCTGTTCTTTTTTTCCCCCTAAAATGTGCCCATTTGTGTGTGTGTGTTATACAGTCCCCTTTGAAACTATTGGAACATTTGGGTATGAGATCAAAAGATGAAAATGAGAAGACAGTTTAGGATTTCAGTCTTTATTTCCTGGTATTTATATGTAGATGTGTTAAACGACATAGAACATAGCACATTTTGTATCAGACCACTCAATTTTTAGGTGAGCAAAAATATTGGAACATGTGACTGGCAGGTGTTTCTTGTCACCCAGGTGTGTCCTGTTAGACTGATTGTTTAAACAATAAATAGCACTGAACATCTACTCTTGGTTTTAGCCTTCAGTTTCATGTGTGAAGGCTGGATAAAAAGGATAAACTGACATGAAGATCAGAGAACTATCTATGGGAGAAAAGCCATTTTGAATCTGAGAAAAGAGGGCAAATCAATCAGAGCCATTGCACAAACATTGGGCATAGCCAATATAACAATATGTAATATCCTGAAAAAAAAGAAACCACTGATGTACTTAGCAACAGACACTGAATGTGTCGGCCAAGGAAAACAACAACAGCTGATGACAGAAACATTGTGAGAGCTGTGATGAAAAACCCAAAAACAACAGTCAGTGACATCTCCAACAACCTCCACAGGGCAGGGGTGAAGGTATCACAATCCACCTTTTGAAGAAGACTTCAAGAGCAGAAACATAGGGGCCTTACCACAAAATGCAAACCACTCATCAGCAGTAAGAATCAGAAAGCCAGATTGGAATTTGCAAATTCAACTCAACTCAACATGGAGTTACAAAAATGGTAGCAGCAGAATGAATTCAGAAGTTTACTGGAACATTTTGTCTACCAGTTTACAGAGAAATGAATCCAAATTAATCAGGAGGAACTTTATCATGCAGTAAGACAATGATCCAAAACACACTGCCAACTCAACAAAGGACTTTATCAGTCCTTTATCACCAGACCTTAACCCAGTTGAGCAGCATTTCACCTCCTGAAGAGGAGACTGAAGGGAGACGCTCCCCGAAACAAACAACAACTGAAAGAGGCTGTGGTAAAAACCTGGAAAAGCATCACAAAAGAAGAAACCAACAATCTGGTGGCCAATGAGTCGCAGGCTTGATGTAGTTATTGCAAGCAAGGGATATGCAACCAAATATTAAGTGTTATTTAATTCAAGACTTATCTGCTCCTATACTTTTGCTCACCTAAAAATTGGGTGGTCTGATATAAAAGGTTCTGTGTTTTATGTTGTTTAACACATCTAGATGTAAATACCAGGAAATAAAAGCTTAAATCCTAAAGTCTCCTTTTGATCTCAAACCCAAATGTCTTTGGTATATAGCACGAACAAATGAATTGGCCTTGCTGTTCCAGTAGTTTTGGAGGGGACTATAGGTCATTTACCTTTACCTTTAAAGTCATTAAAGTTACAATGGTTGACAAAATAAATAAACTAAATTCCATTTCCATTAGAATGGAAATATACCTACACAAACATACAGTAGGTAGGTAGTAAGCAGGTAGTAGATAGCATAAAGATTAGAAGTATGTTTTGGTTAAAGTTGACATACAGTCAGCATTAGCAAGCATAGTGCATCAGTCACAAAAAAGGTTATTTAATTGAAAATCATAACTAAATGTGTCAAACTGCATTAAGTACCTGTAGCCATGAAAATGGTGGGGGGAAAATGTGCCTTTTAAAATATGTTAGTCTAAATGGATCTGTCAGGGTTTCTAAAGGATGTATGACTGTTCTGTTTTTGTGTATACATAGCTGGCTAACTAGTAGGGGTATACCAATACTGTGTATCATATCATATCATATCATATCATATCATATTGTATCGAGCTAAGATGTTAGCATACTAGCTTAATCTTGCACTAATACCATTGTATCTGTGTAGATGTCACATTGATGAACACGTACACACACACACACACACACACACACACACTCTCTCTCTCTCTCTCTTTCTCCCTGCTGCTTTAAAACAGCATTTCTGGTTGATTCAACCCAGATTAAAAAACTGTGTAGTGACTGGGATATTTCGTAGCTGCAGTTATGAGACCATTCCATATAGAAGAGAACACAGGATTGAACTCTTTTTACCAGAGGCCAAAAAATGGAATTACCACCTGTTTTGTGGGTGCCCGTGTTCAGTATTGAATTTATTTAGGATGTCACACTCCACAGTAGTGGTTAATGCTTCATGTGAAAGTAGACATTCCAGGCTTTAAGAATTTTCAGTTTTTCAAAAGTATTTCCTTTTTGCCGAGCCTAGTAGGTTTAAATATTATCATTTTATTGTGGTATGGAGTTGTGCTGTCTGTTTTATCTCTGTACCAATGTTATTGTGGAGAGGTGTGACTTGTTTGCCCAGCAGGGAGCTCACAATCCTCCCCTTTCCAAGAGTCATGATACTCTACACACAGAAACCCAACAAGTGTCTTGACTAGTCTTATAACAGACTTGCAGTGATAAAATAATTCATTTGTTTATACTGAAAATGTCCGAAAAGTTAGTTAGGATAGTTTTGAAACAAGGTCGTTGGTGGAAAAATCAAGTCAGTTAAAGCTCGATGGCCAAACTTTTACATTTGAGCCAAACATTAATCATATTTTTAAACATACTGGCCCACTAGTTTCTATCTGAGAAACTAGTGAAAGCAAACTAGAAACTCGCTAATTAAAGCTAACGTTTAATTAGCCTTGTTTAATTCTGTTACATTCTAATGCACAGCTTGTGTTTCATTATGTGCTGCTAAGAGTCTGAAACGATCACACAAGCACTGCCATTATTAATTTTCACTTCTTGTATTTAATGTTGAATATTTTACTCAAGTGAAAGTGGAAATCTTCGGCACATATTCAGGCAATGCTTATTTTTGCTGGAACCAAAATCTATTGTATCAAGACACCACCATATCATATCAAATTTTCACTTTGTGTATCATTATACCCTACTAGCTACAGTAGGTATTTTACTTATACAGTATATAATGCTATTTGTTTAGTGTAGAATTAGTTGGGTGGTGACGAGGCTTATGTGTATTTAGTAATGAGACAGCACGGTATGACCCTCCAAAATTTCCAGTAGGCTTCATAATCTCCCTAATTTCTGCTTTTCAGAAATCCATGATTTTTTTTGCTTCTCACATTTTTATTTCATTCAGTGTTTTGTTTTATCTCATTAAGATAAAACGGATATTTGATACAACTGCGATGAAACCTGCAGATGAATCATAAAAACAAACAAATACGTCTGTATTGTATTACCAGGTGACTTGCAAGCCATATTGTCTTTACCTCTGAGAAGAGGACTTCTAACAGCCCTCTAAGATTTAACATACATCATGACAAGCACTCAGTAACACATGAAGTGGGCTAGTATGTTTAAAAATATGATTAATGTATTTATTACATATTGATCTTAATCATATAGCATTGTGAAGTGGGTGTGGTTAGGTTACACTGGTGCAGAACATGACCCACAGAGCAGTCTAGTGGTAAGATTGAGAGGTTGATATACTATGTTGTGACACAACATTGATATCCATCATATACAGTACATATAAGGTGCTGCAAACAAGTTGTATGTGAACTTTTTGTTCTTTGAGGCTGGGAGTTACAAAGTACACAGAATACAGAGCAATGTTCATCAGATGGAAAGCAGAATACACTGAGAATATTTCATCGGTTTGTTATGTAGGTAGAAAATAAATAAATACAGAGGAAATGTAACTTTGGGACCACACTTGTTATTTATTTTTACTTCACCCTTTAGGGCTTCTGTACCCTTCTACTTTTTAGATACTTGAGATTAAGCTATTGCCAGATGGAAGTGCTATTTTTTTTCCAACTGCCTGATTGATGCCAAAATGATTTCCATTATGAATCCAAAGTGGTTGATATCTTGAGGTTGAAAGTCTGTTATAGTAAGCTGGTTATCATGATTGTGCTTCCAAGTCATTCCAAGTCAGTCGCCTACACACTCTTTGTGAACCTAACATTACAATCAGTAAAGCTTGCCTATTCTATGTGCTGAGTGCCAGCTGTGCATGCTTGATTTGATGTTAATCTTGCAGTCTCTATATTTTTCTCTGCCTTTCTCACACTCCATACAGTTGGAATCAGCTGAACAACCTTCTACAATTCTTCTTTCACTTGTGTCTGTAGCTGGCTATGGATGCATCTTGTTCTTTTGAATTTATGATTTGCCACTGTGGGTTTATTATAAATATGCTACCTTTCTTTCACTTTATCAAAATCTTGGTTATGGTATCTGTGCTATTGTATTTGTCAGCCAAGCTTTGCTTAAAATTTTAAATCTGAGTGTCATATTGATGAACTTCTATAACAAGTCATGGGGCAAATAGGCATGATTTTAGAACTTTACCACTGATAGGTGTGTGTAGAATTAAATTGGTAATTATTTACATTTAGGTTCCCTTAACTGACGTTATGTAATGAATTGGGTAGCATGACTGCAGGAATACATCATAGATAACATTACCAAACTATTTAACACTTGTATTAATTGATGTTTATGTTTTTGGTTTTTTTGACAAATGTAAATAATAAACCATCAATGAGTAAAATTAATCAATTCATTCATTCATTAATTTATTTATTTATTTGCTATGTTATCATTCCTGTTCCCAGCATGTGCCGTTCCTGCCCCCCCACCCCCCCCCACCCAAGTTACACCCATGTTTACAGTATATTGCATGGATTAAATATATGGAATTCGTAGTCATGAATTGAATAAACATTGGTCAATGCAGGTGTATTTAGTTAACATTTTTAAACAAATGTCAGTTCATACATTGGTTACCTTTCTCTAAAGCTCTACCATGATAATATTGTATACCAACAAAACCAGGAATAGCTTTTCATATGTTAAAGTTCATGCTGTTCAAAATGAATAGTGAATATTAACATAGTGGTAGTTCATGTCCATTTTTTGTTAGCAAGGTGGTAACATCCGTAATATTTTAAGTTGCAAGTAGTTCAACTATTTTACTGACCAAATAGTGAATTTGTGCTTGTAAACACAGTATGACACTGACACATGTACAATAGATAGCACAGTGGTTCAAAATTGGATAACAGTCATTATGGTTTTGTCAGCATAGTATTGTAATATTAGTTACTAAATCACTACACTGTACTCAACATAGTGGTTTATTATAGTGATTTGTAATGATTGAAGAACTACTATAATAACACTTAATTACTTACTGCTAAGTTAGTAAGTACTTAAGCATTAGTTAAGGAACTATATTGTCAAGTGTTACCAAATTAATCATACCTAACTTGAACATATGCAAACTCCTGCAATTTAAGCTTAATGTGTCAACTTTTGTTATATCACATTTTGTTATACTATGTTTGTTGTGCCAGGTTATCCTACAATAATCGGAAATGCTCACACATTTTTGGTGCATTTGGGGTTTAATTCTAATGTTTTGAATATGCTTTGTCAGTGTCTGCTTGGTTTTGCTCTTGACTTTGGTTGAGTTACAGCTGGACACTGGACTGAAGTCTGCAGTGAATCTCAACCAGTGTGTTTGTTGCTCTGCAGGGACTGGAGTCTGCTTTTCTCTTCTGTATAAACTGAATATTTATTCTCATATTTTATTGCTCAATATGCAGCAGAACACAGTATAGGAAGCCTGAAGGGACTAAAGTCGCATTAACATTTTATTAGGATTATTTTCCTATATCAACACAACACTTCCCACTTGAATGGTAAGTCAGTGCAAGCAATGTTCCTTTGTTTTTTAGTCACTTGTTACACATAGGTATGTTACTTATATAATAACATGTTCTAATGTTACTGTAGTACTAAATTAGAACTCTGTAATTTTAAAAAATGTAGTGTGATCAAGGCTTGGGGTTGCAAAAATGCCAAATCCGCATGGAAATGATTTTATTTCGGTTTCTCGGTGCTCATGTATATTGCCCAAACTGTTTGACCTACATGTGAGAAAATATCTGTAATATCTGTTTTCCTCACACAGTGAATCAATATAATGCTTTGTATAAGTTGAATAGCTACAGTGTGTGCCACAGAGAAATGGATATAAGCCTAATCAGTTCAGTTTGTAATCAGATACCGGCTGTCAAACTGCCCGTGATGCACCAAATGGTAACTATATTCTTCTAAGTAGATCCTGGATCTCTAAGTACAAAGTGTTTTACTATTTCATAAACTATGTCTAGAAGTATGATGAAATATCAGTTTGACCATTGTACCTTAATAAGAAAAACTGATTCTTATATTTATTATGTCATGCTGGCTTAAGGTGATAAAAAATTATGCAGCCTTTAATACAGAGTAATTACAATGTAATAACTAATGAATAAAGAGTTGTTACAATGTATTAAATATGAAAACATGAAAACAACAAGTGATTAGCATTCATAGTACCATAGAAGCACCCTGTCTGTTATAATTATCATTATATCCTTATTTTGGTTGTATGTAGTGTATTAATGTTCTATTTAGTACATGCAAATACACTGTAATCATCCAGTGCATGACTTCACTGTCTAACGTCCGATCTTATTATTCAGTTATTAATTTATGCTATGTTATACATTAGTTACTGACTACAATGAAACTAAGTAGAAAAAGGTATGTAGTTATGAAATGTAACTGCATCTGCGTATTTTTAATACAGTATTGTTTTTTTTCTACAGTGCTTTGTTAAACTACTCAAGATAGTGAATGAAGAATAACATTCTTCATTATAATTTAATATTATAAATATAATATAATATTATGTTTAATTTAATAAAATTATCTATCTATCAATCTGTCTATCTATCTATCTATCTATCTATCTATCTATCTATCTATCTATCTATCTATCTATATACAGTATCTCACAACAGTGAGTACATCCCTCACATTTTTGTAAATATTTTATTATATCTTTTCATGGGACAACACTGAAGAAATGACACTTTGCTACAATGTAAAGTAGTGAGTGTACAGCTTGTATAACAGTGTAAATTTGCTGTCCCCTCAAAATAACTCAACACACAGCCATTAATGTCTAAACCAGTGGCAACAAAAGTGAGTACACCCCTAAGTGAAAATGTCCAAATTGGGCCCAATTAGCCATTTTCCCTCCCGGGTGTCATGTGACTCGTTAGTGTTACAAGGTCTCAGGTGTGAATGGGGAGCAGGTGTGTTAAGTTTGGTGTTATCGCTCTCACACTCTCTCATACTGGTCACTGGAAGTTCAACATGGCACCTCATGGCAAAGAACTCTCTGAGGATCTGAAAAAAAGAATTGTTGCTCTACATAAAGATGGCCTAGGCTATAAGAAGATTGCCAACACCCTGAAACTGAGCTTCAGCACGATGGCCAAGACCATACAGCGGTTTAACAGGACAGATTCCACTCAGAACAGGCATCGCCATGGTCGACCAAAGAAGCTGAGTGCACGTGCTCAGCATCATATCCAGAGGTTGGCTTTGCAGAATAGACATATGAGTGCTGCCAGCATTGCTGCAGAGGTTGAAGGGGTGGGGGGTCAGCCTGTCAGTGCTCAGACCATACGCCGCACACTGCATCAAATTGGTCTGCATGGCTGTCGTCCCAGAAGGAAGCCTCTTCTAAAGATGATGCACAAATAAATCCCGCAAACAGTTTGCTGAAGACAAGCAGACTAAGGACATGGATTACTGGAACCATGTCCTGTGGTCTGATGAGACCAAGATAAACTTATTTGGTTCAGATGGTGTCAAGCGTGTGTGGCGACAACCAGGTGAGGAGTACAAAGACAAGTGTGTCTTGCCTACAGTCAAGCATGGTGGTGGGAGTGTCATGGTCTGGGGCTGCATGACTGCTGCCGGCACTGGGGAGCTACAGTTCATTGAGGGAACCATGAATGCCAACATGTACTGTGACATACTGAAGCAGAGCATGATCCCCTCCCTTCGGAAACTGGGCCACAGGGCAGTATTCCAACATGATAATGACCCCAAACACACCTCCAAGACGACCACTGCTTTGCTAAAGAAGTTGAGGGTAAAGGTGATGGACTGGCCAGGCATGTCTCCAGACCTAAGCCCTATTGAGCATCTGTGGGGCATCCTCAAACGGAAGGTGGAGGAGCGCAAGGTCTCTAACATCCACCAGCTCTGTGATGTCATCATGGAGGAGTGGTTAGAGGACTCCAGTGGCAACTTGTGAAGCTCTGGTGAACTCCATGCCCAACAGGGTTAAGGTAGTGCTGGAAAATAATGGTGGCCACACAAAATATTGACACTTTGGGCCCAATTTGGACATTTTCACTTAGGGGTGTACTCACTTTTGTTGCCAGCGGTTTAGACATTAATGGCTGTGTGTTGAGTTATTTTGAGGGGACAGCAAATTTACACTGTTATACAAGCTGTACACTCACTACTTTACATTGTAGCAAAGTGTCATTCAGTGTTGTCCCATGAAAAGATATAATAAAATATTTACAAAAATGTGAGGGGTATACTAACTTTTGTGAAATACTGTGTGTGTGTGTGTGTATATATATATATATATATATATATATATATATATATATATATATATATATATATATATATATATACACACACACACACAGTACTGTGAAAAAGTTTTAGGCACCCTATTATTTTAGTATAAACTTTGTTATAGATTTTTTATTTTATGACTTCTACATTATCGAGTCAGTACAAAAAACATTTTAGATTCCCAAACATTAGTTTTCTAGCACAAAATTAAATTTTACAGAAAAATGTTTGTATGTCATTAAAGAAAGCAGTATATTACGTAAGAGACACTTTTCAGACAAAAAACACAATGAAGGCTGCTGGGTTTTGCTGCAAAAATAAGAAGCAAGTGTGAAAGTCAAAGTCTCCAGAAGAACTGTGGCTGGTTCTGCAAGATGCTCAAAAAACTTACCAGCTCATTTCCTTATAAAACTGCACAAATTGTACCGGAGACTACTATTTTTATTTTAAATTTTTTATTTTTTTTGTCACACCAAATATAGACTTTGTTTCATTTACTACTGTTTACTGCTCTTTACGGTATTTTTTATTATTATTTTTTTAAATGTAGAAACATTTTAATTTCATTATTTTGAAGGCATCTTTGCTCTACAGCATTTCTTTGTATGTGTCTAAGACTTTTGCACAGTACTGTATTTTTTTTTTCTTTCTTTACTCCAGTAGCTCTTCCACTTGTCCTGCCCCTCCAGGTGTTCCTCTGAGGGATGTGATCCTGAATGGAGTCATACACTAATGAGATATAGATTAAAAAGCAAACTAATTAAAAGACTCATTAAAGCTGGAGGAAGACACCACCCTACAGAAAACTTGACAGTGGCTCCATGCCTCACTTAGCGCTCTGACTTTGTAGAAAATGACATTTTCACTTCACTTCCATATGTCCCTTTGGGAAAAAAAGTAACAACTCAAAAAAAAAATTAAGTACTCGGGACAAATAATTCAGGGAAACAGAAGGATTTTTGTATTTGACTGATCCGAAGTTCACCATGACTCTGTTTTAATGCATCGCTTTCTATGACCTGTAAGATATTTTGCAACAACACAGCATTGTGCTTTAGTGACACATCCGGCCTTAATGCCCTAGTGTTTAACACGGTTGCCTCGTACCTCCAGGGGTGGGGGTTCGAATCCCGCCGCCACCCTGTGTCTGTGGAGCTCGCATGTTCTCCCACTCAGTGCTTTGGGTGTTTTAGTCTGGGTACTCTGGTTTCCTCCCTCAGTCTTAAGACATGCGTTGTAGGCTGATTGGAATCTCTAAATTGTACTGCTTATAACTCATGTTAACAATTTACAATGCATAATAAAAAAGGCTATAATGTGTTGTTATAAATAAATAATAACAGTGTGTATAATGCCTGAATGAATGCATTTTTGGAAAGAAGCAATGTGCTTTAGGGCTGCTCTGTAAAACCTTTTTCCTTGCTACTAATGAGTTTAATGAGTTTCTCTTCAGAGCAGAAAATAGAGAGAGAGAGAGAGAGAGAGATTATGTCAATAACACTACTTTGAATTGACTCTTGCAATCATATAGTCATTTAGATGATTATCAGTTGAATAGTCAGTGAAATAAATAAATAAATAAATAAATAAATAAATAAGAAATTAGTGTCTTAAGGGTTTAGCTGACAATTTGTGCTTTTAGCTTTTATCATCATAATATTGTTGTCAAAATTTCATATTGTGGATGAGTATCTTTTCCTTTCGGCTGTTCCCTTCAGGGGTCGCCACAGCGAATCATCTGCCGCCATCTAGCCCTATCCCCTGCATCCTCTTCTCTCAGACCGACTACCTTCATGTCCTCCTTCACTTCTCTTTGGTCTTCCTCTCGGCCTCCTGCCTGGCAGCTCTAACCTCAGCATCCTTTTACCGATATATTCACTCTCCCTCCTCTGAACATGTCCAAACCATCTCAACCTGGCCTCTCTAACTTTGTCTCCAAAACATCTCACATGTGCTGTCCCCCTGATGTACTCATTCCTGATCCTATCCATCCTCGTCACTCCCAAAGAGAACCTCAACATCTTCAGCTCCGCTACCTCTAACTCTTCCTCCTGTCTTTTCCTCAGTGCAACTGTCTCCAAACCATACAACATCGCTGGTCTCACTACTGTCCTGTACACCTTTCCTTTCATTCTTGCTGGTACTCTTTTATCACACAACAGACCTGACACTTTTCTCCACCGATTCCAACCTGCCTGCACACGCTTCTTCACCTCTTTTCCACACTCCCCATTGCTCTGGACTGTTGACCCTAAGTACTTAAAATCCTGCAGCTTCTTTATCTCTTCTCCCTGTAACCTCACTGTTCCACTTGGATCCCTCTCATTCACGCACATGTATTCTGTCTTGCTGCGACTAACCTTCATTCCTCTTCTCTCCAGAGCAAACCTCCACCTCTCTAGAGTTTCCTCCACCCGCTCCCTGCTCTCACTACAGATCACAATGTCATCCGCAAACATCGTAGTCCATGGAGATTCCTGTCTGACCTCATCTGTCAGCCTGTCCATCACCACCGCAAACAAGAAGGGGCTCAGAGCCGATCCTTGATGCAGTCCCACCTTCACCGTGAACTCCTCTGTCACACCTACCGCACACCTTACCATTGTCCTACTGCTCTCATACATATCCTGCACCACTCTAACATACTTCTCTGCACTCCCAACCTCCTCATACAATACCACAGCTCCTCTCTTGGCACCCTGTCATACGCTTTCTCTAAATCTACAAAGACACAATGCAGCTCTTTCTGACCCTCTCTGTACTTCTCCATCAACATTCTCAAAGCAAATATTGCATCTGTAGTGCTCCTTCTTGGCATGAAACCATACTGCTGCTCACAAATGCTCACTTCTCCCCTTAGCCTTGCTTCCACTACTCTTTCCCACAACTTCATTGTATGGCTCATCAGCTTAATACCTCTGTAGTTTCCACAACTCTGCACATCACCCTTGTTCTTAAAAATCGGCACCAAACACTTCTCCTCCATTCCTCAGGCATCCTCTCACTCTCTAAGACCTCGTTGAACAACCTAGTTAAAAACTCTACTGCCATCTCTCCTAGACACTTCCATACCTCCACTGGTATGTCATCAGGACCAACCGCCTTTCCTCTCTGCATCCTCTTCAAAGCTCTCCTAACTTCACCCTTGCTAATCCTTTCTACTTCCTGCTCAACAATATTTGCCTCTACTACTCTTCTCTCTCTGTCATTTTGCTCATTCATCAGTTCCTCAAAGTACTCCTTCCATCTTTCCTTCACCCTCCTGTCACCTGTCAACACATTTCCATCTCTATCTTTAATCACTCTAACCTGCTGCACATCCTTACCATCTCTATCCCTCTGCCTCGCCAACCGATACAAATCCCTCTCACCTTCCTTACTATCTAACCTTGCATACATGTCCTCATAAGCTTTCTGTTTGGCCTTTGCCACCTCTATCTTAACCTCACACTGCATCTCCCTATATTCCTGTCTACTTTCCTCTGTCCTCTCACTGTCCCACTTCTTCCTAGCTAACCTTTTCTTCTGGATACTCTCCTGAACTTCCTCATTCCACCACCAAGTCTCCTTTTCTTCTTTCCTCCTTCCAGATGACACACCTAGCACCTTCCTACCTGTCTCCCTGATCACTTTGGCTGTAGTAGTCCAGTCATCTGGAAGCACCTCCTGACCACCTAAAGCCTGTCTCAACTCCTCCCTGAAAACCGCACAGCACTCTTCCTTTTCCAACTTCCACCACTTTGTCTTCTGCTCTGCCTTTGCTATCTTCATCTTCCTCACCACCAGAGTCATCTTACACACCACCATCCTATGCTGTCTAGCTACACTCTCTCCTACCACTACTTTGCAATCGCTAATCTCCATCAGATTACAGTGTCTACATAAGATATAGTCTACCTGTGTGCTCCTGCCACCACTCTTATATGTCACCCTGTGTTCCTGCCTCTTCTGAAAGTACGTGTTCACCACAGCCATCTCCATACTTTTAGCAAAGTCTACCAACCTCTGTCCTTCTGGGTTCCTTACCTGAAGACCAAACCTGCCCATCACTTCCTCATCCCCACTATTCCCTTCACCAACATGTCCATTAAAGTCTGCCCCTATCACCACTCTCTCACCTCTGGGAACACTCTGCATCACTTCCTCAAGCTCGCTCCAGAATCTGTCTTTCTCCTCTTGCTCACAACCTACTTGTGGAGCGTAAGCACTAACAACATTCAACATCACACCTTCAATTTCCAGCTTCAGACTCATCAACCTATCTGACACTCTCTTTACCTCCAGAACATTCTTCACAAACTCCTCCTTCAGGATCACTCCTACTCCATTTCTCTTCCTGTCCACCCCATGATAAAACAGTTTAAACCCTGCTCCAATGCTTCTAGCCTTGCTCCCTTTCCACCTGGTCTCCTGGACACACAGAATGTCGACTTTCCTCCTCTGCATCATATCTACCAGCTCTCTGCCTTTACCTGTCATCGTACCAACATTCAAAGTCCCTACTTTCAGTCCTAAACTCCTGCCTTTCCTCTTCTCTCTCTGCCTATGGACACGCCTTCCTCCTCTAACACACCTTCCTCCTCTCCTTCTTCGACCAACAGTAGCCCAATTTCCACCAGTGCCCTGTAGGTCAACGGCACCGATGGTGGTCGTTGTTAACCCGGGCCCCGACCGATCCGGTATGGAAGTCATGTTAGTGATTCGCATATTGAATTTGGCAAAAGTTTTACGTCAGATGCCCTTCCTGACACAACCCTCTCTATTTATCCGGGCTTGGGACCGGCACAAAAAGTACACTGGCTTGTGACCTCCTGTGGCTAGATTCATATTGTGGATGATTATACAGAAATCAAATCCAACTCAAGGTAATAGTCCTGGATTATCTTCACAATAGAGCTGAATACTGTGCCTTGGTGAAAAGTGACACTTGAGCATATGGTAGATGAAGATATCTGTAAACATCTCTTGGTTGTGAGATCAGATTCATGAACTCCAGGTGGAATAGTTCACATGTGATAACATAATGACAGATTCCACATATGCACTGAAGCCTGAGCTGGATTCCTTTGTCATATATATTTGAATATGAATGAGGACACATGCGTTATTAATGAGACCTTCTAATGCAGATGGATTTATTTAATGCTATGCTAATCTGAGTGTGTGTGTAGGCACTTTCCATGCCATACCTAAACTGTATAATAAATCTGTCACGGACACAGCGAAGGCCACTTTCTCAAGGACTGTTTCACACAGTTAGAACAATTCAAGGTCTGAGGTAAAAGGAACAATAATGTCACTGAGTGGTGCTGTGCCCGGGTCTCTGTGGTCTGCACATGACTTTGCTTTGATTGCATTTGTTTTTTATGCTAATGTGAGCACAGACCTTAATTTTCCAGAATCTTCATCAGCCGTGGATGCGTTTGCATGCACGAGACCTTATGTCTGCACTGCAAACATGGTTATAATAGGTATTAGAAAGTAGTCTAGCATAATAAAAACCTCAGAGAGAATTGAATTCATTTAACAGCTTTGTATCTCAGTCACAGTGTGTGTGTGTGTGTGTGTGTGTGAGAGAGAGAGAGAGAGAGAGAGAGAGAGAGAGAGAGTAATGAAGGTTAAAGTGTATGTTGCATTTCTGTGATCCTTGAAGTACTTCTCATGATCCAGTGAAAGAACAGCTTTGCAGTAGTCACTGCCAACACGTTTATTAAGACTCCAATTAAGGCTGTTTTGGATCAATCTGTAAACCCACCTCCACATTTTGTGGAAAGTTAGTGGTCTGGTCCAAATCAATGGCCACTCAGCTGAGGAGAGAGATGGATCTGGGCTGTTTCTCACCTCCACACATTTCATTGATCAGGAGAATGAGTAGTGCTCAAAGAATGTGCGTGTGTGTGTGTGTGTGTGTGTGTGTGTGTGTGTGTGTGTGTGTGTGTGTGTGTGTGTGAGAGAGAGAGAGAGAGAGAGAGAGAGAGAGAGAGAGAGAGAGAGAGACCCATTAGTGTTTGAGTAGGAGATATGATTTTATCCTTCTTTTAATAAAACAAAGAAACACATAGTCATGGACAGGCTGCCTTTCTTTCCCTTTTAACACATAGTCTCATGATGTCACAAAATTGCGCAAAAATTTTGTGTGTGGGGGTGGGGGGTGGGGGTTCATGGTTCATAGAGAACCATTTTGTGATGATAAATTAAATAGAATATATACCCAGCAATAATACTGAATACATACATTAGAACATACAATGCATATTTCCATGCAAGCACTCAAACATGTCTTACACTCTGCTAGCTGACCTTTAGTTCCTGGTTACACTAGAATATTCATTTTATTAAGCACATTACATGCAGCTACCTAAAGCCAATAATAATGCTAATGTTATCTCATGTTAGACACAATATTACAATATTAGCTTTCTGCTGTACTAAAGACTTTCTAATGTGCCAGAATGTTTAAACATTGTAAGCCTGGTGAGTACAGTAGACCTGTAGTGTACCTGTTTATACACTTACTTTTTATTACTCTCATGGAGCAGGTACATCTAAAAGCTACTTTCTCTTCCTGCTTGTCATACTGAGGCTGTTCTTTTCTGCCAGAGTGTAAATAGATGGATACATGGATGCTGATTGGCCAAGGTCACCTTTGTTAGTTCCTGCTATGTTGATTGTGGTTGACAGATAGAACCATGTAAAACTGAGTATGGAGACAGAACGTAAAACTTTGGAAAAAAAAAAACCCAAAAAACGAACAACAACAATACCACAGGAAAATCAAGCATCCTCTGGTGTTAATGTTTATGGGATTAATTCATTTTCAAGCAAAATGCCATATAGAATCTTATAATTTTGAGGTCATGATATGGCTGTCAACTGATACAAAAAAAAAAAAAAAAAGAAAGAAAGAAAATCCTGTAGCATAAAGTAAACCCAGAACCATTATCTGCTCCAACCAATTAGAGTATACACAAATCAGCCATAACATTAAAACCACCTGCCTAATATTGTGTAGGTCCCGTTGTGCCACCAAAACAACTCTGACACATCATGGCATGGACTCTACAAGACCTCTGAAGGTGTGCTGTGGTATCTGTTACCAAGACATTAGCACCAGATACTTTAAGTCCTGTAAGTTGTGAGGTGGGGCCTCCATAGTTCGGACTTGTTTGTCCAGCACATCCCACAGTTGCTCGATCAGATTGAGATCTGGGAAATTTGGAGGCCAAGTCAACACCTTGAACTCTTTGTCATGTTCCTCAAACCATTCCTGAACAATTTTTGCAGTGTGGCAGGGTGCATTATCCTGCTGAAAGAGGCCACTGACATTAGGGAATACCGTTGCCATGAAGGCATGTACTTGGTCTGCAGCACTGTTTAGGTAGGTGGTACATGTCAACATAACATCCACATGAATGCCAGGACCCAAGGTTTCCAAGCAGAACATTGCCCAGAGCATCACACCTCCTCCACCAGCTTGCCTTCTTCCCATAGTGCATCCTGGTGCCATCCCTTCCCAAGGTAAGCGATGCACACAAACCCGGCTATCCACATGATCGGCCATGACTCTGTCACTGGTTCACCGGTTGTTCTTCCTTGGACCACTTTTGGTAGGCAATAGCCACGGCATACCGGGAACACCCCACAAGACCTGCTGTTTTGGAGACGCTCTGACCATTCATCTTGACATCACAATTTGGCCCTTGTCAGAGTTGCTGAGATCCTTACACTTGCCCATTTTTCCTGCTTCCAAAACATCAACTTCGAGAACTGACTTTTCAATTGCTGCATAATATATCCCACTCCTTTACAGGTGACATTGTAATGACATAATCAATGTTATTTACTTCACCTGTCACTTGTTTTAATGTTATGGCTGATCAGTGTATATGGATGGACGTCGTAACAGGGATTAAAAAATTAAGCCAAAATGTCTCTGAGGCCCTCTAGTGGCTGGCTGCAGTACAATTTTTAACCCTGTTCACGCAGTGTCCGACTGGATGGTGCATGTTCTGACTAATTTTCTCAAGATAGTGACTTCCAATTCCACCAAAAAGGCTTCAAAACTGCACAATGGGAGTAAACGGCCCATGTTGTCCACTTATATATAGTCCTTGCCTCCAAAAACTGCCATCAGACTTTCATTACAAAAGGGGTTTATAATGTTTGTTTGTCAGTACAGACAAACGTGTTGAAATTCTTGTCTATAGTCATTGTGCATATATTACAGATATGCAGATAGCAGGTTGAAAACCACCCAATCATTAATTTAAAGTTAAATTAATAATTAAAACAAAACAAACAAACCCTGCACTACTACTGTGTTTGGGTCCCATTTAGAAATGGATTACAATGTAGATCATCATTTGCATGCTATCAGCATAGTAATGCTGTAGGCACTACACAGGATTTATTTTGTCTCACACATACATGCCCACATACCCACACACTGACCTGGCTTTAACTCCATCATCCCTTCTGTTCAGTCCTCAGTGTTGTAAACACATACGCACATCTGTCATGTGCCATTGTGGGTGCATTTACTCCTGTTTACACCTACTCAGAGCCTCTGTTTGCTTATTTTTTTCCACGAGAAATACTAGCCCAGAGGGACACAGCATTAATTTTATGCAAATGTATAAAAACTGCTGTGACACGCATCCATGTTGGTCTAGTGGAAATTTTGTTTGCTAAGCCGGCATTGACCTCATGCCCACCCCCAACACACATCCAACACACACACACACACACACACATACACACACACACACACATATACACACACACACACACACACACACACACACACACTCTACCACTCCAAATATCACAAACAAAGGAATTAATCCTTCTTTTCTTAACTTTCAAAACTTTTAGGTGAAGTGACTGGGAAGAGAGAAAATGAGAGAGAAAAGAGGAAGACAAAAAGAAACATAAATAAAGAGAGAGAGTCTTTGTACTCTCGCTCTCTGGTTTATAGTAGAGGCAGAGGTCTTTGGGGTCTGTTGCATGGATCCTTTTAGCCAGGCCACAGGTGTCTTGTCCTTGCTGGAACCTTCACTGAATCAAGAAAAAAGAAATAAACAGAGAAACAGTTGGTCTGTATCACCTTCATGTTTCTTTCTCTTGTGCGGGAATGCAAAGCCTTTTTATTTATCTTCTGTGCATGTGTAATTAGTAACCTTTTGCAAATCAATACATATGTAGTGAGTACTTATAGTTCATTTTTTCAAAGTTATACAAATCAACCTTGATAATTGTTCTTTTTTTTTTCTTTTCTTTTTTTTTTGAAATAATGTATACAAGACAAGAAATTACCCCTCATGCATAAAATTATAAGAAACAACAGCTGGGATTTTGCATATTTATTATTCAACACATTCTAATTAAAAAGGTTAAAGTATTTCATTTGTGTCAGTGTGACATTGTTATTGGCAAACCTGGAAGTATGACACTGAAAGTATTGCCACACACTTTACTCACTCATTGTTTGTCAGATCCACTTACCAAACAGGCCAGTTTGTATATCTACAGTTAATGACTGGAGCTTACACAGTGAGGGGGAAATAAGTATTCAGACACTTCTATTTTTTGTTATTTCCATTGCACATATCCACTTCAGGTTTACACATAATGTCTTCCGACTTTGTACTTATAAATATGATCAAAAGGTATGTATTCATAAGAATAAACAAAGATATGTTTAAAAAAACAAAACTGATAGGAAAAAAAGTGTTTGGACACCACAAACGACCAACATAAGTACAATGTTAAGAAGTAACTAGCTTTTTTCAGCATTGTGGTTCAATTTTGTCACATTATTCTTGGCAAATGGGGCACTCTAGTGGACTTGCAATCTCAAAATCCTCATAAATTTTCAATGGGATTCAAGTCTAGGCCAAGCAAGGTCTTCTTGATTTATTTTGGCTGTATGTTTGGGATTGTTGTCTTGTTGAAATATCCATCTTCTCCGCAGATTCCTTTTCTTGCCAATGAGATTCAGTTCTCCTCGAATATGTCTTGGTACATCGCTCCATTCATGTTTATTTCAATGACTTTTAATGCCTCAGTACCATTTTCCGAGAAGCAACTCTATATCATGATGTTCCATCTCTGTACTTCACTGTGGGTATGCTGTTCTCAGGATCATATGCACAACCCTTCTTTCTCCAATGACAAGCTGAATTAATGCCAAAGAGTTCTGTTTTTGTTTCGTCTGACCAGAATCCATTGTTCCAAATGAGTTTTGATGTGTATATATGCTTTTAAATGCACATCCCTGTGCTTCCTTTTTAGTAGAGGAGATTTGTGTGAGGTGTAGGAATAGAGATGATTATGCAGTGCAGTTCATTGCCTATTGTTCTCTGTGTAACTGTTGTTCCTGCTGCTTTCAGGTCGTCCTGCAACTCTTTTCAAGTGAGTATTGGCTAATCTCTTATCTTGCTTATCATTAGTCTGACAGAGCATTGTGAAATCTTGTATGGTGCAACTGTCTGGGGACAATTGTGGTTCCATGAACGTTCTACCTACATACAGGTGCATCTAAACAAAATTGGAATATTGTGGAAAAGTTTTTTTTTTCCGTAATTTAATTCAAAAAGTGGAAATTTCATATATTCTAGATTCATTACACATAAAGTAAATATTTCAAGCCTTTTTTGTTTTAATCTTGATGATTATGGCTTACAGCTCATGGAAACCAAAAATTCAGTATCTCAAAATATTAGAATAAAGAATTTATAATACAGAAATGTTGACCTTCTGAAAAATATGTTAATTTATGCACTCAATACTTGGTCATGGCTCCTTTTGCACGAATTACTGCTGAGGTGTTATGGAAGCCCAGGTTGCTTTGATAGCAACCTTCAGCTTGTCTGTATTATTGGGTCTGGTGTCTCTCATCTTCCCCTTCAGGTTAGGCGAGTTGGCTGGCAAATCAAGCACAGTAATACCATGGTCAGCAAACCAGTTACTAGTAGTTTTGGCACTGTGGCAGGTGCCAAGTCCTGCTGGAAAAGGAACTCAGCATCTCCATAAAGCTTGTCAGCAGATGGAAGCATGAAGTCTCTAAAATCCCCTGGTACATGGCTGCATTGACTCTCAAATTGAGAAAACACAGTGGACCAACACCAGCAGATGACGTGGCACCCCAAATCATCACTGACTGTGGAAACTTCACACTGGACTTCAAACAACTTGGATTCTGTGCTTCTCCACTCTTCCTCCAGACTCTGGGACCTTGATTTCCAAATTAAATGCAAAATTTACTTTCATCTGCAAAGAGGACCTTGGACCTCTGAGCAACGGTCCAGTTCTTTTTCTCCTTAGCCCAGGTAAGACGTTTCTAACATTGTCTCTGGTTCAGGAGTGGTGTGACACTAGGAATGCGACACTTGTAGCCCATTTCCTGGACACATCTGTGAGTGGTGGTATTTTCCTCAAGAATTTTTGACGGTATTCCGCCAGACATATCATTTGGTGTTGAGGCTAAATAATTCAATTTTAGTCTCATCTGACCATAACATCTTTTTCCATGTAGGTGGCTTTTTTCTTGCAACCCTCCCATACAAGCCACATTTGTGATATTGTTGTCACATGCACACAATGACCACCCTTTGTCATAAATTCCTGCAACTGCTTCAGAGTTGCTGTAGGCCTCTTGGTAGCCTCTCTGACCAGTTTCCTCCTGGCTCTTTCATCCAGTTTGGAGTGATGTCCTGATCCAGGGATGTTCTGTGTTGTACCAATACTTCTTAATAATAGACTTCACTGTGCTTCTAGGCATTGATAAAGCCTAAAGAATTTTTTTTCTATCCATCTCCTGACTTTATCCCAGAGATCTTTTGACAGTGCCTTGCCACCCATAATTGATTGTCTGCTTCAGTTGCACTACAAAATGCTCCAGGAAAGCTCTTTTCATGAGCTAATCAAAATGACCACAGCTGATCAGATCACAAGTGAAAGTCAAATGGCTTTGTGTGCCATTGAGAAGGTGATTAACTAAACCTTATTGAGTGTACAAGTCATTTTTAGGAGGGGGTGATCCTTTTTCCAACTCAGTGATTCTGGTTTTTTATTTAATTATTTTTTTCTGACATGTTGGTGTTATATCTTTCACTTGGATGTTATAAGTTTCAGTGAGTAAATACAGCTGGATAAAACAAAAACTGTGTCCATCTTCATTTCAGGCTGAAAAGCAACAAAATGTGATTATTTTAAAGGGGGGTGATTCTTTTCTATACCCACTGTAACTAACCTCTAACTTGTCCACACTCAAAAAAAAAAAAAAAAAAAAAAAAAAAAAAAATCTGCTTTTACACCTCTACTCTGTGTACTTTGCTCCTCTACCACTGAGTTACAAATGTTGTATGGTAGAACTACTTGTATTGTTCTCTGCTTGAAATATCGCTTTGCGTGTATTTCCTCATTTGTAAGTCGCTTTGGATAAAAGCATCTGCTAAATGAATAGATGTAAATGTTCCTGGTATGCAGTGACACTGTAATGTGCATGGTGCTGGTACAACTGTATCCACACAAATAATATTGGCTCAGTGGTGGTCCTTTTCAATTAATTGAGAGGATAAAGGATGCTGATACATTTTGCAGCGCAACAGATGGACTCCACAGACACAAAATCTGCTTAGAATGGTCAGAGAACATGGACAGAGCAGTAGGGGCACGCTTTAGTGCAGTAGTGAAATGCTACACATATTTTCCATGGGTATAATAACATTTTTTATTGTTTCATCTCTCCAAATTCCACAAACTCATTTTTCCTCGGATCATAGTCAGTGGAAAAGCTAGAGAAAATGAAGTAGTACTGTTTAGAAATGTATTGCACCAGTTAGCTGCATAAGCTCTTATTCATAGACTCAGCCATAATTGTATTCTTAGCGGAAATAAAGTTACCTTAGAAAGACCACACAAAGAGCCCTGTGGATAAGAGCAAGTGGACTTGATTGGGACTTTTAACATTTGATTTACACAACCTGCCCAACATCTGAAGGTGCAAAATATTTTTAATTTGTGACACAAAGGTTAATAATTTTATTTTTTTTTAAATAGCAGACGTTGCTTAAGTATTCACTCTGGTTAAATACTTGACATAACCACATTTGTCAAGTTTTCTGGGATATGTCTTTGTCAGCTTTGTACATCTAGCTCCTAATACTTTTGTTCATTCTTCTGGGAGAATTTGCTCAAGCTCTGTCAGATTGGATGGAGATTGCTGGTGGACAGCAATTTTCATGGTTGCCACAAATTGAGGTCTAAACTTTGACTTTCAATTTCTTGGTTTTTAACCACTCCAGTGTAGCTTTGGAAGTATTCTTAGGGTCATTGTGTTATTGGCAGGTGAAACTCTACTCCAGTCTCTGGAAAACTCAAACAGGCTTTCTGACTGTTTTTGCCCTGTATTTGGCGCCATCCATTTGGCCCTCAACCATTACTAGTCTCCCAACCCCTGCTGATAAAAAGCATCCCCACATCCATCATGATTCCACCACCACCATGCTTCACTCTGCAGATGCTGTACTCAGGCTGATGAGCAGTGTTGCGTTTGTAGCTGAAAAAAGTTTAATTTTGGTCTCATCAGGCGAGAGAACCTTTTTTCCCCACGTTTGCAGAATCTCTAACATAGCCAGTCATGGCCAAAGGGGATTTCAGTAATGCAATAAAGTAGATGCACAATAAAATTAAAATATCACAACTTCTTTTTTCTCAGATTCAATGTAGCTAGCTCCTTTTTCTTAGTAGCTTGTAGTGTAGCTAGCTACTTTTTCAAAAGGGTAGTTTAGCTCTCTATCACCATCATCATCACATCAGTTGAGGGAATATCATTTGGAAGAATGGTGTTCATCCCTCCATTACAGTTCCAGAGAATTCATATTCCATTCTCTCTCTCTCTCTCTCTCTCTCTCTCTCTCTCTCTCTCTCTCTCTCTCTCACACATTCCCTCTTTGGCAGGTTTTCCCCATTGGCCTCGCTGCAGGCAGTGTGCCTTTAGTCTTCAGGCAACATGTGTAGTTCTCGCAGGTATGCTATAATATGAGATCTAAGTTAAGACCTAGCATTTGGTAATTATGAGTGCTCAGTTTGGTCCTTTTCAATGGGGATGTGAGGCTTCTAAGCATTGCATATGAGTTTCTATGGGTGCCTGTGTGTGCTAGTGTCACAAGCAACTATGTTTAACAGCCCTTGCATTGAAAACAGAACTTGCCCCAAGCAATCCCTGCAGCTACGTGCCACAGTTTCTTTCTGTTTCTCAGGCTTTCCCTTTTCCCATTTCTTGGCACGTATGTTTTAAACACATGGAAAGTGTACATATGCACATGTGAACAGCATATACTAGAGATTTTACAAATGCCTAAGAGTTTAAATGTAACAGAATAATGTAGCATGCCCACTAGAATAGTAAGATGGTAGTGGCATGCTGGGTGGAATAGAAAGAGACAGACAGACAGAGTGAGAGAGATAAAGGAAAAAAGCAAGAGAGACAGAGAACAAGCTTGTGTGTGGTTGTCACTGATTGAATAATTGATGTTATGAGAGTTGTGCGGCATAGCTGTGCAGTCTCTGTCACTCTTTGCTGTCAACAGCACTGGATCAAACACGCACACAAACCTGACAAGTTCCTCTGGGTTGCCCTCTGCCACCTCATTCCTTAGCAAAAAGAGACAGACAGGACAGGAGGGAGAGTGGGACGTCATCAACAAGAAAGAAAATACACATCTTTACTCCTTTCTCCATTTATATTCCCAGCACTTCCTCTTCTGCTTGACATTATATTTCCAATCTGCGGCATTTTGCTGTCCTACAGACCAGTGTGTCTTTGTCCACTGTATGGCCAAGAGTTTGTGGACACTTGGCCATCGCACCCATATGTGTTTTTTGAACATCCCATTCCAGATTTAGTCCCTCTTTGCTGTTATAATAACCTCCACTATTCTGGGAAGAGTTAGTGTGGGGATGAGTGTTCATTCAATCACAACAGCAATAGTGAGGTCAGACACTGATGTCGAGCAAGGAGGTTTGTGGTGCAGTCAGCATTCCAGTTCATCCCAAAGGTGTTCAGAAGGTTGAGGTCAGGGCTCTGTGAAGGACACTTGAGTTCTTCCAACCTTGGCAAACCATGTCTTCATGGATCTCATGAAGGGGCACTGTCATGCTGGAGCATGTTTGGGTCTCTTAGTTCCAGTGAAGGGAAATCTTAATGCTACAGCAAACAAAGACATTCTAAACAATTGTATGCTTCCAATATTGTGGCAAAAGTTTGGGAAGGAACACGTATGGGTGTGATGGTCAAGTGTCCACAAATTTTGGCCATATAGTGTATGTGTACATTTTAGCACTATCAGCCTTAAAGACAACATTAGACAAAAATCACAACACATTTTTCTTTTATAATGTTGGATTTTGAAAAACAATGTATGTCTTTGGTTTTATCCATTTGGATAAGAGGGCAGTGAAAAATGACTGTTATTATTGTGTGTAGATGACTGACATATCAATATTCAGGTGACACTGAAGGATCACCTCTTCTGTTCATAAGATTTTTAATTGAATTTGTTGTTATTGTACACATACCTTACAGAAGTTAAATTTACTAATACTCAGTGTATTCTCTTCCCCAAAATACTGACAACTTATCACCCATAGTCACCAACCCTGGTTTATCCTTAGCCAAAAATGCTAACCAGCCAAAATGTTCCATGTACAGTTTTTGATTCCACTATATACAATCACACCGTCTTCACAGTGATCAGTAACTGAAAAATGTAGTTATCAAAGATGACAAAAAATGTAGCTCAGCTATACTACAAGCTACATTCCAAAAGTAGCTTCCTTTATGAAGCTTTATCCATGCTTGCCATCACATTTTCTGTTAATTACGATTAATAATGAAATGAAGATCCCGAGAGATTTATTATACTTTTCAAATAACAAAGCCACAATTAATAAAAAATGACCAGTTGTCCCTAAACATTGGCTTGAAACAGAAATGTGCCCCAAGCTAAATATAAATAAAGATGCACATCAATATTCTGATATTAATCGGAATTTGGCAATTCATGGCAGTCATGTAAATGGTTCAATCCTATTGCCTGATTCAGATTAAGACAATATTCTGATTTCCCAAATTCTGATTCTCACCCCTGGAATATGCCTGTCTTAATTGGAAATGTATTGCATGTAAACACCTTATTCAGAAAATCCACTAAAAGAAGATATATGCGCATGCTCAGTCCGCAAGGAATTGTGGGTGCTAACAGATGCTTAGCTGTAGGCTAGGTATTTATTTAGGCAACTCAGGCACACTTACAACAACCATGTATGCAGGAATATTCTGATTCCTGTAAGCATATAAACATCGTATTCGGAATATGGCTGCAACCCGAATATAGAACGCAAATGGAATTTGATGTGCATGTAAACATAATCATTGACTTCAAGAAAAGCCAGTTCGATCTTGAACCCTAAAGTGTAGTTTTTTGAAGCCTATTCAGAAGGGAGCATAATACCAGATGTTACCCAGTTACACAACAGAGCATGACTTTAATGTTTCATCCACTTCCCTTCAGACACTGCCTTTGTACTTTCTCTTGGAAATGTCGTTGTTGTTTTTTTCTTTTTTTTCTTTTTGAATAATTCGGTATGACTCCGATCTGTCATTTGTTAGTTTTGATAAAACCTTGGCATGAAAAAGAGTGGGAGAGAGAAAAGTGTGTGCTAATTCCTGCAGCAGTAATGCAGCGAATGAGAAAGCTAGAGTGATAAAACACCCTGGCTGAGTAGTGTGTTATAAAGTGTATAGGCCCTCTACTTTGATGGCCTGCTGTGCCTGCTTGAAATGAATTGCCAATCTGAGAGATGAAGTGTGCCTCCATCACCAAGGGCCAGAGCCTGTCATTCCCAGTCTGCAACGGCATGCACTTAATGCTCCTTATCAGCAAACAGTGGAGGAATCAAGCTGCAGTTCAATGGCTAATCAACATTCCAGTGGCAGTGCTAACTGAAGCCCATTTAATCAAAGCCAACACTCTCAACTTCTCACCTGGTACCATGGGGAGCTTGAGCCCTAGGAAACCATAACACACCAATGAGAGAGAGAGAGAGAGAGAGAGAGAGAGAGAGAGAGAGAGAGAGAGAGAGAGAGAGAGAGAGAGAGAGAGAGAGAGAGAGAAGGGCATTGACTGGTAAATTCAGGAGATGAGATCAATATTGCAAAAGAGGTAGTAGAAAATATAAGAGGTAATAGAGTTCTGCTATCTAAACTGCCAAAGCCTCCATTCATACAAAAAGTTATAAAGTTCAGCAGTAAGGTTATGGGCAATGTTACAGTTTGTGTCTTATTCAAAAAATATAATCCAACACCCTCAATAATTTGAATTTTTTTGTATTTTTTCATGGGATTTTGTGTGTGTGTGTGTGTGTGTGTGTGTGTGTGTGTGTGTGTGTGTGTGTGTGTTACTATGGGTCCTTTTGTACATGAAAGCCACCTAAATCTCTTAGACTGTGACAAAATCTAAATGCATTAACTTCCAAACTGAGATTGTAAATGTTGCTCTTCTGCATTATACCATTAAAAAAATAATCTAACTAAGTTTGTATCCTGGGTAGTATGGTGCTACAGTGGGTAGCATTGCTGCCTCACGGCTCCAGGGTCCCCTATTGGATCCTGAGCTTGGGTTACTCTCTGTGTGGAAGGACATTTAACCATCGATATATCTACTCATGTTTTAAGCGATGACGCAGTGGGCTCTGTAACAAGATTTCCCAATTTGAATACTGGCTAAAAACCCCACTGGATTAGGTATCTTGGAGGCGGATGCAAAATTTTAACTACTACAAGAGTTTGAGTGGGAGGGGAATGGGGAGAGAAGTTGGGAATGGGGGCGGTGGTAACATGCTAATGAAAAAAAAAAAAAAAAAAAAAAGCTCAAACATTGTCAGCAAACAAACACAAAAAAATAAAAGAACTGGAATTCAGATAAACATGAATAAGCTGAAAGATTTTGTTTTTCCTGTATGTCTGCATGAAGAGCACGACCTGGAAGGTTTAAAACACATCCTTTCACATTATAGTATTGGCCTGCATGATTCAAGTATTCACACTGATATGTTTTTGTTTTTGGGCTAAAACAAAGTGGACATATGTGCAGAGAGAAAAAAAAAAAAAAAAAGAGAAAACAACAACAAAAAAAAGTCGTAACTTACTTCCACAGGTTGACCCCGCCTTATTATGATTAATATTATTACGCTTGTAAGTGAAGAAACTAGTGCCTTTAGATTTTTTTCTCCATAAAGAATCTATATAGTCATGATTCGGATGAGTTATGCCACGCTGAGGTCACAGGGTTTTTTGTTTTTTTCAGGGAAGCTAGAATTGTTTTTGAGTTACTGTTACACAGTGACATATAAGAACTGCTACCTGTGCCAGCGAGAAGAGCAACTGGAGGCAAGCAGAGAAACTATAGTGCTTTCAAAATTACTCTGAACCAAATAATTGAAGTAAGCAACTACACATGTAGCTACCATAATGTTAGCTAACCTTTGTGTTAATGACCTTCCTAGCCATCTTACTTGTAGTTACATGGGTAAGGACAAGCATTGGCTAGCAGACAATAACTACATGTCCTACTAGTTTGGCTCCTTTTGTCAGGTTGCCTGGGCATGGAACTTTCCTCTGGAAAGTCATTTTGTACTAAATACACACAGAATCACCATCTTTTTCAGTGGAAGATCCAATAACTCTGCTTTCAAGTCTCATTCATACATCTCTGGTTTGAAGTGCTGTCTGCACACTTCTGAATATCCGTAATTGTTTTGGTGGTGTTTGGTGTTTGTAAACAGCACTGTTTATGAGTATTTTTTTTTCTTGTTCTTGGCTGACAGGTGTGGAACCTGATGTGGTCTTCTGCTGTTGTAGCTCATCCACCTCAAGGTTTGAAGTGTTGTGCATGTTGAGATGCTTTTCTGCTCACCACAGTTGTAAAGAGTGATTATTTGAGTTATTATAGACTTCCTGGCAGCTCAAACCAATCTGGTCATTCTCCTCTGATCTCTCTCATCAACAAGGTGTTTCAGCCTGCAGACCATCTAAATAGAGGATGTTTTTTTTTTATTTTTTATTTTTAGCACCTTTCTGTATAAACTCTAGAGACTGTCGTGTGTGAAAATCCCAGGAGATCAGCAGAATCTAAAATAGTCAAACCAGTCCATCTGGCACCAACAAATATGCCACAGTTAAAGCCACAGAGATCACATTTTTTTATGTAAACATTAATTAAAGCTCTTGACCTGTATCTGAATGATTCTTTGCATTGTGCTGCTGCCACATGATCGGCTGATTGGACAACTGCATAAATGAGAAAGTGTACAGGTGTACCTATTAAAGTGGGTAGTGAGTGTATGTCCATTATGGACAACTTCTCAGAAAGAACATAAACTAGCTATCTAGCATTAGGTAGCTAGTTTCTTGTTGTGAATTTTAGGTGAGCTACATAGGTTTGTTAAAGCAATTTAAATTAGCTAAGCCTGTTCAATTCTTAGTTAGCATTCCAACTTCACAAAGGATTGTTAGCTACTACTGAGATGAAATGGGCGTGGCAAAGATGGAGCTCCTTGGACCAATTATCCCTCCTAATTCCCCGTAAGCACAACCGTCTCCTGTTTGCTTGGAAGTATGGATAGTATGCAGTAAAAATGAGTCTGTTTGTCAACATGTTTCTGATTCTGATACCCAACAGCACAGCTCTGTGGCTTGCTCCTGAAAATCAAAGTATAGACTCTACTGTTGTTTTTGCTGCTGGGAAGGTCAGCTGAGGTCAGAGTCACGTGCCTCATTCAGGGGTCAGGATTGGTCACAGTATTCAAAGTAGGGATTTCCAGTGGTTGAATTATGTATTTGCATATTGCATGCTGGGTATTGTAGTTTTGCTACAATGATAGGTGAAAACAGGACAATGATACAAAATCATGAATTCTGTTAAAACACTGACACAGTAGAACAGAATATTACACACCATGACAAGTAATATATTAAACTCTAGTTTTATGCCAAAAAGCTGTTTTAAATTGTGATCTAAAATCTGTATATATATATATATATATATATATATATATATATATATATATATATATATATATATATATAAATCATTTGCTCCATGGATAGACAATAATTGTTCTTCATCCTGAGAGTGTGATGTAAAAAGCACACTGAGTTTGTCAGTCTCTCTGTTGCTCAGGTGGTTGCTATGTTACAGCTAAATGCTGTTGTGGGCAGTTGGATGAAGGAGCACCAAGTCTCCTCTGTGGTTTTCGATTGAAATGGCTTTTTATCTGCTTTTAGTCTCAAGCCACGATCCCATGACACAGTGTACCTCAATCAACCTGATGAATTACCTCTGTGTTCCTCACAGCCCAACAGCATTTACTGTGGACACAAAGAGAAGGAGTCAGAGAGTAACCAGGTTTTCTAAATACTTTTTATATTTGAATTTGTTTTATTATCAAATACCATCCATCCATCTACAGTAACCTCATTATTCTGGTCATGGTCACTTATGGTCAGCCTATCTCAGGAACACTGGGCATGGGGTGGGACATGCATTCAAACATATTCAATCATGCCTAGGGGCAATTTAGAGTAGCCATTCTATCTACCAGCATGAGAACCCAGAGAAGACCAATGCAGACATAGAGAACATGTAAAACTCCACAGAGACAGTAACCCAAGCTCAGAATCGATCTGTGGACCCTGTAGCTGTGAGGCGGCAATGATACCTGCTGCACTACTCGCCACCCTGCTATCAAAATACATTTAAAATACACACTAAATAGCTTTAACTGTTAACCCACCATTTTCTAACCCACCATGGACTACTTAAAGCAGAACATAAAATAAGCAAAGACAAACTGATTCACCAACAGAGTTGAGACTAATAACCAGAAAAAAGCTGGTCACTTGTTGAAAGGGTAGGCCAGAAAAAAAGTGTGAGGCTTCTTAAATTCCATTGTTTGAATTTTAGGACTGGGACACTGTGTGAAAGATACCATTGTCCAATCATGTCCACTATAAATCACTGATGAACAATAGTATAATCAAGTTGAGGGTTTACCCAATGTGTTGGGCTTATATTTTTCCTTTTCCACTGTACAAAATACAGCCAGTGTACATTAACATTATCCTGCAACTTGTTAAAAGAGATGGTGTTGTATAACACTGTCAAGAAGATAGAGACAGTATGTTTGTATTTTGCTGAAATAATACACAATATAAAACATAGGAATTTGGACACCTGACCATTGAACATCCCTTTTCAAAATCGTAGGAATTAATATGGTCTTGGTTTCCGCTTTGCCTCCACTCTTCTGTGAAGGCTTTCCACTGGATTATAGACTGTGGCTGTGGGGATCTTTGCCCATTCACCCTTAACAGCACAATAAGTTGGGTACTGATGTCCGGCAAGAAGGTCTGGAGAGAAGTTGGTGTTCCAGTTCATCCCACAAGTGTTCAGTGAGGTTGAGTTCATGGCTCTGTGCGGGACACTCGGGTTCTTCCACGCCAAACTTGGTAGACCATGTCTTCATGGATCTCGCTTTGTGCACAGGGACATTGTCATGCTGGAACAGGTTTGGGCCTGTTAGATCCAGTGAAAGGCTCTTAACACTACAGCATACAACGACATTCTAGACAATTGTGTGTTTCCAACTTTATGGCAGCAGTTTGGGAAAGAACCACATACAGTATGGGTGTTATGGTCAAGTGTTTACATACATTTGGCCAAATAGTGTACATGTGTAGCGAGAGATCCCCCCACCAGCAGAGGTCATGGTCACATGACCTCTACTATAAGTTCCTGGTTCTAGACTATATAAGCAGCCCATGTTTTTTAGTTTACTGCCATTCATGTGAGTAAGTCTGAGCTGTTGTTATTGCTGACATCCTTGTTTTTGGATTACTCTTTGGATTTCTTGTATTTCATTTGCTGAGCTCTGTATTAAACCTTTTACAAATGGATCTTCACTCTTGCCTCTGAGTCCCATATGTTAGAACACGAAAAGGTGGTCAAAGTTTTGCTGAGATGCCAGCGGGTAACTGTATTCTCCTCTCAAATGAATTGGCACTACTACATTTCAACATTTGCTCAAGATCAAGGACTTCTTTGTACTATATTCCTTCTTGTTAGTCTAATACATGGGTACATACTTTGGTAGTTATGTATTGCTACAAATAGAATTTGTGTCAACACCTGCCAATGAACAAATTATAGTGCAGTTCCACCTTGAACTCGATGTTAGACTGGCAGAAAGAGAGAGAGGAGAAAAAAAAGGAAGTTGCACTGACATCCGGTGCCATAACAAGGAAGTAACCAAATTATGGCCTCCAGCCCATTTTGCTCAAGACAACTCAGTACATATCCATCCATTTTCTATACCGCTTATCCTTCACAGGGTCACGGGGAGCTGGGAGCCTATCCCAGGGAACTTGGGGCACAAGATGGGGGACACCCAGGACAGAGTGCCAATCCATTGCAGGTCACAATTGTGCACACACTCCCACACCACAGACAATTTGGAAATGGCAATCAGCCTACAACACATGTCTTTGGACTGGGGGAGGAAACCGGAGTACCCAGAGGAAACCCCGAAGGATGGGGAGAACATGCAAACTCTGCATACAGGGCGGAGGCAGGATTCGAGCCAAGGTGTGAGGCAAGCGTGCTAACCACCAAGCCACCATGTCCCCCCAACTCAGTACATATATCCTTCATTGTTCTTTGCCTCTGATATTTCAAGCCTGGTCATCCTTATTGTTATTTCTGATGTCATTGTCCTGCGAAAAACAAACATAATTCCCTCTCACAAAGCAAATTAAGGCTATGTAACCTCTGTAATTCTAACCACTCCCCAAAAACATTTATAAAATTCTGGCAACCCATCATTGCAAGCTGATGAAATGGGAGCTGCTGAACAGCAGTAGTTAGTTGTTGGAATTCAGTATCCAGACTCCAATGATTTGATTTGTGCTCAGTTTAGGCACACCCATCAATAGCTCCTCGCTGCAAGATAAATTACACACATCAGCACTATAAAATTCTGTATGGAGGTCTGTGGCAGTCCTTTTCATTTCACTAGGCTCTGTAGTCAAGCTTCCATTAGAATGATACAGACTTAGCATTTGATTCCTTTTATTATCACTTGTTATTGCATTATTATTATTATTTTGCATTTGTCATAAATAAACCTCACTTACACAAAATTATACCACTCATCTTTTTATGATCAATTGTGAGTTAATTAATCACAACTGATCTTATTTGGGGTACTGTAGACCAAAGCCCACTGAAAAAAGTGAGCATCATAGACTGCTAGGTGTAACGTCTGAACGTATCAAACTGATTTCTGAATCAGCCTGGGTTTAGCAATGAAATTTCTCTGTCTCCTTGAGCTGTAAATCCCTATCTGTTTAATGACCACTCTGGCCCCAGTTTGACCAGATACCTTTGGAATGCTAACGACCAACCTTCCCCCCCCTTCGTACACACACACACACACACACACACACACACACACAAGCTACCTACACGCGCACACACACACACACACACACACACACACACACACACACACACAAGCTTACCTTACACACACAATGGAAAAATCTCTCTTGAATGTAACGTGTAATTATATGTAATTATTCAATGCCTAAATAGTGTGATGTTATCTTGTTTACATATATTGTGTGTTTATGTGACCTAACCTTAATGATTTTAGATAGTCTTAACTTAGGATATTATTTTAAATGTCTGTAACCATGTTTTTCTTGTAATATTCGTTACAAGTCCATCGAATTTGGTATGTAGTTAATCGTCTTGCGATACCCTGATTGATTATGCATATCATATTGCAATGGGATACATTATTTCATGTTTTCCCTTAATTTCATATATAATATGGTATAAACCGGCTCCTCCCTGGACATTTAAATTAGGGTCTGAGACCAGACAAAGAGAGGTCATCCCGCCAACAAATCCAACTTCCTGATTGGGCCATAGCCCAAAGAGGTGTGTGTGTTGGTGTTGTCCCCAAACTTTGAAACTCTTCAGTCTTCAGCCAGTCTTGAGTCTTCTCTTCAGTCTCTCTTCATTCACTTCTTCGCTCCTTCCGGTTTCTCTCCCCCAGGGCCACGTGCCCCGGGAAGAGGAAGCCAGGATCTCTCTTTCCCAGACAAAGGATGCAACCACCTCACGCCTTTTGCAAATGGCACGACGAACCAGCGAACTCTACACGACCTCGCGCGAACTTTCAAACCGAAGCTATGCAAGTATAGTTAACGGACCTATATCTGCATTTAAGATTGTACCCCTGTTTACAGGAGATTTAAGTTCGTTGGTGGTTTTGGAAAAGGCTAATTAGTTGTGTTTTTGTCTGCCATTCCCTTTTGTTTCATTACTTTCTCTGTATCCCTTTTCTTTCCTTGTATATGGATGTACATATGTATGTTTTGCTTAGAGTTAGTCGTGTCTATCCATAGTTACATCTAGTTATTAAAATCTATTATCCCACGCTTGATTTTCTCTGTTTTTGTTCACGTGATGAATCAATTAAATGCTGCGATCTCGCTACACGCTCTGGAAACGGAGATTTCCTTCTTGGCCAGAAGGATAAACTCCCTCTTTAGAGTTCATAATTCCAAACTAGACTACAGCTAGTCCTAAAAGCTGATCTAGACCACATACATAGTCATAATTAATTATAATCTATTGTAGTTAATTATCTATATGTATATGTGCACATACATGAATTCCCTTTCATGGCTGATGTATATTTATAACTGGTCACAACACGCGTTGATTAGATATATAGATTTATTTCACGCCATTCGAGCTAATTCCGTATATAAATTGGAGAATACATTTAAACATGTTAAACATCTTTTAATTCGTTACATAAACTGTAACTGGTGGAGAATATTTTTAAACGTTGCAGATTCATCCGAGTTACTACACATTCTGGTAGATAATGCGGGCACGCTTTAAAACTTGTCTCCTTTAAAAAGGTGCATTGAATCCAAGCGTGCACTTCTGTTTTGTTTTTCATGTTTAAAGTTGATCCATTTCATTATTCTGGTGGAAAAGAATAATGCTAGTAATGATTGATTCGTTACATAGGCTAGACTGCAATATCAAAGTTTAGCCAAGATACTTGGTTTTGAAGCTTTACAAACTCAATCAGGTTAAAAGGTAAAATGAAAGGCGCCAAACAGTGATCTAAACAACAAAGCTTTACTTTCTTTTCAAAATGAACAGTGCCTCGGAGTAAAAATAAATAAATATATAAAATAAACATTTCATTCCCAAACATAACAATTTCTGTCCCATTTATGTGCATACAGTATGTGTGTGAATGCACAAGTGTCAATGCGTAATCATAATGGCATGTGACTTGCAAAAGTATTTGCTGCATTCTTGCACATGTTGCTGGTTTTTACATCCTTTGGGGTGCAGAGCTGGGGTCAAGATTGTAACTCGGGTTGCCAGGTCTGATATTGTGTAACGGGAGGTTCTTTTTTGAATTGTTGAATTGCAATGTCTACAACATGCTTTTTTGTCATAGCCTAGTACGGATATGATCCACTTCTTCACCCTTCTTTACAATTTTGCTTACAACAGAAATAGGTCTGTACAT
The DNA here is from genome assembly GCA_023630585.1 of Cranoglanis bouderius. Lineage (NCBI taxonomy): Eukaryota > Metazoa > Chordata > Actinopteri > Siluriformes > Cranoglanididae > Cranoglanis > Cranoglanis bouderius. The sequence continues at coordinate 5,168,341 of CM042547.1, forward strand.
CACAGATACATTGTCTGCACTTACACATTCTAAAAAAAAATGAACAACAACAGACTTGCTTTTTCCACCCTCCTCCCACTTGAACATAGATTGATCTTCTCTACTCTGTAAGAAGGGATTACTGCTGTCCTTGCAATACAGTTTGACACATTAGAAGGAGACTACCTTCATTCATTGTGTGTGTGTGTGTGTGTGAGTGAGAGAGTTAGTATAGTAGCGCATAACAGCCCTTGTTAAACTTAAATCAAAATTGGGTATCAATAGCATTGGCAGCACTATTTGTGTGTGTGTGTGTGTGTGTGTGTGTGTGTGTGTGTGTGTGTGTGTGTGTGTGTGCGCATCACGCTGGGAGAAATTACACTTCACAATCAATCAAGGCTGCAGCTGTGACTTGATAATTACATTCCACTCTATAAGGAAACCCCTAGCATTATCATGATGCCATGAAACCCTGAGGACATTATATATAAACATGAATACACACATGAACAATGCAAGAGCAGTTTAAAGGTGAGAAAATATGCATTTATTAGGTGATTAATGATTTTTTATTTTTATTTTGCATACATATTCACAACATACAGGGTTTTAGACTTATATAAAAAAATATTTCAACCATACTAACTTAAACCTGCTCATAAAATATGTTCAGATTACACATCCAGTATGATTGGAAAACACACACACGCACGCACACTCACTCTACTGGCCTGCCCCCAGTTCTTAGGTAGGCTAAAGGAAATCAATAAGAGGAGAGCGAATCATTGAGCCTCCTCTGTCTCACTCTCCCTAAACGATCAGCAGGACATAATAACAAGTGACAGAGCCTAAATATTTCCCTAATTCAATACACAACCACACACACACACGAAAACTAAAAAGCTTTTGCTCAGAGACATGTTTTTCCTGAAGGTGTAATGCAAGATAGTCAGGTAATGTTATCTGGCTTTTCTACAAGAACAAAATGTCTTGTTTCTAACCCTAACCCTATTTTTTTTTTTTATAAATAAATAAATAAATAAATAATAATAATAATAATAATAATAATAATAATAATAATAATAATAATTATTATTATTATTATTATTATTATTATTATTATTATTATTATTATTTAATATTAGGAAGTCAAAGCACAGTATACAGTACTGTGCAAAAGTTTTAGGCACATGCAAAGAAATGCTGTAGAGCAAAGATGCCTTCTAAATAATGAAATTAAATATTTCTACATTTAAAAAAAATACCATAAAGAGCAGTAAACAGTAGTAAATGAAACGAAATGAAATGAAAGTCAATATTTGGTGTGACAAACGATAAAAATTAAAACAAAAATAGTGGTCTCCGGTACAATGTGTGCAGTTTTATAAGGAAATGAGCTGGTAAGTTTTATTGAGCATCTTGCAGAACCAGCCACAGTTCTTCTGGACACTTTGATGCTTCTTATTTTTGCAGCAAAACCCAGCAGCCTTCATTGTGTTTTTTGTCTGGAAAGTGTCTCTTATGTAATATACTGCTTTCTTTAATGACATACAAACATTTTTCTGTAACATTTAATTTTGTGCTAGAAAACTAATGTTTGGGAATCTAAATTTTTTTTTTGTATTGACTTGATAATATAGAAGTCATAAAATAAAAAATCTATAACAAAGTTTGTGCCTAAAACTTTTGCACAGTATATGATAAAGGCACCTTAGTCATACAATATAACCAATAAACAACATACATTTTTAAAAGATATATTTAACAAGTTGAAGGACCCCAGAACTACACAAGTCCCCATGAAATCTAAATTGAAGTTTTGTGGCTTTTAGTATGAATATATTAGCCTTAATGTTATCTATAAGCTAGTGTGCTCCAAAACAATGGCAAAATTCTCATTTAGAAGATACATACATTCAAAATTGACAGCCTCTCTCTACCACCAATATGTATCAACAATTTTGATGACATCACTCTGCACTTCGGCTGCTCATCAGATTTTATGTCCATTCAAATGCTTTCTAGAATCTGAAGTGTCCCGCCTCTAACAGTTTTCTGATTTTGAGGTAAGCTAGATGCTATTGGCTATTTTCGCTATTGGGGAGGAGCCACTTGATATGTCCTGCCCTGACTTCCTGTTTCAGTGGAAATTATGTCAACACATTGAATAATGCTATGCATTTCAAGGCACTTTACATATGTTTTTACTGGATTCAAAACATCTGGGGGTTTTTGGGGTTTTTTTGCGGGGTGCCAAGCCCCATCCCCAAAGACAGATGTTTTTAAATCCAGTAAAACCATACTTATTTAACTTAATTTGTTGAGAAATAAGAGGCACAACCATACAGCTTTAGGGAGAGGCCTCATAGAGTGGTGAATGACTGGCTTTCTTAACAAATCAGTGGGAAGCACTGCTCAAAAAAGCCTAAACCTTTTCGATAACACATTACAATGATTTAGAAAAATGTTGCACTGTTTTGTGAACATTTAAAATGTTCCTGAGACACAAAAGAGAATGCTAGAGAAACAAACTCTCATCTGCAGTCTAGGTAAATCATTTCACCCCTTTTATCTATTAGGCAAACAACTTTTACACCATGAAGTACTGATTAATGGTTTGAAATGGGTCATGTGTTAGAGAATTTGCCACAGCTGAGTGCCAAGGTAATGGACCAGGCATGGTGAGTGCTGGGGTTTAGTAGAGGAGTCACATGTTAACACAGAAGCCAAGAGTTATCAAGCCAAGCTAAGACTGATACGAAATGTCTAGTACTGTCATTCAATGTTTGTACCATGTTAATACACCTACCTGTTTAACAGCATCCTTATTAGGGACAATGTGCTGCAAGTGTGATTAGAGAAGAATAGAATCAGGTTAGGGCAGGGTTTCCCAAACTAGGGGTTGCTTGATTTACAAATTTGTTCATGAGAGAAACTCGCAACGTCCTCTTTTGTTTCATTCATTTCTTTTACAAATTAATATCAGGAATATCAAAGATGGATTTTGTGTGCTAATATTTTGAAATGTTGCTGGGAGACACATCCAGACAAGCCAAATTTAAATTAATAGGGTTCACGCTACTTTAGGCTTTTTCACTATAATAATGTGCTTAACTAAGTTCAGCAGTAAAAATGAACAAATTTCCCTGTCCATCTGCCTCAGAGGCAGTAACTAGTGTTGTGTCTCAAATTGCATACTTCTGTACTATTCTACTGTCAAGTACTAACACTAACCGCTTTTCCTATTACAGTTAGTATTTAACTTAAAAAAAAAACCCAAAAAAAAAACCTCTCATTTCACCTTCAAACCTACAGAAATGTCTGTTTATGTATAGTACCAGTCTTCTTGATTTTCTATATTAGTGAATATTTTGAGTGTAAGGTCAGAGTTTTCGATTTGAGAAGCAGCTCATGACAACAATCACAATGACAGCGACGGAAAGTTGCTAAGAGAGACAGAGCTTGTCAGTGTGTTTAAAATCGCTGGGCACGAAATCACTAAACATTTCAAAGTTGACTTGGAAACCTGATGTGCCATCTAGTGAGTGTCACTTTTAATCCTCAAGATGTAGGCCTACGTAAGATACACATGTGTAAGATACATGTGAGCAATGCTACTTGCAATGCTGCTGCTGCACATGTATAGTATAAACCAGAACCCACTGCTTTGTGTCAGTCCGTATCATACCACCCTAGCATGGATTTTTTTTCCTACAACAACACAACACTTCCAACTAGACTGGCAAGTCACTGCAAGAAAATTTATTTTTTCATATATACTGTATATGACCATGAAAATTTCAGCTTTAATTTGAAAACAAGAAAAAAGGAGAAATGTGTTACATACACTTCATGGTCACTTTTGGTGTTACACAAATGACTTGCAAAATTGTATGCTGACATGGAAGCAAACAGCCAGTGTTTAAAATGGTGATGGATATTATACTGTGAGTGGTTTATGGTCTACATAAAATATGCAAACACACCCACACACGCACACACACATACTTTACGTGACACAAGTGTATAAATTGGGGGGCACTTAGTGGTTCCTTACTCACCAATCCCTTGCTGTGTCCATTACCTTGGCACTTGGCTGTGGTAAATTCTCTAACGCATGGCCCATTTCAAACCATTAATCAGGACTTCATGGTGTGAAGAGGTTATTTGGCTAATAGATAAAAGGGGTGAAATGAATTACCTAGACTAGATTTTGTTCTCTCTAATACCAGACAGAAACAGCATTTAGATCAACAAACTCACAATGTTAGCAGTTAGCACAAGTGCTCGAGACCTCAGCATTTACTTACAATGCACCATCTTCCACAGACATAAACAACAGCCAGTGTTATCGATGTCTAATCCACTTTTAATGCTTAAGTAGAGAATACCAGTTGCCTGGGCCTTTCATGAATTGTTCTCCTGATTCAGTGTAGCTGTTAAACTGCTGGTTGTTGAAGTCAGCACTACATTGGGGACAGTGCTAATATTTAACACAAATGTTCTAAAAATTTCAAAACTTTACAGGCACTTTGCTAGTATTTGGTGGCATTGTTTTATAATTGCTTAACTTGAATCAAACACTTGGAATATAGCCTTCACAAGCTTCTCACAATACTTTACTGGAATTTTTGCTCATTCCTCAGAACTGACAGAACTGGTATAACTCAGTCAGGGTGTGGACCTCTTTGCTCAGACATGCTTTTACACTTCAGTCCACAAATGTTCTATGCGATTCAGGTCAGGGCTGTATGATGGCTACTCCAATATTTTCTGAAGTGCACCAGTCCCTACCCAAAACACCTGCAGAACGTGATGCCGCCACCTGCATGCTTCACAGTTGGGATGGTGTTCTTTAGATGAAAAACCTGATCATTATCACCAAACCATTAAATTTTTGCTTCTTTTGACCAGCAAACACTCATCCAAAAGGCTAGGTCTTTGTCATTGTGATCAACAAACAAATAATCTGTTTTTTTTATGCTGGTCTTGAAGTTAGGGCTTTTTCTTTGCACGACAACCAGTGGATGTACATACTTTGTTACCTGATGCCTCCAACTCCTTCAGCAGTTCCTCTGTTGTTTTCTTGGGGTTCAATTGAACCTTACAGATGAAAGTTCATTCATCAGTAGTAGTTAATTTGTGTCTCCTTCCTGAATGAAGTTGTATTTATTGGCCATAAGACAGAACCAGCAGTAAGGCAGAAAGCCAAAAAAGAAGTTCCCAGACACCACTTGCATTGTGGGATTATGCAGTATGGGGTGTTCTTCATTGGTTAATTGTGAGATTTGAATGTTAATTCTGAATTAATGGACTTTTGTAACCTGACAATAATTACTGTGTGTATACTGTCACGCACCCAATCTCTCAATTACACAACCATAATTATCCACTACCAACATAGCCACTGGATGCTCTAATGACTTCCATATCTAGCTCATATCTTGACACATATCCATTAAGCTCCAATGTAGTGTTGATTATTCTATGGAAAGCACTATATAAAACAGGAGGATCAGGAAGTTGAGGCTGTGTCCTTATGTGTGCCGGGTTATGGAGATTCAGCTGAAGACAACACTCATCTGAAAATTCTGAATTTACCACATGTAATGTTAGCTATTTTCATATACAATGCATTTCTTAGGAAGTTAACATTTAGTTAATTTTACTGTGAAACAGCATATGCCTCCTGGTAATAGTAAAATTGATTTTTTTAAATGGCCCTCTTACCATATACCATAATGAACAGGTGTCCTTGCTTATTTCAAAACAAACAAGCTCAATTCTTATTTTAATCTCGCTGTACTCTGGAACTGTCACTGAGCATCAAAGCATCAGTGAGATTCTCAGCCTTAAGTTAATTAAAACCTTAATCATTATAGCAGTTGGACACTTAAACTGTCAAACTCTAGGGTTAAATCAGTCACCGTACTGTGGGTAGATTTGGTACCCTTCTGCATTTATTTATTTATTTATTTTCCCTATTTTGGCCTTGTCAATCCCCACCGACTCACTAGCTCTAACTAACTATCACATGACAATTACCAACTGGTGAGGGTGGGCCCTCCAAGACATGTGAAGCCAACCTCCGCAACTTTTTGAACTGCTTCTTATGCAGTGTCACACACTCGGCGGAAAGTGCTGTCTGCCCTACCTGCCCATACATGAGCTCACAGATGCCTTGGACGCCTGCGTGAGCTCACACATGCCTCCCACCCAGAGAGCACAGCAAATTTTGTTCTCTGTGACATTTTTGTGATTCAAACTCGCGATCTCTGGAATGCCTTCAGGCTAAGAAGAATCGCCATTAACACTAGCAAACTGTTAAACTGTCAAAATGCTAACAAATAACTGTCCAGTCAAGTAAGGTTTAAACCAGTAAAGAAAGGTTGTCAGTATGTCAGTGTTTTCAATCCTAATTTAGAATATTGGGCATGATATGATTTATAGTCAGCGTACTGTGTGTACTGTAAAAGCCTAACAGATTGTACATATTACAAAGGACAGTGTGATAGAAACTACACCAGACTACATAAAACAAAAAGTGATCATTTTGCTATTGTTGTTGGACTTGTTCTCAGGTTAAGTTTAGGTGTTTGCTGATGTGTAAGACTATTTGGAGGGAAAGGGTGAGGGGAAGAATGAAAGAAATAGCAAATCAGAATAGAAATGTGGGTATATAATTGCACTTTTAATCAATGAGAAGCCAAAGAAATGGGAGATTTTGCAAAACTTGAGAGGTTTGAATTAAATTTGTTGAGGCACAAGATTAGATTATGTCAGACAATGTGTGAATCTAGTCTAGGGACCAGATTCATAGTTTCTTCTTAGAAAACCACTCTTTATCATTCATCTGTTCAGTCCTGATTTGTCACATTGCTAAACTCTGATACACAATCACTATTGTCTGATATGTTTCTACTGTGACAAGCTACAAAAAGACACCTCCAGACACCAACAGTGACTGACATGTTGTTCCAACGCTTGTGAAGCAAAAAATGATAGAACATGAGAATTACCTGCTTGTTGCTGGTTAGCTAAACACAGAGCAATTGAATTTGCATGCACATTGTGTAATGTTTTTAGATTTGTCTGGAAACGCTCTGATGAAAGTGTTATTGTGTCCTTTGCGACTTGTTGTTTCCTCTTCACCCTCTCATGCAATGCAGGCATTAATCATGATCATCTGTTTTTGATCGGCGCTTAATCAAGCCTGGCATTTTTGGAAGCACTGTGTGACTGCTGCATTACAGAAAGATGAGATATTGCTACTGAATGCTTGAAAGGAGACGAAAATCAAACATGAGTCTCCCTTGATCATGAGGTAAAGTTGAATGCTTGGTCAGCAGAAAGTTTATGAGTTTGGTTGAAATGTTGTATAAGCATGTTCACACTCTGTGTATGAAAATATCCACAAGGGGAAAAGGTGCATCTCTCCACACTGTTCTCTTATTCATTTTTAATATTTGTTATGCTTATATTACATCTGTTCAGTTCTCAAAATGCATGAATAAAGTAGGCTTTTCCCCAGATTTCTACTAGCCCTAGCTCTGTAACCAGTGGAATCTCAAACTTATAATATAGAAATATATATATATATATGTATATGGGACTTGTTTCTTTGAAAATTTCAGATTCGTATCTGGTCCCCCAGCAGAGATATTAAACCCGAAATGAGGGAAATTTTTTGTTTTTAAAAATGCACATTCTCGCCCCCATTAAAAAAAAAAAAAATAAAATAAGAGAAGTCTCAAACCTGAAATGTTCTGCTTGCAAACTACACTTACCTAAGTACCCCCTAAAAAAATTAAGACTGAGACTCGAACCCTTCCAATTATAAATTGACCCAAAAAGTGGAACTGTGAGCAATCTTGAGCATTACAATTGGACTTAAGTTCTAAATATAAGGACCATGAATGTTCAAAATGTTTATATATGTCCTTGTATAATGTGCTCTAGAAATCAGTTTTTGTTCCAAGGAGCTAGGAGAATCCTGACTCAAGATATTGAGATTTCTGTAAACAGCTGTATAACCAAAATTTGTCACAAAGGTGACACATGACACATGACACAAAGATGGCTGTCGTGGTTAAACCAAGTAAAAATAAATAAATAAATAAAAATAATTAAAAAAAAAAAAAAAACTGGTGTTTTTTGCAATGCCAATACATAGAGGTAATGACCCCCAAAAAATTAGGAAAATTACAAAATGGTCAAGCAATCAACCTTACAGTTATTGGAATACTTGAGACAGACTGACCCAAACATAAGATAAGGCAATAGGAAATGATCATTTTACATTGTTTTGGTTATTCCCTTTTGTTTCTTCCACCCTTTTGTACTCCATGTAGATGTTCCACTCTCATGCAGATATTGTATTTGTTTCTCCTATCCAGCTCCCAATCTCAGCCATTATATAAAATATAGGAAAACAAGATCTTGAACATCTTGTTTTAGTGCTGCTGGCTTTTTACTCATCTTTGTTGTGACATTGTTAAGCATATGTTCTGTGTGTTCAACAGCAAAGTGCACTTAATCTGTAATGCAACCTTATATTCTGACATCTGTAGCAGAATTCTAGATTTGCATTCTCAAGTCAAGTCAAGTAGGTTTTTATTGTCATTCCTCTATATAGCATATATACATTGGAATGAAATTACTTTTTTTTCAGGACCATGGTGCAACACAGAACAGTATGCAAGACTACGTAAAGTGCAGATACACAACAGTGTGAGACGAGTGCAAAACAATAAGTACACAAAACAAAACAATAAATACACAGGACAGTAAATACACAGGACAATAAATACACAGAACATTGACTGTAAACTGTAAACATAGACCATAAACTATAAGCTATTGTGTAATGTAGCAGCATAAGTATAGCAGTAATACTGGCAGCAAAAAAAATGAGTTCCATAGTAAAGTGACTGATGCAGCTATGTAAAGTGCAGTGTGCAGTAGAGTCTTACTGTGTTAGTGCGTGTGCAGAGGTATGAGTCTTACTGGGTTAGGTGTTTGATTGACCCAGGTGAGCGTTGGGAGGCAGCAGGGTGTTGAGTAATCTGACTGCCTCAGGGAAGAAACTATTGTGGAGTCTGCTGGTGATGGCACGGATGCTCCTGTACCTTCTGCCGGATGGCCAGAGGGTGAATAGTCCGTGAAAAGGGTGAGAGGGGATTCTAGATTTTAACAAAAACTATGACTTGATCTTAACTAACTTGTAAATGAGGGTTGTTCAGCGATAAGGTGATTGATGGTGATTGGTGTGAGAAGGTCAATATGCACTTTCAAAACTTGTTTTCATAACTGATAAGAAAGAGGGACTTTTTGTTACCAGGCTCAGTCAGTGCAACTCTGAATAAATGTAATGGCCACGTAGTGAATCATCAACAAATCAAAACCTGTTTTCAACCTTCCTAAGTTCTCCCACACCACCCCATTGCTATGCTCCCTCCACCGGCTTCCTGTAGCTGCCCGCATCATATTTAAAACACTGATGCTTGCCTACGAAGCCAAAAACGGACCAGCACCCACTTACCCCAAAGAACTTATCACACCCCGCACTGCACCATGCTCTCTCTGATCCTCTAGCACTGCTCAACTGGTCCCACCATCTCTCAGGTACAAGGAAGGCATGCATCAAGACTCTTGTCTTGATCTAGTTCCCCTTGATGTCTGAGTCACTGGCAGTCTTCAAATGACATCTAAAGACCCACCTCTTCCTGAAGTACTTAAACTAGCACTTAAAAAAACGTGTTGTCTACAAGCTTTTCTTTCTAAATTACCTCCCAAACAGAGTGTTTTTGTCTCATAGTATTCTTAGTCCATGACCTAGTGAACCAGAATCAGGATGTATTTATTGATAGAGACTTCAAAGCACTTCTGTAAGTCGCTCTGGATAAGGGCTTCTGCCAAATTCCATAAATGTAAATGCAAATGTAAGTGTGTCCTATATGATGCTGGTATAGACTGCTTTCCAATATGATACACCATGTATCCTACAGCGGCCAGCCAACTGGTGTGGATTGGTCAGAGTACCATAACACTATGACCAACTGGATGAGCAATTCCAGAAATGAATCTTGGGTTGGCCATATTGTTATGGTACTCTGACCAATCCACACCAATAGATTGAGTTGTCATGGGCGGACAGCTAGTGAATGTTATGTAATTCCTACTCTCAGTGTGAACAAAAGTTTGTGGTTTTTGTCTTAATCTCCATCCGTTTCATGTGCATTTGCTTTGGTTTGTGTCTCATATCAGCCCTTGTCCTGTCACTGGTTTATTGCTCTATTGTGTGTTGATTTTACTGACCAGTTTTGTATTAGTTACTGATCAGTTTGACTAATTATATGCTCATGTGTCCTAGTTTCAGTGCAAGGTTTCCCTGGTTTTTCCTAGTTCCGTGTTCTGAGGGTCCTGGTTTTGATCCATGTTTGTGCTTTTTTTGTCCTTAATTATGGATTATCCCCATTTGATGCTGTCTGCCCCTGCTTCAACCTATGCTATGAATTTTGACTACGATTTTTGCATGTTCTGTAACAAACCACATGCTGAGTTGATGCACTTGCATACTGGATATCAACCCCCATGTACACTGCGGGAAAGTTTTCCTGTGTCTGAGCTGGATCGAGGTCCAGGGGCTCAATTGAAATGTGGAATATATTGGTCTAAAATGTAGGTCTTCTGCACAATGGGCCAAGGTAGAGGGAAGCACTCAGTTAACTGTACTGTACAAGAACAATAGTGCAGGGGAGGTTAAAACCCTCATAATCCTAATTTTTTGTTCTTATCCACCCATATTTTGGAGCTCCAGTTTTCCTAACCCGAGTTCTAACATCAGTCAAGGAAAAAAAAAACTTCAAAGGTTATAAAAGGAGTTTGACATGAGCTGAGAGGCATATCAAAGCCCTGTCCTGGTTCTGATGTTTTTATGGGTTCATACATACTCACTCAGGGCAAGTGGTTAGGATTAGAATGCCATTTATATAGACTTGTAGCATCTGCCTCTGGTCAGCCACAGCAACCACTTTCCTATTTAATCTGTAAGCCAAGTACTTCTCTACAACAGAACTCCATTTTTGACATCTCCTTTACTGCATGAAAAGGTCACCAAGTGTGAGTGCAGTGTGTGCATGTCAGTGTGATTTCAAATTGAGCATTACTCTTGAGGTTGCTCTATCTCCCCATGTGGGTGTGTGACTGTGTGTGTATGTGCACATGTCGCCTCAGCTTAGTGTGGCAGGCTGCTCCAGGCTTTCCCGTGTTACATACTGAGTTCTCAGAAGCACATAAGAGTCCATGGACCCTGCAGGAACCCTGGAGCCAGCTAGAGAGCTACGGTGTATTTGAGAGAGAAGACAGAAATTCATAAAATTAGTCCATTGAGAATCATTGAGAAAGTTCAACTGGGTCAGCTTGAATTTCCAACAGATCAAATTTCCAACAGATCTGTGTAAATCATAGTACTCTCCTTCTTGTACGCAAACTAGGGCATCCCTTACATAGGACCATCCATAACTGATACTCCCACAGCTCCCTCAAATCCTAAAAAAGCAATTATGAACACTTTAGTAAAACAGCAGAATAATGTTAATGTAAGCATCCATTTACAATGGTAAAACAACAAACCTAGAATCAAATCTAGACTAAAAGTACATCACAAATGACTTAATATAAAACAATATGACTATGGCAAAACAGTGGATATCACTAACAACTGAAAATGGAAATAACACTAAAATATCATACATTATGATTAGTAGGATTTAAATCCCGCAGTGTGGCCAGTGGGCTCATTAATTAATCAAAGTATGAAGGATTTGTTATGCTTGCGATATATTTGGTATGACAAAAAAATAAAAATGTGACAAGTGTGACAAAAACACTGGACCAAGATCCAAGCTATTTTTAGAGATGTTTTAGTAGCCTGTACTTTTAATAAAGCTGTGCTCTTAAAACTCTGGCAGTCATGTTGACTGTAAAAAATACAATCCAAAATGTGTGATTCAAGTCAGATGTGTAAGGAATCCTCTCAGAGCATGGTGATTTTGTTTGCACCATCTACATTGACACTCTTTATTTACACTTCCTAGCCAAAAACACTATTCACACCAGCACAGTATCATTCGAGATGCAGCAATGGATTTAATAAATTTTTTCATTAGCGATTTTAAATCTCTATGTATGGAACCATAACTGTTTTATCCTGGACAGGGCTGTGGTGGATGCGGAGCCTATCCCAGGAACACTGGGCATGAGGCAAGGATATAACCCAGATGTCACGGCAGTCCTTTGCAGATCACCATGGGAGGTAGGAAAGAACTGGAGAACATAGAGGAAACCCACCTAGACACAGGGCGAACATGTTAGAACTTACAGTATCTCACAAAAGTGAGTACACCCCTCACATTTTTGTAAATATATTATTATATCTTTTCATGGGACAACACTGAAGAAATGACACTTTGCTACAATGTAAAGTAGTGAGTGTACAGCTTGTATAACAGTGTAAATTTGCTGTCCCCTCAAAATAACTGAACACACAGCCATTAATGTCTAAACCACTGGCAACAAAAGTGAGTACACCCCTAAGTGAAAATGTCCAAATTGGGCCCATAGTGTCAATATTTTGTGTGGCCACCATTATTTTCCAGCACTGCATTAACTCTGTTGGGCATGGAGTTCACCAGACCTTCTGAGAGCACTGGAGTCCTCTTCCACTCCTCCATGACGACATCACAGAACTGGTGGATGTTAGAGACCTTGCGCTCCTCCACCTTCCGTTTGAGGATGACCCACAGATGCTCAATAGGGTTTAGGTCTGGAGACATGATTGGCCAGTCCATCACCTTTACCCTCAGCTTCTTTAGCAAAGCAGTGGTCATCTTGGAGGTGAGTTTGGGATCGTTATCATGTTGGAATACTGCCCTGCGGCCCAGATTCCGAAGGGAGGGGATCATGCTCTGCTTCAGTATGTCACAGTACATGTTGGCATTCATGGTTCCCTCAATGAACTGTAGCTCCCCAGTGCCGGTAGCACTCATGCAGCCCCAGACCATGACACTCCCACCACCATGCTTGACTGTAGGCAAGACACACTTGTCTTTGTACTCCTCACCTGGTTGCCGCCACATACGCTTGACACCATCTGAACCAAATAAGTTTATCTTGGTCTCATCAGACCACAGGACATGGTTCCAGTAATCCATGTCCTTAGTCTGCTTGTCTTCAGCAGACTGTTTGCGGGCTTTCTTGTGCATCAACTTTAGAAGAGGCTTCCTTCTGGGACGACAGCCATGCAGACCAATTTGATGCAGTGTGCGGCGTATGGTCTGAGCACTGACAGGCTGACCCCCCACCCCTTCAACCTCTGCAGCAATGCAGGCATCACTCATACATCTATTCTGCAAAGCCAACCTCTGGATATGATGCTGAGCATGTGCACTCAACTTCTTTGGTCGACCATGGCGAGGCCTGTTCTGAGTGGAATCTGTCCTGTTAAACCGCTGTATGGTCTTGGCCACCGTGCTGCAGCTCAGTTTCAGGGTGTTGGCAATCTTCTTATAGCCTAGGCCATCTTTAGTAGAGCAACAATTCTTTTTTTCAGATCCCCAGAGTTCTTTGCCATGAGGTGCCATGTTGAACTTCCAGTGACCAGTATGAGAGAGTGTGAGAGCGATAACACCAAACTTAACACACCTGCTCCCCATTCACACCCGAGACCTTGTAACACTAACGAGTCACGTGACACCAGGGAGCGAAAATGGCTAATTGGGCCCAATTTGGACATTTTCACTTAGGGGTGTACTCACTTTTGTTGCTAGCGGTTTAGACATTAATGGCTGTGTGTTGAGTTATTTTGAGGGGACAGCAAATTTACACTGTTATACAAGCTGTACACTCACTACTTTACATTGTAGCAAAGTGTCAGTTCTTCAGTGTTGTCCCATGAAAAGATATAATAAAATATTTACAAAAATGTGAGGTGTGTACTCACTTTTGTGAGATACTGTATATCTCTGGTCTTGTTTAGTCATTTTATTTGCTTATATCAGGATATCAATATAGGACCATAGAGTTTGGTTGCATGTATGCAGTGAAGATTTAATATCGAAAGTTCACATATCAGTATTCAGACCTCAGATGTAACTACAGATTTAAGCTATATTCAGAAGTCGCGTGCGAGAGTTACACACAAGGGGTTGAGTTCGCTGAGTGTCTTAGTTACACATAATTCTGACTTTGGACTTATTTTTCTTGTGATATACAGGGGTGAAAAATACTTAAGTAATTGTACTTCATTACTATACATAAGTATTATTTTGGCATATTTATCTTTTACTTGAGTATTATTGAAACTAAATACTTGTGTTACATTTCTAAAAAAAAAAAAAAAAAACCCCTTTTTACTCCTTGTATTTTCATTTAGACCTTCAAAGTACTCAAATCACAAAGATCTATTCTTGTCTCATCCAGCCAATGACTGAACACTGTTTGTCAATCAAATGGGTTCAGTTTACCAATCCATTCAAGTTAATCAATGTAGAAAACAAACTAACAAGAATCACGCCAATTCGTCACCTGTAGCTGTGATTTTCTTATGCTACACAATGTAGTTAGTGCTATAGCTATCCATGTGTGTATGAGTATAGATTAGCCGCTAGGGCTGCAGTGTAGAACTTGAGGATGAGCTTCCCTGGCCCTAACTCAGTAAAATGTTTCAGTATGCTAGAGTAAGCAAAGATACGGGGGGAAAAAAAAAAACAAGGTGTCTCCTTTGCCTCCCTAGAAGGCATGGATTTAATTTAATTTGAAAAAGCATGTTGAAGTAAGTTAACTAATTTGCTAACATTAACTGACTATAATTAAGTAAGTTAGTCTGTTTTCTTCACTAATTCCAGTTTCAACCAGCATAAATTCCAGTAGCTAGCATATTTGGCTAGGCATGAAGTCAAATTGTAGCTAAAAATTTCTTGCAAACTTACAGAGATTGAATAATGGTTTAAGGCAAAATGTCGTAGTTGCTATAGAACAAAAATCTTCTAGCAGATTTAGATTAATAAAAGTTACTTTTCACATGAAAATATGACAATAACCTAATTTCAATACTTGAGTACATTAAAAAGTAGGAATGTTTAACTTTTACCTGAGTACTTTTTTTTTTTGGCTGGATACTTCTAATTTTAATTGAATACGATTTTCATAGTAGCCTATAAATTCTACTAAATTTAGAAGTATAAATTCTAAGTCATGTAACTATGTCATGCTGAAATTTATGATTTGAGCATTTTACATACAATTTTTTTAAAATGTAGAGGCCTATATTAAATAGGAAAATATGTCACTAGTAATTAATTAATAGTATCATCCTTTTAAAATCA
Source organism: Cranoglanis bouderius (assembly GCA_023630585.1). NCBI lineage: Eukaryota > Metazoa > Chordata > Actinopteri > Siluriformes > Cranoglanididae > Cranoglanis > Cranoglanis bouderius. The sequence goes on from CM042547.1 coordinate 5,183,706, forward strand.
ACAAAAAGTGCTTTTTTTTTAGGAGACAGCAACTTATTTGGAGACAATGCTTATGCTGAAGACTGATTTTTTTTATGGTTAAAGTCATGAATTAACTTAAAGAAAGCTGTAAGTGTAGCAGATGAGTGTTCAGTCAGCTTATTGTTCAAGCCATGGACACATTTTCTGTACAGGTGGAGTACGTCAAATGAACAAAAACCTTGCATTATTTTATTAGTTTGAATTTCAAGTGCGATACAGTAGCCTAGATCCCACACAATCATTACAATTTTATTTACATCATTAATTTTATTACCTTGATTTAGTATCTTGTGGTTTCATTAAGTTGTGTGCACAAGTAAGTGTTGGTGCATGATGTATACAAAAAATAACGTGATGTCAAAATTAGCATAATGTTTGGATGCCAACTCTGAATAGTGTACATATATTCTGCTAAACCCTAATTTGCTGACACTATCATGCTATTTGTACAGCTTGGCACAAATAGGATGTATCATTACATGCAAAGCCATGTTTGTATTGTATTGTGCTGGACTGTCTTTTTGTATGCATTCATGTATTTAATATATACATATACAACATAAATTTATAACAATGATATTTATAAAAATAAAAAAAGCCAGGTTAATTAAGTACATACAGGTTTATTGCTGGGCATTTTGGTGGTCTTAAACATAACAATCAGCATGAGGACTTCATTGATAACAGCACAGCTCTCATGAGAGAGAGAGAGAGAGAGAGAGAGAGAGAGAGAGAGAGAGAGAGAGAGAGAGAGAGAGATTATAATGTTAAAGCATGTTTCACCAGTATCTTGCAGAGTTTTTTGCATTGTGCATGTCAATGGAATGACAATAATATTGACTACTACAATCTGCTTGACACCTTTACCTCCATTATAGTCTTCTCTCATCTTTCTTCCCTCAAATATTGCATCTCTGAGACGTATGTTTAAACCAGGGAGCCATGGAGAAAAGGAGATATCTTCACCGATCCAGACATCAGTTAACAGATTTTCTCCTGTCTGCACGCATTACGCAGGTCAGGCCTGTTGGTGCAGCAGACTAATTCCTGCTCAAGATCCTCTCGAATATGTTGCCAGTTTGCCTGCAGCTGAGATAAGATGCTGTTGAATCTGTGTTGTGTGAAAGACGATGAAGCAAAAAAAATAAAAAATCTGGCTGCCAATTCTGTGTTGCTTGCAGAAAATAGATGCTGCCAACTCCATCTGGATAACAGACAAGTAAATCAACTTCTGCAATATTTACTGTGTAGTGTTAAAGAATACAAAATGTAAAAAAAAAAAAAAAAAGGATTTAGCTTTTGAAGGAAAAGATTTATTGTTGACATGAAGTTAAAAGAGGATCTGAGGAAGAAGGCGTAGTTTAGAAGGGTTTAGTGTGCAGGAGACGCTGAGCTGATAGGATGAAATGTGTAAGTAGCAGAAAGGAATTCAGCACCGTGCTAAACGTGTGAAGAGCGAAACCAGAGAAAAGCAAAAGAGTTCTAACTAAAAATCACATGCATTATATGTGCAAGTTGTACTAATTTTCTAATTTCACTTTTATAATTTATAATTTGGCTTAAATTTGGATTAAAATCATGAAACTCCAACGGAAATATTATCAGGATTATTCTTCTCCCTGGTATCTGGATACATACAGTCAAGTTATTACTCACCCAGCCATTAATTATTACCCACCAACATTATTAGGGAGTGACAAGAATAAACTAATCATGTTTAGTTCTGCAATTGCTGAACAAAATATAAGAAAATAAGATAATGATCTAAAAAATATATAAAATAAAAGGAATTCAACCAAAACCTATAAGACCACTGCACAGCCTAACCATTACTTTAGGTTATTATATGCAGTAGGTATAGGTAACTATCAATTTCATACAACTAATCACCATGTCTTTTTTGAAAGTGTCAAACATTCACTGAGTTTCAAAGACGGGTTAAAAAATGAAATCTGCAGTGGTAAAGAGAGGTCAATTGGGATTGGTCATGCTTGCTGTTGATTAAGAAAGAATGGAGAGTAATTATGAATGGCCAACAGGAGCATTGTTAGTTTGGACTTATTGGTGAGTTACTCTGCTTTTTATTATTATTATTATTATTATTTTTAACATTCCTGTACAGCCTATTTTACTTCTGAAGTGATGTGGCAGAGATAGCAACATGCGCTGCAACTCATGAGTATTATATTCATATTAGATGCATGGAGCGTTAATGTCTGTATGTTTTTGCCACACTGCAAAAAATGATATCTTAAGTGAATATGCAGTACCCTCCACTAATATTGGCACCTTGTACCAATATGAGCAAAGATGGCTGTGAAAAATTGTTTTTATTGTTTAACCTTTTGATATTTTGTACTCTGCTCTCATTGATATCAAACAATTGCAAACACAACACAGGTTTATCCAAAAACAATTCTTTGTTAAATATAGGTGTGCAACAATTACTGGCACCCCTATGAAGTAATATGAGAAAAATATATTTGAAGTATATTCCCATTGATATTTTACTTTTTAGTACACCTGGGTGACTAGGAACAGGAAATTGTTCAACCATGACTTCCTGTTTCACAGGGGTATAAATATGAGGAAACACAGGCCAAATTCCCTTAGTCATTCATAACAATGTGTAAGACCAAGGAATATAGTTGTGATGTGCAGCAAAAGGTTGTTGAGCTTCACAAAATGGGAAGTGGCTATAAGAAAACAGCACAAGCATTGAAAATGCCCATTTCCACCATCAGAGCAATAATTAAGAAATTCCAGTCAACTGGAAATGTTATGAGTCAACCTGGAATTGGACGTGTGTCTATATTGTCTCAACGCACTGTGAAGAGGATGGTTCGAGTGGCCAAAAAATCTCCGAGGATCACAGCTGGAGAATTGCAGAAGTTAGTTGCGTCTTGGGGTCAGAAAGTCTCCAAAACTACAGTCAGAAGACACCTACATCACCACAAGTTGTTTGAAAGAGTTTCAAGAAAAAAGCCTCTACTCTCATCCAAAAACAAACTCAAGCATCTTCAGTTTGTCAGACACTACCGGAACTTCAAATGGGATCGGGTTCTATGGTCAAATGAAACCAAAATAGAGCTTTTTGGCAATAAACACCAGAGGTGGTTTTGGCGCACACAGAGAGGTAGCCATATGTAAAAGTACCTCATGCCCACGGTTAAATATAGTGGTGGCTCTTTAATGTTTTGGGGCTGTTTTTCTGCCAGAGGACCTGGACATTTTGTTAGGATACATGGCATCATGGACTCTATCAAATATCAACAGATATTAAATGAAAACCTGACTGTCTCTGCCAGAAAGCTTAAAATGGGCCACGGTTGGATCTTCAAGCAGGACGATGATCCAAAACATACATCAAAATCAACACAAAAATGGTTTACTGACCACAAAATTAAAGTCCTGCCATGGCCATCCCAGTCCCCTGACTTGAATCCCATAGAAAACCTGTGGGGTGAGCTGAAGAGGAGAGTCCACCAGTGTGGACCTCGAAATTTGAAGGATCTGGAGAGATTCTGTATGGAGGAATGGTCTCAGATCCCTTGCCATGTATTCTCCAACCTCATCAGGCATTATAGGAGAAGACTCAGAGCTGTTATCTTGGCAAAGGGAGGTAGCACAAAGTATTGACTAAAAGGGTGCCAATAATTGTTGCACACCTATATTTAACAAATATTTTTTTGGTTGATAAATCTATGTTTCGTTTGCAATTGTTTGATATCCATGACAGCAGAGTATTTTTGTGAATTTTTTTTAACAAAAGATCAAAAGGTTAAACAATAAAGACAATTTTTCACAGTTTTCTTTGCTCATATTTACCAAGTGTGCCGATATTAGTGGAGGGCAGTGTACATCACACTGATCAAATAAGCTTAGTTTCATTGTTTTTGTTACTGGCCATTTGTAAATGGTTGTTGAAATCTAGTGTCCTGTCTATATTTAAAGGCAAATAGCACATTAAGGCTGTGTATTGCATGATGTCCACACTAAGTTCTATTCAATTAAATTTTTTTTTAGATTATGTAGAGAGGGAAAGAGAGGGAAAGGCTGTTAGGGAGAGCTGCCTCTAGGGAAAAAGCATTTTAAAGGGCTGCACTAAAAGGCAGAAAACAACAGCGTGTGAAATAGATTGAAGATGGAGTGACGGTGCTTACTGAAGGAAAAAGCAGCAACACTGATTTGAGTCACTTTTTTATTTTGGTTTGCCCTAAATACACCAATTCATAGTGCCCTGTTAGCCTGACTGAGAGGCCAAACTGTTCAATATCGGCTTTTATTGCCATTTGTTTCATGCTAGTGTTTTGTATTGTGATAAAAAGGCTTTCAAGATCAGAGTTGGTCTAATAGTGCTCAGTTCAGTTCACTTTTATTTCTAACTTGGTGTAATCCAATTGCTGTTTCCTCTTATCTTTCCTCTTACCCCACTGTGTGTGTGTGTGTGTGTGTGTGTGTGTGTGTGTGTGTGTGTGTGTGTGTGTGTGTGTGTGTGTGTGTGTGTGTGTGTTTATTTTTATACTACTGATCAGCCATAACATTAAAACCAGTGAGAGGTGACGATAACATTGATTATCTCATTACAATGGCACCTGTCAAGGGGTGGGATATATTAGGCAGCAAGTGAACAGTCAGTTCTCAACGTTGATGTGTTGGAAGCAGGAAAAATGGGCAAGCGTACGATCTGAGTGACTCTGGCCAGGCTAAATTGTGATGGCTAGACGACTGGATCTTATGGGGTGTTCCCGGTATGCAGTGGTTATTACCTTCCAAAAGTGGTCCAAGGAAGGACAACCGGTGAACCGGTGACAGGGTCATGGGCGCCCAAAGCTCACTGATGTGCGTGGGGGGGAAGCATGTCCGTATGGTCTGATCCCACAGGAGAGATACTTTAGCACAAATTGCAGAAAAAGTTACTGCTGCACCTACAATGAGCATGTGAGCATCAGAAATGGACCAATTGTGCAATGGAAGAAGGTGGCCTGGTCTGATGAATCACATTTTCTTTTACATCATGTGGATGGCCGGGTGCATGTGCGTCGCTTACCTGGGGAAGAGATGGCACCAGGATACATATCAAATCAATGCAAATCATCAAAGAATTTTTGCATGTAAAAAAAAAAAGGCTAAATGTTTTGCTGCCATGCTTATTGTTGAGCTCCATCACATCTTTCTGGCCCTTTTTGCCATTTCACTTAACTTCAAAGTGGAACCAAGCTTCATAAGGGAGCAAATTCATAATTATTATTTAATTAAATTATTATTATTAGACATCTGTCTATTTGCCTTTTACTGGTTATGACAGTAGTAATTTCATCTCTCTCTCTCTCTCTCTCTCTCTCTCTCTCTCTCTCTCTCTCTCTCTCTCTCTCTCTCTCTCTCTCTCTCTCTCTCTCTCTCTCTCTCTCTCTCTCTCTCTCTCTCTCTCTCTCTGCATAACTGAGGATAAATACTCTGTGTGAATATAATTGAAATGTAGTCCAAAAATTATTTCCCTAATATGAGCACTCCACAATTTGGAAACTGAGAGAGCATTTGCATATTTTTAATTAAATGCTTTGGAAATTTAAAAAAAAATAATCTAAACTAACTTGTCGCTTTCAACATTTTGGCATTAATTAATTAATGTTTGCCCTTGACTTGTCAGCACAGACTTACATGTTTATTCATTATTTTGAAACTTGTCTCACCCTAGCCCACAAGGATGGGAGAAATTATTGGGTGAGGGGAAAAAAACAGCAAGAGAGGAAACTGCAAACTGAGTTACAAAATGCAAATTTCAATATTTCAAGCTACATTTGTGTTTGGTAGTTATTTGATTAAAAAAAAAACAACAACAACATAAGCTTATTCTGTCTCTTCTTGGCTAGTCATGTAGAATGGATATAGCTATGCTGGGCTACTACATACATAGCTGCTGCCTGTACACTCAACACAGGTTTTATTCTCTCTCTCTCTCTCTCTCTCTCTCTCTCTCTCTCTCGCAATGTGTGTATGTGTGTGTGTGTGTGTGTGTGTGTGTGTGTGTGTGTGTGTGTGTGTGTGTGTGTGTGTGTGTGTGTGTGTGTGTGTATGTGTGTGTGTGTGTGTGTGTGTGTGTGTGTGTGTGTGTGTGTGTGTGTTTGTGTGTGTGTGTAAGCACCATATGACAGGAGGCTATTAATAAAAGGGCAAGATGATCAGTGGCCTAAGGCCATAAAGCATAGAGAAATTCATTATAATCAATCTTTATCTTTCAGAGAAGACACAAGATGGTGTGCTGCCTCAGGGACTGGGTGGTGTGTAGGGAATGTGTTTTAAGACTTCATGTGCACGGTATGTGTTTGTCTCAGTTTGCGTGGCCATTAACGGAAATGATACTGTTTACAGTCTTATTTACAACGACGGCTTCCTTTTGTCCCCTGCTGCACATGAATGTCAGAGACATCCAAGATGGAATTAGCTGATTTTTCTTCAGGCTTACTGTCTATAAAATAATATAGCAAATCAGTGAAGCTTTGGGTTTTAGGTTTGGCATGACTATAGGATTGGATGAGAGAGAGAGAGAGAGAGAGAGAGAGAGAGAGAGAGAGAGGGAGAGAGAGAGAGAGAAAGAAATGCCTCAAAAACCTTTCCTTTTACCACTAATTTCCACTTGTTTACACACCATTTATTTTCAAAGTAAAATGTTTATCCATAACTCAGCCAAACACGCATGAGAGAGAGAAGTTAGACAAATGCAAAAAATAATGGGTTACTTCAGGGTCAATTTGTATTCATAAGTTACAAATGGAAGCGTGGCACAGCTGTAATTGCAATTACACCTGATTATTTACTCAATTATGGACGGATAACATGAGGGGCGAAAGGAAAATACACAGTGCCGCCTCCAAACATTCCTGTTCATAATGCTTCAGTGGCAGTGACACAGAGGATGGTAATTTATTCATCAGGTGAAAAACGAGATGAAATTTTTTTTTGGCCTTTAGAAGCCACAAGTCTTGTTATTAAATCTCCTAAACACCAAGTGGATGTGATCATTATCACGATGAACTCGGGAAAGTCTAGTGGTATATGGTAGGGTATTATGTTGCCTTCTAACTGTGTGTAAACTCCTTTTTGTAACTTGTACAGTGGTATTTACAATAATTTCTTATTCTGACTCAGAAGTGTCCTAGCTGCAACATCACAACAGTAACAATTACTCACCAAACACTATAATCTAAACACCAAATAAGGGAATAGCTATCACAAGAATGGTGTTTATTTTGTTATTATTATTTTTCCCCCCTTTAAATTGTCTTCCTGTATATTATGTCCTATTCTGTTTGGATCAAACTGACAAATTAACTAAAATACTAAAATAATGTTTAATACTATATTATATTTTCTCGACATGAAATTTTATGTGCTTGACTAAAAACCCAGGTATCATGTGAGCCAAGCCAGGGCCTACAGATGGAAGACGCAGATCACTGATAAACCCAATCATCGAAGAATTATCTTGACCATTTCTCTGGCTAGAATCACTTTTATACTGGTAGATAACTACTACTATTTTTCTCTCAGATTTTTCTCTTATCTTTTAAACTTTTTACTCTTTTTTTTACTCTAGTGGAATTAAGAGGGATTGTCATTATTTTGCCATTTAGTTTATTTATTTACTTAATCACAGTAATGTTTTCTTGTTGCTGATCCATCCATCCATCCATCTTCCATACCGCCTATCCTATGCAAGGAGCCTGGAACCTATCCCAGGGATCTCAGTGTGCCACATCATCGCAGGGCAAAATCACACTACGGACAATTCTGAAATGCCAATCACCCTACAACGCTTGTCTTTGGACATGGGGGAGGAAACCGGAGTGCCCAGAGGAGACCCCCAAGTCACGCGGAGAACGTGCAAACTCTACACACACAGGGCGGAGGTGGGACTTGAACCCCCAACCCTGGAGCTGCGACGCAAACATGGTAACAACTAAGCCCCCCAACCATGGTGGATATTTAGTTTAATTATACATTCCATACCCATGATCTACATAAAATCCATCATCTTCAGATGGCTTCCTAGTTACTATTTTCTCCACTACATACAGTATGGTATAATATAATGATGATACACCCAACCTAATGCATAACAGAATGCCATTTGACATTCAGCAACAGAAAATGTGTGACTCCTTGTATTTTTGCTGTGCTTTAACATGTCTGAGTTTCCACTTCTGTAATTTAATAAAGATTAAAATATTGAAAGTCTTGGCTGTGTTTGGGCGTGCTCACTACCATTACAGCAAACTCATGCTCAACAAATCAACGTTTGAAGAAGACATGAGATGTCATGCACTTGGTCTGTGCTTTCTGTCTAATTGTATTATTCAGATATCCATGAGTTCATGGACAATCAGTCAACTGCAAGGAGAGGTGTATTTACAAATCACCACAAAGTCAGTGTATTTACAGTTGAGGTCATAAGTTTATATACACCTCACAGAATCTGCCAAATTTATTTATTTATTTATTTTTAAATAATAAGAGGATCATACAAATTTAGTACTGCCCTGGATAAACTATTTCACATAACAGATGTTTACATATAGACACAATAATAACTGAATTTACACAAATGAAAAGTTTACATACCCTTGATTATTAATACTGTGTGCTGTTACCTGGATGATCAACGACTGTTTTTATGTTTTGTGATGGTTGTTCATGAGCCCCTTGTTTGTCCTGAGCAGATAAACTGCCCTCTGTTCTTCAGAAAAATCCTCCAGGTCCTGCACATTGTTTACTTTTCCAGCATCTTCTGTGAATTTGACCTCTTTCCAGCAGTGGCTATATGATGTTGAGATCCATCTTTTCACACTGAGGACAACTGAGAGACTATTATAACTACTAGAGACACAACTATTACAGCGAATGCAAACATTCACTGATTCTCAAGAAGGTATTACAAGAAAATTATAACAATTTACACCAATTATCATGTTCAAAAGTTTATTTGCTTGACAAACAGAATTCCAATAAATAATGCACAGCAAAGCCTTTACTGAATGCCAGCTCAATATTTCAGCCTGTAACCTTATTGTTTGGTTTGGTCAAAATTCAATGTTCATGAACATGAAACAATGAAAATTGGTGGAAATGCGTGTTAATACTAATCTTAAGATTGCTACATGTATTTACATTTATATCTACCAAACCAGTGAATTTAAACACAGAATTGAATTCTCCATATGAGAGCAGTGGCCAGTGGCAGTCGTTTCATGGATCTGTTGTAAAATGTGCTTAATCTCCAAACCAGCTGAATCTGCAAGCCTGATCTGTGTTCATTATCATTTTAATGGTGTTGTAGTGGATGTTACTGGAAATGTTTTATCTTTATTCTGTCCCTCAAGCGTCATACCTGGCCACCTGCTCCTATGCGCATGAGAGTGAAAACTGTTCACTCCCAGGACTTTTATTAGTCCTTTCATACCGTGAATACTGCTGTTCTACAACTACTGCATCAGAATACCACAAGAATCTGTTTTTCATATTTTTTCATAGACTTCATGTTAACATAAGGGATAACAAAAATCTGAATAGTCATTTCAGTAACCAGGCATTTGAATACTTGTACACACATTTTTAACATCAAATGAGCAAATGAGAAATGCCTGGTTTCCTTTTCATTTGAAACAGTATTTCAATAATCATGCACATCACTAGTCAACATCCAATACCCTCCAGAGAACTCCTTCTACCATCATGCTATATAAAGGGTTTGGATTTGTGGGAGAAAAGCTGTATATATTTGAAACCATTGAGGGTGTTTATGCAAAATATATTTTACAATAACATTGTGTGTGTGTGTGTGTGTGTGTGTGTGTGTGTGTGTGTGTGTGTGTGTGTGTGTGTGTGTGTGTGTTGGGGCAGGGGGTTGCATGTTCTCCTTGCACTTCAGGGGTTTCCTCTGGGTACTCTGGTTTCCTACCCCAGTCAAAAGATGTGCGCTGTATGCTGATTGGCATTTCCACATTTGTCTGTAGTGTGTGTGTGTGTGTGTGTGTGTGTGTGTGTGTGTGTGTGTGTGTGTGTGTGTGTGTGTGTGTGTTGGGGCAGGGGGTTGCATGTTCTCCTTGCACTTCAGGGGTTTCCTCTGGGTACTCTGGTTTCCTACCCCAGTCAAAAGATGTGCGCTGTATGCTGATTGGCATTTCCACATTTGTCTGTAGTGTGTGTGTGTGTGTGTGTGTATGTGTGTGTGTGTGATTGTGCCCTGTGATGGGTTGCCACCCCTGTGATGGTGTCCCCTGCCTTGTGCCCCATGTTCCCTAGGATAGGCTTCAGGTTCCCCCTGTGTAGGATAAGCAGTATGGAAAATTGATGGATGGATAGATAATAGTATTGCAATAAAATCAAAAGGGATGATCTTATGGTCAATATGCAAAACCGATGCTCTTTGTAAGACCCCTATCTTGTGTAACATTATGTAACAGTGGATCATACAGACAGGCTTCTGTCTCTGCAAATATAATGATATAAAATCATTGCATTTCATTTTATCCAAAATAACAACCCCTGTTCCTGTTTCAGAATGTGGCTGTCGAGATCTATCAAGAGTACATCAAGAGAGACTCCCCTCTTTCTCTCTCTTTTCAGCTGGCCTGCACCCTGTTATCTGAGAACTGTCATTAGGGAAGGCTTTGTTTTGCAAACATTCATTAGCATTCCCGCTGTGGCCCCTTTACCACTACTGCACTGGTTGTGAAGAAAAATACAGCTTACAGTGTAATTAGAGTTAGCATGTTTGCTCAGCGGCTAAGTGCACTGACAACTACATAGATTTAGTGTTTTCTTATGAGACATGTTTGCTTAGATATTACACAGTGTACAAGCAGTGTGTCTGTACAGGTATGAGCAGTGTGTTTGAAAAGGAAGCAACATTGAGGTATTGGTGAATCACACAGGTTTACTGTCAGACCAACAGGCTTTCAGTTTAACTATTTTTACCACAGGCCAAAAAAAAAAAGAGTTATTTCCGCCTGTTTTGGGGGTGCCCATGTTTAGCATTGAATTTATTTGTGATGTCACAGTCCATAGTAGTGGGTAGTTGTATACAGTGTATACAGTGTTTTATATCAAAAAAAGCTTTAGTTGTGCTGTTTGTTTTATCTCAGTACCAATGTTATTGTGGAGAGGTGTGAATTATTTATTATACTCTACATACAGAAACCCAACAGTGTCCCGACTAACAGACTTGCGGTGATAAAATCATTTATTTGTTTATACTGATTGAAAATTAAATGCCAGTGTTCTGCTAGAAAGGGTTAAGTTAAATTCACATATGAGCTTTGCTTGGATTCATACCATAGGCATCATTTACTGGTGGGACAGGTGGGACATGTCCCCACCACTTTTTGCCAAAGTCGATTGTGTCACGAGAGCGTATTTGCTGTTACTAGAGAGTGGCTAGGGTTTTGCGAGATCTAGCCACACCGGTACACAATGATTCATGGCATATACATGTGGGGTTGGGGATGGCAACACAAGAGGGAGATTTATAAAACAAAAACAAAAAATTATAATAAAGAAACATCTCACAATTTCATTTTTTAAAAATTATTTATTGAATAAAGATATTTAAAACATTTTAAACACGAATTGGCTTTCATTCATGTTTTACACTAGGTTTTGCGTAGTTCACGATTGGTTGGACTCGACTGAGTTCTTGATCCACTAGGTGGGCAGGCAGGCTTTTGCTCTATTATTTGATTGGATGAGGGAAATTGATGTGGGTGTGAGTCTGACGGACGTAATTCTTCCAAGTTCGGCATCACACCTGCTTTAGCTAGCAAGTTGTCCTGGTACTAAAAAAATACATGCAAGTAATTAGAAGTAGAATCTTAATACACACACAAGAATTGTGTGATTAATGGGTACGTTGTAGCTGAGCTGACAGTGTAAAGGTAAGTTCGCTATTTATCTTGGGTGTTTTGATTGGTCTGTTATATGACCTCGCTAGGTGTTGTGAAAATATTTTATATAATGTTTTGGTCATTCTGATTTCTATTTGTGATGCATGTGTACATCCATGCATTGTTGAAAAGCGGAAATTACGTGTATTTCCAATTCTAATCACAGTCCCCAAGTATATTGATTTTTTTTTTTTTTTAAAAAGAGCAAAACGAGTAGTGCGGTAAGGTAGAATGGTTAGTGACCACCACCCATTTTTGTCCCCACCACTTTTCAAAACAAAGTGACGCCAATGATTCATACCCTGTTGTAACAAACTCCAATTGAATATGTTGTGAAGGTGCTGTTTAAGCTACTGTAATGACCCAATATCACCAAGTTGATAATGATGTAGCTGTTGAGTTTTGCAGCTCTAACTGGTGCTTCCAGCTGGCCATTATTGTGTTTTGTTGCCTTATTGTTGTCACACAGTGCAGGCACACGGATGCAAATGCGAGTCATTTATTACCCATCCTAATCAGTGGGCAACTCATGGTCGGAAACAGGCAGGGGTTGAACATCAGGCAAAGGGAGCAATGCAAGGCAATCAAAATCAAAATGAAGAGCAGAAGTCAAAACACCATTCACACTGGAATGGAAAAGCTTCATACAGATACACTGTTGGGTGAACTGATATAAATACATAGAAGTACCTTTAAAGAGGGTTAACAGGAAATATGTCAATTCAACAGGCAGGTGAGTCAGAGTCAGCTAATGTCTAGACTGGATTGGATTCTGTATACGTGGTGGCTCCTGGATTGGTGATATGATGTGTAAGAACAGGGAAAACTATAGTGCATAGCACCAGGGTTTGGAACCACTGGGTTCGTGACTTGATTAGTGAGTCAGTGTTTCTAGATGCATGAATCAAATTAATCAAAGGTCACACTGTTCAATTCATATAAACGAGTCATTTAAATCTAAAGTGAGTCATAATGCCAGTTACTATTGCTGAAAAGTTTAAAAGGAGCTCCAGCAGTGGTATATTCATGGTCATGGCCTTTAACGACTGATTGGATGGGGAAATTCTCAACATTTCAACATAATTTATTGAAGTCAAATGCTGCCAAAGACTATTGCAGCCCTCTCGCTCAACCCCCACCACCCACCCCGACACGCCCCCCCCCACCCTCTCTCTCTCTCTCTCTCTCTCTCTCTCTCTCTCTCTCTCTCACAAACTCTGTCCTAAATAAGACTTGTGCCAGACACAGTATCAGCAAATTAGCAGTTGGGCTTTTTCGTGATGAATAATGAACAGAGGCATTTATAAACTTAAACTATCATCACGGGCACTATAAAGGTTGCTAATGAGTGTGGTGTGTGCATGTTTGTTTATTTGTTTTTTGCTGGCCACCGGCAGCATGATGGTAATTGCCAAAAATAAATGTGCATTGACGAAATGGAGAGAAATTTTGATGCAGATATACAATGTCATAGCATGGCACTGAGAAGAAAGAGAGAGAAATAGAGAGACTGATTCCTGGAAAGACTCAATTATTTTCACGCATCAATGTGGGCCACTTAAGGACATTTGCCTTTGGCACTCCTCTTTTCTCCATGGAACTCCTGTTCCTCTGTCCATCAATTCATCCCTTCAAGGGGCAGACATGGCTGCATGGCTGTGGTTGCCTAGAACCCTCTTCACACACACACACACACACACACACACACACACACACACACACACACACACACACACACACACACACAGATACTCACCCCTGCAGTTAGGTTACAGTAATGAATTGTTCACAGGTGCTGATGATGAGCCCCTGAGCATCACCGTGGAGACGAGATGAGCCAGGCGTAGGCCAAGTGGAAATGAACAGATGCACTCTTCCACCCACACACACCCCCACTCTTCTAACACACATAGGCAAATAGCCGTGCCTGATGTCCTAAATGGCTCACGCATATGCGATTTAATTGCCAGGTTGGATGTACATATATACGTGGGTGTGTGGAGGAACATGAGAAAGGAGAGTAGGGGGAAAGGGAGAGGAGAGGAATAAAAAAAAATGGGTTCAGGAGTGAGGGAATCACTGACTATAGCCTTGGCCAGCGTGTGTGTGCATGTGTGTATGTGTGTGTGGCTGATTGCTGTGTGGTGATGCTGAGCAAGGCTAAGATTACCCTTCAGCTGTCTGGAAGTGTTGCAATATAAATCTTCCCCATGTTACAAGCTTGAGTCTCTGCACATGTCCTCATCATCCTACACACACAGTCTCTTCAAGAATATATTTTATTATTAGGCACTTAGGCAGCTAATATACTTGCCTTTGCTGTGTTGATTTGTCAGGTGACAATTAGTTGGGCTTCTGTCCCCTCTCGCTGATCTCCTTCTCATCTTTTTCATGATTCCTTTCTAACATGCCACATTACACTCCTGCCATAAAGGATGGAAATTCTCTGGTCATGTGTGAAGATATACATCACTGTTATTCTGATCCCGTCCAAAGTTTGATTTGCATTTCAAGTTATGACTGCATAACATAAAGCCTTTTATGTGAATTTCATTATAATAACCTGGCTGGCTATAAACAAAGTCAAGATTTTTTGTCCTTGGCACAATAATAAATTGTGTTTTTATTCCAGTGGGTTGTTTATTCCAGTTTTATTATAGGCTACAATGCTGCACACGGCTGTGTTCTTTATAGCTAGCTATATCGCTATTGAACAGAGTATAATGAACATGGATATCCATAAAGCACTTTTTGTTGGTGCTCATCTGCTCAATTTAATTTTAGCTTCTACTCTTATAGAAGAGACAGAGCATACTTTATATTAATCCAGCTAACTGAGCTAGCTGACAGGGGATAGTTTTTATTTCAGCAAGGCAGCAGTAAGGTAGCACTGTCTTGCATTTTCTAACACAACACAACCTTTTAAAAGATTCTGTCAGTGCTGTTATCCAGAATTCAACCCTGCATTTCCCAGTAGAGCTATTCTCCAAACGGCCCAATTTATTCAACCACTCCTACCCACTCCAGTTGGCTGATCCCAGAGTCCAAGGCTGCCCACTCAGGCACTCCAAATGAGATTATTTTACAATGATAGGCCAATAACCCTTTTAAAGGCATATCCTATGGAGTGAGTGTACAAACGGTCTAAATTATTCATACTCTAAAACAAGTGTGGCATGCTCCTTGAATCAGTAAAGCTAGAAATGGAGGTACTGACTGAAGCCTGGGCTTTCACAGATGATCTTTAATCAATAGATTCATTTTTCATGAGTTAATCAGCCATAGCATTTAAATGAATTTAAGTTCTCGTTTGATCTGGATTTCCTTTGAGTTGCAAGCAGCCGGAGTGTTTTCTTTCTTTACCGTATCTGTAATTACATATTCTATATAAATAGGCTTTCACTTTAATAAGCAATAAACCGTAAATATATTTAATTAACACCTAGGTAATTTAGTAATAATATACTTGATTGTGCTTTTTATGGCTGCATTCTCATATATGCAAAAAGTCACAGACAGGAAAAAAAAAAAAAAATCAGGAGTTCCACAATCACACACATTCACAAAAAACAATATTTAAAAAAAAAAAAAAAAAAGAACTTCTGATGTTGTGACGGTGACCGAATATCGTCTTATTATTGAGGTGATTGTGTTTTGTCAGTTTAGAAATGTTTTAGTTTTTTTGTTTGTTTTTGTTTTTTTGTAATTATGATATAATTATGATTACTATTATTGCCATTCGTTTTGGACAATTTGGAAATGCCAGTCAGCCTACAACGCATGTCTTTGGAGTAGGGGAGAAAACCAGAGTACCCGGAGGAAACCCCGGAGAACATGCAAGCTCTGCGCACACAGGGCGGAGGCAGGATTCCAGCCCCCAGCCCCGGAGGTGCGAGGCAAACATGCTAACCTCTAAGCCACCGTGCACCCCAGGAGTTAACCTTTTAAAAATCACCTCAGTTTCTGTCTGTCAAATAACCGTCTGCGTCCTGTAGCTAGACAGTGGAGCTGGATAAAGACTTTTAAAAGTACCCCTTAATTTCCTTCAGTCCTGCAAGTGACTGACGTTGATTTAATCTTTGCTTCCCTTCCTCTAAAAACTCCCCATGTGCTTACCGAATTTAGATACGTACAGTATACAGTAGCCCAGATGACACAATGTAGTGGCGCAGGTCTGTTCAGTATGATGTGTGCTACTTGCCACTGTCTTGTTCCCAGAGATAATAAGAAGCACAGTGACCTAGAGAGTCTTGGCATATTGAAGGCTCTAAAAATTCATGTTTGCTCTGGATGGTATTTGCAAAGGGACTGACTCAGGAGCCTGACTTTTTACAAACTCAAGACAATCGTGATCTTGTCAGGTCATGTTTTATACAGGTTGTCTAGCTCAAAATGCTCTTGCAAATTCCTAACAATTTGTACAACACAATTCAGACAAAATGCTTTGCATTATCTGCACAAATAACTACTGCATATGTAAAGGTATAACAAAAAAAAAAAAAAAAAGGTGATACTTCATCTTTATTTAAACCCCACATGTATTGGCACCCTTCAGGAAATGAGTAAAAATGCCCGTATAAAATGAGCAACACACATCACACATATGGGAATATTGTAAAGACTGAATATCACTCTGACATTAACCAGCCTCCTGGGCGTAAAAACATAATAGGAGACTACGGTGATTTTTAAGAGCAAGGCAGATTTGTTTTCAAAAATGCTGCTGGGTGTCAGAATCAGTAAAAGTGTTAATAAACACCTCTGTTTTTACCTGTCCAAGCCAGCAGAAGATGATCGTGATTACAGGCAATTAAGTCTCGATAGAGACTACAAAGCACTTCTGTAAATCGCTCTGGATAAGGGAGTCTGCTAAATGCCATAAATGTAAATGTGAATGCAATTAGAAGGGATAATTGGTCCGAGGAGCTCTGTGTTTGCAGCACCCATTTCATCTCAGCTAAGTAGCTAAATAGCATACCAGTGAAGTTGGCTTGCTAACTAAGACTTTAAAAGGCTTAGCTTGCTAGTTAGCTAACATACCTCATTTACGTACAGTATATTCCTTTAACAAGCCTACTGTATGCAGTGCATGTAAAATCTACATCAAGAAACTAGAGTAGCTAGCTGATGCTAGATAGCTAGGTTGCGTTCTTACTGGGGAGATTACTATAATTTACATGTTTAGCTAGTTAAATTTATTCAGCTTACAAATCAGTTTATAGCATCCAGCTGGGCAGCACCTTGGATTTCAATCAGAAAACATTGAGGCTTGAACATGCCCACAAACAACACTCTGAGTTTCTATGAGATATGTACAGTATATACTGAATGTCTGGTCATTGCAGGTTAGACCACCACTTAGCATCATTTAGGCACTGATAGGACAGCAAGCCATAAGGGTCTTCTAGAGTTACACCATTTCAAATCGTTAGTTTAGCCATAATATCCATAATCTATGTAATAACCCTGCTGAAAAAAAACAAAACAATAGAAACCATCACAGAAACTCGAATGGTTTCCACTACAAATACCATCACATACCATCAGCTGTTAACCATTAAAACCATTACCAAATGGTTTCCATTACATAGTAGAACGTATTAAATACGTAGGTCCTTAATGGTATGCACTAGACATAACATGCCACCAATAGAAAGCAACAAATTACCAGTAGAGACCCACAGGGACCATTACAGTTTCCATTAAAATCAATACAATTCCCATTAAAACCCTTAAAACCATTACAAATTGAGGTGTTATGAGGGTTTCTGCTGGGGGTTTTTTCAGCAGGGAAGTGGATCTAAGTGGATAACATTGTAGCTCATGTCAATCCAATTCCTAAATAAAATTCTTGATACAGTCAGATTATAACCAAGTAGCATCAGGTTGATAGGCTCCTTGTGCCTTTTTGCCACACATTTCTTTTTGGGTGTATACTTAAATTCTAGCACAGTATTTTTTTCAGACATAAGATATTTCTTTAACCCTTTAACCTTCTTCTCAGCCGTTTGGTAGAGCTCATTTTGAGTCACTACATCTTATTGAAAAATGTGCTGAACTTAACTCAGCCTGACTGAGCCATCGCTACCACTCGGTTTAGGTATGTTATGGTAAAAACATTCACTAAATGTTGCTGTGTCTTGGAATAGTGTGCCTTTTCAGTTTGCCTCTTTACAGGAAGTAAGCAACAAGAAAGTCACTCCAGACATCCACCTCTGGGTTTTATTTTTTCATTTGTGTAACAATATCCTGTTGAAAGATCAGGCTCCCGTGACAAGAGGCAACCGGGTAAGGGGATAAAATATCCAAGAATTCATGATGGCATTAACCTTTACAAGACTCCCTAGACCACCTGTGTCAAACCGGCATGAATGATCCATTCAGTTCCACAAACATGCCAAAAGTGTTCATGGTGAAATGTGTGATTCTACTTGTAGTTCCAATGATGCTATAGATACTGCATTTTGTGGTTGGTTCTCAGGAAGTCCCAGAGCAACCACATATTTTCCATTTGACAAGATGTGATATGCAGTCAGGTGCACACCTTACGAACTCTGGCATAGTCCAGCACACTTAGCTCAGTAGTTAACGTGTATGTATGCTGCGGGGCATTGGGCGGGTGGGGGTTATGGTGTAGTATGACATAAGAAGCAACTGACTATTGGAGAGAAAAAAGCTTCCACGTGTGAAGGAGCTCGGTGTTTGTGTGCCGACCTCCTGCCCGCTTTGTTTGTAAATAAGCAGTGTAGAAAATTAGCAAGGGCAGATGTTTGCTATTGCGGTCTCATTCTCGTCGCACTGTGTGGAAGAGTGTGGTACTCACATAACCATTAAAGAAAAGGCCACAGAGAGTCAGGAAAATTAATGCCGGAGAAGAATAATGCTCAAACCTCTGGTGAAAAGCGGGAGGGAGAACGGAGTTATTAGATAAAAGCAAGAAAAGGAGGACACAGAGATCAAAAGCGTGAAGTGCATAAACAAATGCTATAATCAGCACTACGGGTAGGGGAGGAGAGAGGAGAGGGAGATACAGCTCTACTTGTAGTGTGTGTGACATGCATGTGTGTGGGGGGGGGTGGGGGGGAAGGGGGGGGTAATGTTGAGTCTAGCAGTAGCATTGGAACATGATATGGTGAGGTTGTCAGGGTGTTGGGCGGCATGTCGCCAGCAGCAGTAAAGCATGCCAGCTGAGCTCATGAATTGCAGCCATGACTGTCTCTCTTTATATTAATCCAGCGAGAAATGGAGCGCTGTTTCTTTTCAACTCTGGGACGCAGGGACATTATTGGAAGTGCTGTTCAATATATTACTGCTTTAACCTTATTTCTACCTCTGTCTGTCCATCATGACTAAAAATACATCTGTGTCTGTCCACTGTTCTATGCTTTTTCCGACTATCATTCTACTCCTCCCAGAATCCCATCAAGAACAGTATAAACTGAATCCATGCCAAGGCCTTCTGTTACAACAGCTCTAGTCTTGCTTCTCAGACTTCTAGCATTTCACCAGAGGTACATTTTATGAATAAATGTGGCCAAACACTTTCACAGAAGGAGGCAATGTGACTGATATTGCAGATGACCATTTCCAGACTTTTTCCCATAGCCTGATAGCAAATAGGAAAAAATCTTTAGCAAAATTCTTGTTTACTCACCACTAACTGCTTCAATCAAAATTCTTTTACAGATGGGATTCTTTAGATAACCTTTTTCAGGCCAGTGACTAAATCTTGCTCAGAGAAGCTCATTGTGTCACACTAAAAACCGGCACACAAAGCATGCTCAGACTGCAAATGATTCTGAAGATTGTGGCCAGAAAAGTGTACAACATGTGTTCAAGGCATAAACACTTCATGGCCCATGGGAAGAGCATCTCAGACTGAGACTACAAGTGTGTCATTTAAGATTATACGTAGGTTCCCAACCATCAGGTTGTGCTGGTACCAGCCTGTGGGTCATTTCTGTCATTTGGTACTGACCCAAAACAATGCGACAGTGAATGAATCAGTAAAAATAATGTGTGTTGTAGCATTACAGAGTCATATGTGATAGTATCCATTAGCACCATCACTTTCTTCATCAGCAAATCCATCCATCCATCCATTTTCCATACTGCTTATCCTACACTGGGTTGCAGGGGAGCCTGGAGCCTGTCCCAGGGAACTTAGAGCACAAGGCGTGGGACACCCTGCACGGTGTGCTAACCCATCGCAGGGCATAATCACACACACATTCACACACTACGGACAATCTGGAAACGCCAATCAGCCTACAACGCATGTCTTTGGACGGGAGGAGGAAAAGGAGTACTTGGAGGAATCCCCCAAAGCATAGGGAGAATATGCAAACTCCACGCACATACAGCGGAGGCGGAATTCAAACCCCCAAACCTGGAAAACCTGCTTAGGTTCTACCGAAAACATAGCCCTTTTCCCCCATAGATTAAAAAATGTAAACAGCAAAAAGATCAACACTTCAAACTAAAAGATTCTTTCATCTTAATTATTTTTCATTATTGGTCTGTGAATAAGCCCCTATGCTTATACTTAGACTTTCCCCTCCCCTTCACTGACAACACACACCAGTCTTGATTGATGTGCTTAATGTACCTGTGACTAATTAATGCATAGCCAACGTCAAAGAGTGCAGTACATATGGTATTACTAATACATTACTAATACATAACTCATGCATAAAAATTAGTTACATAATAAGTTTTTTGTAAGCAAGAGTCTATGTTAAGAGCTGATCAGTTGATGCAGTCTTGGGTATGTTTGGTGTGTGTGTGTGTGTGTGTGTGTGTGTTTGTGTGTGTGTGTGTTTTGCCAGTTCTGTCCAAAAGCCTTGGTTCTTTAAATGCACACTTTAACAAAGCACACACTCAAGCTTTACTACTTCTCTTTTATCCAGTTAATAAAGAAACTGAATACATAGACTCTTTCAGATAGACCCCACTGCTTCTTCATTGCATTCGTCATTTTAAGGACCAAATCTTTTCTAAATACTTTGTTAATATAACACCTCTTCCCCACCCCACCCCTGATTTTTACAATTCATTGCACCTATTAAACAGGGCTCGCTTGTGGAATGATTGAATTGAGGATAAAAAAGGAAATGAAACCCTGAAAATGTTGTACTCCTCAGCAGGCAGTAAACACGGTAATTTATCATTGAGGCTAAATGGAGAACTGAATGGTGTCTTGTTTTATGAGTCCTGTCGGTGTGCGTTTTTTTATGCGTCGAGTTGACTGCATCTGGAAAGATGACATTAAAATTCTGCCTCGATTCCACCATGCCATGCGTCACCGCTCTCCTGCCTGTCTTTTAAGCTAATTAAATGCAATTATTTCAATTAGATATTGAGGAAGGAGACAAATAATCATTACTCTGTAATTAGCTTGTGCTGTAACAATTTGGGAGCTGGCTCACACTATTGGGGATAATAAATATTTTAGGAAGACGCTTTCTCTCAGTCTAGCTCTTGTTCTCACTTCTCTCTTTTTCTTTGCTTTCTCTTGTTTGTCTCTCAGCTTGGCCTGCAGCTGGTATTAAAGCAATATGTAAATTTTCCCAGCATTTTGTTCCATGCAAAATAATCCATTAATATAGTTGAATCCAGTCATGTGCCTATAACCTAAGAGTCTGCATTGAGTCTGAGTTTTCTTTGTCCATAATGCGGGGGGCATGATGGGTGGGATCTGTCATTTTTGACGCAGGTCATAAAGAGTCAAGGCGAGAAGACACAGAGGGCAAATTGAGATTGCTGATGTGGATGCCAGCTTGATCTGAATGTGTGCGTACCCGAGAATGTTGCCTGTCAGCAGGGGTCTGATGTGTGTCTGCTCATGTGTGGAGCACTCATCATGGGCAATTAAGACTGAGCAGGGGGGCCCAAACCTTTATCCAAGTGTCCTTGAGGAAACGAGAGACAAAGAGAGAGAGACAAAATGTTGTACAATATCAGAGTTAGAGCTTTCTTTTACGTTGAGACCATGACAATGAGGGTTGGAGCAATACATCTCTTCAGAAATGGCAGAGTGCTGAGCCATAACCCTTGACCTAGTGGCAGGAGCACAACATAACCCTCTCCAATGTCTTGGTTGTTCTTCTCCAAGTGTTTAAATAGATTTCTCCCAGCAGGGCAATAACCGCCATTCATTATTCACACTTCAGACAGTCATTAAAAGTCAATCTAGAGAACCGCAGATGATGGCAGCAGGAGCAGTCAGTTTTTGATATCATCTCATTATTTGCCCCAAATCGATATTTCTGTTGCAGATCAGGTTTTTTAAGGACAAAGAGCTCGCCGATTTTCTGTGGTTTGTAGTTGATCATTTATTATGTTCCACCAGAGCAGGAATAAATCCTCTTTTAATATTTAATCTTCATACGTGCGCCACCATCACAGAGATGTGAACTGTGGCTGTTACTCTACTCGGCTACACACAACTGAACATGTGCTCACCTTTTATACAAATAGCGTAATGGTTAATAAATTGTGATATGTTTCTCCCTCCTGCTGTGTCTGGTGTCTGGTGTTGTGAAAATGTGCCAGAGAACATTGCCTTTTCTTAATTTAGAGAGTAAAGGGGTAACAGCAGTATATCTATGGAAAAAAAAAAAGATTTAAAAAAAAATTGTGTACAGAGACTCCATAAAACTGTTTTATTTCTCGCACAAATTATACTCAATAACATGAGGACTTCCTGCTTCCTGTCAGGTCATATAGGTTTTTATTTTTAGGACATTAACATATTTCTGCTGCACTGGCCTTATTTGTGCTTCTGTTGTCATTCTATTTACTTGTTAACTCCAACTGGTATAAAACAGCATTAAAGAACTAATTACAAATACAGTTTTGCTTTCTGTCTACTCTGACCCAATTCTTCTTTCTATTTTTCTTTTTCATCCCTACAAATACCATTTTAATTTCCTTCCCCTTCTCTGCAGTTCCTTTCCTTTCTTCTTTTTTCTATCTTCCAAATTATTTTTTCCTTCCTCCCTCCCTTAATTTTTTTCATTCTTTCTTCCCTTCATTGGTAATTTTTTCCCTTACTTCTCATCTTCTTTTCTTCTATTTCCTTGTTCCCTTCCTCCATCCTTCCTGTCTGCCTTTTTGCCCTCTAAATTGTTTATTTTTCTTTCTTGCATTCTACCTTGTTCTTTCTTTTGTTCTTCCTTCCTTTCTGTCTTGCTTTCTTTTCGTTCCCCTATGATTTCTTTCTTTCTTTCTTTCTTTCTTTCTTTCTTTCTTTCTTTCTTTCTTTCTTTCTTTCTTTTTCCCCGTTTCTTTATCTTTCATGCTTTAAGTCTCTTTCTTTCTTCCCATTTCTGTCTTTCTTCCCCACCTTCCTTCTTCGGTGTCTACCTTCTTCCTTCCTTCCTTCCTTCCTTCCTTCCTTCCTTCCTTCCTTCCTTCCTTTCATTCTTGCCTCCCAGTCTTCCCTTCTTTATTTTTTCCTAAATTGTCCAGTTTTTCTTATATGCTTTGTGCCTCTTTATTTCTTCCCTTTTTTTCTTCCTCTCTACCTTCCTTCTACCCTACTTACCTTATTTTTTCTTTCTTTCTTTGTTGTTCACATTTCTTTCTTTCTTTCTTTGTTCTTGCTTAATTGTTAAATTTTTCTTTCATGTTTTGCATCTCTTTCTTACTTCCTTTTTTCTTTCTTTCTTCCTTACCTTCATTCTACTTACCTTCTTTTTTTATTCCCTTCTTTGTTGTTCACATTTCTTTCTTTCTTTCCTCTTTTTCATTCTTTCTTTCTTTCACACCATGGTATAATGAAAAGCCTATCTGTCATCTGTCGCTGTGCTCAGTCTTTCTTTACATGTGTGGTACACCTTCATTTCATTTGTGGAAAAATGTGAGGAGTTCAGACTGCAGAATGGAGGTCAGAGCTCGGTTTGGAATGGTGCCAGTAGTCAGATTAGGTCGTGACATAATCACCTCAGTGGCTATGTGGAATCATGGCACAGGAAATAAGGTAACGTCCACATCTGCCGCTTTGCCTCTAAAGACTCTCTGATCCATTCCTCTTTATCATCCATCTAAGCGCACCACATCCCCCCACCCCCCCACCCCACTCCAGTGATCGCAGTGGGGGGCTTAAACAAGGTTTTCTCAACAAATGTGATAATGTGTGTTCTGGCAGACAATTTTTTTAACAAGCGTCTGTTTCTGTCTCTCAGGTGTTTTCTCCACCACCACCAGAGCCTTATTATGGAATTCAGATGTGGAGGAGCTGTGGTGAGTCTTCTTTAATACAGATAACCGGTGTGATCCCATACTGTGCCTTTACATCATCTAAAAGATAATATCATGCCATCTATAAGGGCTGGAAATAGAACCATGTGTGGTGAACACTGAATCTGAAGTTCAGTTTACACATATTTCAGTGGATCCTATCTTCTGTAAGACTATTAAATAGCATGATTTTTCTCCATATTCGATATTTCCTGGATTTGATCATTTGAATGACCCATTGTATTGATATCCATGAACTCCACGCAATGGTAATAAAATGTGTCTATATAATTCATCACTTGCTGAAATTCAGTACTTTAGCATAGCAAAATATCAGCTATCTCACTGCAATATCATGCTGTTCATTCATTCAAAAAGCTAACTTTTTTCCTTTTTTTTTTTTTTTGGTTGACAGTGCAGCCTGCATGAAAATGTCCATAGTAACCAGTAAGACAGTGCCAATGGAACCTCATTGATGAATTACACAGCATTTGTGTAAAGCTTTTAATAGTAAAGGAAGCAGTTTCCTTTCTTCAATAAATATATTTCCTGCAAATCGACTGTTTTACACTTCACTATTATTCTTAGCTTTTGGTTTTTATATTTTTGCTAAAAATATATGACTGATTAAAGATCAACCCTGTTTGAAGTAGATGTGTGACAGATTAGTGTCACGGTTAAGTTAAAGTATGTGTGTAGGTCAGACGTCATATCACATCTGTAGTATGAATTTTTAACCCGTGTCATCACATGCATGGAAAAAAAAACAGAGCAGCTGATAAACTATAACCATAAAGCTGAATATCAATGAGTAGGAATGACTCAATATAATATAAAGTATGTTATTTGTATGTATGTATATGAATATATATATATATATATATATATATATATATATATATATATATATATATATATATATATATATATATATATATACACACACACACACACACACACACACACACACACACACACACACACACACACACATATATATATATATATATATGTGTGTGTGTGTGTGTGTGTGTGTGTGTGTGTGTGTGTGTGTGTGTGTGTTACAGTATGCAGATACAGTATGTTATTTGTTTGGCATAATTCATAATTTGGGGACACACATAAAAAGTGTTTTGCCACATGTAACATTTTCCAATGTGATCTTTTTGAAAGTAGCTGTGGCAAGTGAGTGTGATTTATTGATCTTGCAGCAGAACTAAATCAAAGCAAACTGGAGAAAATATCGAGGAACTACATGAGGAACAGAAGTAATCCCAAATCTCTGAAACGCTTTACATCTTCTTTCCTCCCGGACATAAATGCAGATGTTTGGTAAACTAAGATAGCAATGTTATTACATAACTGTGTAAATACAGTACTTGCATAACTATTCACCCGCCTTTGTAGTCTAACAGTCTGGAACTGAAATAGACCTAATTGGGATTTTTCCCATTTGATTAACACAATTTGTCTAACATTTGAATACGAAAAATGTTTCATTGTGACACAAATGATAGACGAAAAAGCAGAAATGTTTTGATTGCTTATGTATTCACCCCCCTGGGTCAATACTTGATAGAGCCACCTTTGACTGCAATTACAGCTGCAAGACTTTTGGGATATGTCTCTGTCAGCTATGCACATCTGGATATTGATTTTTTTTTTTTTGCCCATTTTTCTTGGCAAAGTTGCTCAAGATCTGTCAGATCTTGAGCAACAGCAATGGTGAACAGCAATGTTCAATTCTTGGGTTCAGGTTCTCTTCTAGTTGCCCTGTATTTGGCTCCATCCATCTTACCCTTAACCCTGTTAGTTTCCCAGTCCCTGCTGATGAAATGCATCATCACAACATAATGCTACCACCATCCTGCTTCATTGTGAGGATGGTGTCAGGCTGATGAGCAGCGGTATGTTTCTCTAAACAGGATTTTATATGTTTGTTTGTTTTTTCTTTCAATAATGACCTTATTCTCAACACTCTTCCATGAATCTCAGCTATGTGGTATATTTTGGCTATGGTTGTCCTGTGAACAGCTTCTCCCATCTGAGCTGTGGATATCTCCAACTCCATCGAGTTATCTTTGGCTTCCTGGTAGCTTAATCACTGACCTTTGGTTGACAGGCTCCTCTAGGAAGGCTGTGGAGTTATCATTGTAACCAGCAGATGAACTGATTAGATTTTGGAATTGAGCCAAACGGGCGAGGTCAAATCAAGGTCAAACATCTGACATGTTTTTTTTTTTGTTGGTGGCAGACACATACTACAGCTTGTTTAGTAATAGATTAAATGATGCTCCATGGGATGTTCAAAGTTTGGGTTAATTTTTGTAACCAAACCCTGATTTTCTTTTATAGCACCTTGGTCTTCATGATACTGCATAATTAGATATGTAGTCTAACAAACAAACAGGGGCTTGAGATCATGTGACATTTTAATTGCATACGGGTGGACTCCATTAAAGTAATTATGTGATGTTCGATGGCAATTGGCAGCCACTTTATCCTGGTTAAAATTAATTTAATGGTATCAAAGCAATGTGGGTGGATACTTATTCAATTTCAAATCGTTTATTTATTTATTTATTTATTTATTTATTTTTTAATTTACAAATAACTTTGCAAATATTCCTAATTATGTCTCTTTCAGTTCCAGGTTGTAACACTACAAAATATGGAAAAGGGGATGAATACTAATGCAAGGCACTTTACAGGTAGAGGAGAGGAGAATGTCTTCATGAGGTCCTAACTAAATAATTTAGTCACTAGTGTGTGTTCTTGGGATATGCTAGTCTAGAATGCCTACTGTTTCCATGCTGGGTTAATGATGAGTGATGAAGAGTCTCTAGAATTTTTCTCCCACCTAACACATGGTAAACATCTTTGACAAGCCAGAAGAGTGCTATCAGAACTAAGCAATGAAGTGAGTGTTTATAGATGCTGCATCACGTCCCCATCCACCACAAAATCTGTTAAACATATTCCAGTCAGGGGTTCATGACAAAAAGCCTGGGAGGGATGTGTGTTCCAGATTGAAATTCTTGCAGAAAAATCATGCAAATTTGTGTTGCAGGTGTGACATGTTGTTTGTACAGGGTTGTGACTGTATAAGAAGTGTCTGCTGTGTAGTCAAGGTTTGAAGGCCTTCTCTGTGAAGCTTTCCTGCAGTGTGCCAGTGTATGCAAACAGGGCATGCTGTATTCTTGTATTCCTGCCCTGTCTCTCAGAAAGCTCCATGAGCTCCAGGACTATACACACTTTGCTTTGCTTGCAAAGGACAACCCAGTAGCTGTTTCTGCAGGAGAGTTCATTGTGTATTTATGATGCCATGCATACTTATGCGAGTATTATGGTCTTCCTGTACATAATAGTGATATGCATAAACACATTAGACCCACAACAATACCCATTCATAATGACAGGGGCTTGAGTCATAATGACATGACATGACGCAAGGACTCTGTTTTGAAAAACGGACAGATTTTACCTTGGATTTAATAGAGGAAGGTAAATGCGTTCCTATCAATATTCCAGCTTTAGTGGCTGTAATATCATTACAGTTGTCATTCATTTGAGACAGCGCACACACCCTGTCTCAGCGCAGTTCAATATTCGTGTACTAAATAAATATGTTAACCTTGAGATTCCAATGGCTGTGTTCAAAGAATTTCAACCAATCTGCTAAAAAAATTAAGCATGTCCAAAGATAAACACTTTCAAGTGTGTGCATCTTCATTCCTGGATTATTCTTCTTTCCTGCATATATTCCATATTCCAAAAAGAATCAATAATGCTATAGTTTATGTACCTCTCCCTTCCTCAAGATAAATGTGGTTAGATGATTCAGTTAAACAACACATGTCATGACACACCATGCATTGACTTGAAGAAATTAAACAAATGGATGATGCATTTATGTAAATGATTCTTCTATTTCACAAGTTAAAAAAAAAAGAGCCTGTATATTTTAATATTTAGCAAGATTGTTATACAGCTCACCATTATAACCATTATATGTTTTTTGTTTTTCTGTTATTTTATATCCACCTCTGCTTATATGAATACAATTTTCAGAATTCATATTATGGAACATTTCTTGCAGGTCCTTAAGATCACCTGCAACATAAAACATCTTTTGTATATGTATTTATTATACAAACAACATGCTACATACTCTGCTGGCTAAATAGATGTGATTAGCTTTCATCTATTGGTGATTTGTTAAAACCAATGTACTTCTACTTTTACATTGTTCTCTTTTCCCACAATAGGTTTTAATGTAGAACAGCAGTATCAGTGTGTAATAAACTATTATTCTTCCCGGAAAAACAGAAGACCTGTTTTTGTCAATTTTTTTTTGTACTTTTAACACACTGGGGGAGAGAACATGAAATTTATATTTAAAACAGGTCTAATAAAAGTACTGAATGGAGAGAGAGAGAGAGAGAGAGAGAGAGAACAGAAAAAAACAAAGGTAACACCATCATGGTTATATCGTGGTTATATATTAAAGCAAAGAGGAAACTTGTAACTGTGAGAAGGTCATTGGGCACAGGATGGGGAGTAGTGGGGGCATAGGGGACAGTGGTGGAAAATTGGAAAAAGGCAACAGCACCAGGTCCTGATACGTTCCTATGGACAATTATAAAGCTTTTTTAAGGAAAAATATGAGAGATGTCTTATAACATTGTCTTCCACAGTGACTAAAAGGTGCTCCAGTAACCATTATACTGAGGCCAGGAAACTATTCTTATAGGTCAGTTTTCATTAATTAATTCTGACACAAAGGTCACTGCAAAAGTGCTGACTTTAAGACTGAAGTGATATTTACTCTTTCTGGAAAGTCAAGATCAGAACGGCTTTGTTAGAGATCGCTGTTAGAAGGAGTGTTAAAGGCACGTCATATGGGAAATGAAAAGACTGCACTGGATAACTATGTGCAGAAAGGCATTTAAATGAGTACAGTGAGATTATATTAGTATGATATATTCACAGCATAATCACCATATAATTCAATATATACCATAAAATCACTGCTTTCAGTATGTCATGGTATCTACTTACAATGTTTTTTGATTAAGATTAACATGGATATCTTTTTAAATAGGCCCGTTAAGGGAATTTCTCTGAACATTCATTTAATATTACTTTAATATTACTTAGTGATAGGACGCCAGTCCAATGTAAGGCATCATATCACACACATATTCATACTCATTTACACTTAGGGGTAATTCACCATAGCCAGTGCACCTAGTGCCATGTTTTTGGGAGGTGTGAGAAGACCGGAGAACCTAGGGAAAACCCACACAGACATGGGGAGAACATGCAAAACTCAGACACAGACACTAACCCAATCTCAGGATGGAATGGAGCATCCTGGTGCTGTAGGGACTACTAAGCAATGCTACTTCCTGTATCACCATGCCACCCATATACTCTCCATGTACAGTATATTTTATTTGGAAAACCATATTAATACTGAGTAGGACCCCCATGCTCTCAGAACAGCCTCAGTTTTTTGTGGAAAGGTGTTGGAAACATTCCTTTGAGATTCTGGTCCATGTTGACATGATTGTATCACATAATGGCTGCAGATTTGACAGCTGCACATTCAGTCTGTGAATCTCCCATTCTACCACATCCCAGCGGTGCTCTATTGGTGACTGGGGAGGCCACTGAAGTACACTGATCTCATTGTCATGTTCATGGAACCAGTTTGAGACACCTTGTGCTTTGTGACATGGTGCATTATCATGCTGAAAGTAGCCATTATATGATGGGTAAATTGTGGCTATAAATGTATGCATGTGGTCAGCAACAATACTCAGATAGGAAGATTCTTCTTCTTGGCTGACAGGAGCAAAGTCCAATGTGGTCTTCTTCTGTTATAACCCATCTACCTGTTATGTGGTCAGAGATGCTTTTCTGTTCACCACAGTTGTAAAGAGTGGTTATTTGCTTGAACTGGCCATTCTCCTCTGACCTCTCTCAGAACTGACCCACAGGACTGGCAC
This sequence comes from Cranoglanis bouderius, assembly GCA_023630585.1. NCBI lineage: Eukaryota > Metazoa > Chordata > Actinopteri > Siluriformes > Cranoglanididae > Cranoglanis > Cranoglanis bouderius. The sequence continues at coordinate 5,213,926 of CM042547.1, forward strand.
TCATTTTGTTTTTCGCATCATTTTTTGTAAACTCTAGAGACTGTTGTGCGTGAAAATCCCAGGAGTTTCTGAAATACTCAAACCAGCCCAGCTAGCACCAACAACCATGCCATGGTCAAAGTCACTGAGCTGATATTTTTTCCCCATTCTGACGATCGATGTGAATATTAACTGATGCTCTTGACCTGTATCGCCTTGATTTTATACATGGCATGGCTTATACATGATTGACTGATTGGATAATTGAATGACTTAGGTGTACAGGTGTGTGTGTGTGTTTTCTCTCTGTCCACTGGATGTCTAAGTCTTGGTTCTGCTTTAGGAAAGTAGCTTTGGACCTTTGAAAATGTCAACCACCAGTCATAAAGAATTATAGTCATAAAGAATTACAGACAAGAATGTATACAGCCAGAAGGCAGTGGTTAATTATAAACAGAATCTAATCATATTTATGCTAATAGTGCTTATACTGTATACTGCAACTATTTATGTAGCTAGCTACAAAACATCAATACATCAAGCTGAGTACTTGATCCTTCAATTTGGGTCCAGTTGCAGTCCTGGAGACCAAGGCCCAGGAAAGATTTGGGCTTCAGTGGATAAAAAGAGGATTGCCACATCACTGACAAGCCTAGATATTTCTACTGAACCACGAGTCTTGAAGTTGAAGTTAATACAAAATATGAATTCCTTCAGTTGTTGTTTTAAACCTTGTCTTGTTAGTGTCTACAGCAAAAGACATGTAGCTCTTATCAGCTGTCAAGTATACAGGATTATGGGGATTTTCGGATGATTAACACTACTGAGCCTAATACTGTACTCCCTTGTTGGCACTTCATAAAAAGGTTATGCCTGAGTTCTATAACAAGACATGAGGGAGAACTGGAAAGTAGCGGAATACCACAACTTGTAGTGGTCATTAGCTTACTGTTATCTGATAGTACCTGAGTTGAGAACACTGTGGATGCAATCAAACAAACTGCTGAACTTGGGCTCCACGCTGAAATTTTGCCCATATTTTGAACCCTTCAGGCAGAAATGCAAATCAAACACCAACAAAGTGCCAAGCCTCCTGGACAAGAATGGTGGAGATGCCATTTTACCTATTCATAAGTATACTCATGATGTGATAACACTCATGATATGCTGGAGCATTACCAGGAACATCAGCCTGCCATCTTCTCTGAGACGAATGTGAAAAAGAATGTCAAGGACAGTGTCATCTGGAATGGCAGTGAAATGAAACTGGCAAAATAGATCATTTGCTGAAATCCCTTAAGACAATAATAACCATCATAAGCAATGAAACAACCCCCTTGATGTCAATGATCCTTCCTCTGAAGGATAGAGTCGCCACCTGACTATAAGGACATAATTTGCAACAACCACTGACAGCTGGTCAAGAGGATGCTTTAGTGTTTACAGACAAGTTGTGCATGACAGTTACCATTAATCAGGACCATCTGTTCTTTTTTTTTTTCTTTCCAACTTTTTGAATACAGTTTTATCTCTGAGTTTACATTTGTGTTGTCAGTAATGACATGGGAAGGTGTTTGTGTTCTACATTGGGGGTTCTAAAATTTTAAGCAGCATACATTTGGCATGCGCAATGATGTCCCACCCGAATGCTAGTCAATTAATTATTCTTTTAACAGAGTATGGGCTTCGTTTATCAATCTTTTGGTAAAGATTTACAAAAGTTTTGGAAAGGCTGATTTTCATTGTACTCATGCAAATCATGTTCCTGAAGCAGCTAATTTGCATGTAGTGACGCCCACAAAACAACTTCAAGTGCACAGACAGCTGGTAGCATGAAATGAACGCTTAGGATTAAGGCTAAAGGCAGAAGTGGAAGTTATTTTGACTCACTACTTTGCCAGTACATATATTTAATAATATATTATACTAATAATAATAAGCAAGTGCTAAATCTTCCATAAATTGAAGCGTTTGTTTACAGACAAAGAGGCTTGTCCTCCGTTTAGACAGTACATCACCATTTCTTTTGTCATAATTGATTGATTCATTTTATTTGTCTGAATTTATGGTTTGTGTTGGTTTGCTTTCTTCATTTTTCACATTCTTTAATTAATGCCAATAATATAAAAGGACAAAAATTTTCACTACAGTATTCTTAGTCCCTGTCCTAATGGACTGGCACGAGGATGTGTTTTTGATAGAAACTCCAAAGCACTCATATAAGTCACTCTGGATAAGACAGCTAAATTCGTAAACATAATAAAAATAAGCAATTGAAACTCGACAGTATACTTCATATAAACAAGTGCAGTAATCCATGCAAATGATATGATTTGATGTTGATCAAGTTATAAGTTGTGGTTTACATTAGTTAGTCTTCTTATGCGTGAATGAGTAGGATACGAACTACAATGCGTAGTTTATGAAAAATTTTAGTCAAAAATCTGCAGTTAAATAGAAGGAAGAACCTATTTTACTACTTAGAGTGCTACAATGGCTAGCAGTCCATGTAAGCAGCATGCACGATTGGTGTGCGTACAACTAGGAAGCACATACACATATAGGGACAGAGATAGACCACAATTTAATTTATTTCAAACAAAATATGTTCTCTATTAATAGTTTATGAAGATTAAATTAACAAATTCAGTCCCATATTGATTTAGAAAATATCACACTATTTTACTCTTCATTACAGTTATATAAAATAACTATACAAGATGGGTGGCAGCCCTATAAGGACATGTTTCTGAAATTGTTACATGGAGCAAATTGATGAAAACAGTGCTACTATATAAGAAACCAGCAATTTCTAATGATCTGGGATGCAGGAACTTACACTCCACATGGACTAAGTAATGTCTAATCACTCTCTTATTTGTACTGAATTGTAGACTGAATTGAACTACATACTGAATAAATTGTGGCATTAAATCTGCTATTGTATGAGGTATGTACAATACTCACACCACTTAGAGTGGAATAGATAGATAAACAACCTTCCAGACCTAAGTGAACTATGCAGTGCACCATGTGATGGAGCCAAACTTGATCATCTCTATGTTCTACATTGTAAATAAATAAATACATACATACATACAGTTGCAATCAAAATTATTCAACCTCCATTGCAAATCAGGTTTATTGTCAAAATGTACAGACTGAGTGCAAACTCAGCTGTTTGCAATGAACAAATCAAACAAAAGTAATTGAAATAGCGCAACACAATGAATGCTTCAAGTGGTTTCCCCAAATTCAACTGAAAATGCAACTTGTAATGACTTCTCCAGTCTCAAAATTATTCAGCCCCTTCATGGCAAGCATCTTTAGTAGTTACTAGTGCACCCTTTTGCTGTTATGACCTGCTTCAAACAAGATGCATAGCCAGACACCAGCTTCTGGCAGCGTTCCTGAGGAATCTTAGCCCATTCCTCATGAGCAGTGGCCTCCAGTTCAGTAATATTCTTTGTGTTTTTTTGCGATAAACTACTTGAATTGATGAAATTGCAATTGCACAAAATTGTTTTGCATGGTTTTTCACAATGATGCTTGTTGGTAAATGAGACCATTTAACTGTAGTCATGTCTGATGCATGTGAATCGAAGAGGGGTTTGGATGAATGTGTGTTGTGATGACGCATCTTGGCCCGAATCTGCGGAAAATCTGCCGTCATTTTGAAAAATTGCAAGCTCCTCCAAATATTGCAAATATTGTGATACAAAATATTGTGATTTTGTGTTCATTTCTGAGATCGCAAAATCACAAAATCTGACTGTTTTTATTTATTGTTATTATTTGTGAATAAAAAAATCTTGTTATTCCAAACAACAGTTTTTTCCCAGGGCTTCCAGGGGACAAAGTGGTAGGGTTAAAAAATATATATTTTTGTTATTCTAACTGATCACCTTTATCCTACGCTGAAACATTTCTATCCTGATGGGACACGATAGCTCACTGAATGATTTAAGTATGAAAATGATGATGACTGATGTGTTAGTGCTCTTCGTCACCATCATCAAAACACCAACTGAGGGAATATCTTTTGGAAAAATGGTGTTCATTCCTCCAGTTCAGTTCCAGAGACTGATAAAGTGAAAAACTATTAGCAGGGGATTGCTTTTTAAGAATTAAATGCTGTGTCTGAAGTGAAAATGGTCCACCATCAATCAGTGCTGCTGCATTGCATTTCAATGTGCCAATCTGTTTAAGATAGAAAGTGATCATAGCAGTGAAAAAAAGTAAAAGACAAGAAAAGAAGGGTATGAAAGCATCAATTTCCAGGAGGCATTGTAATCCATTAAAAGAAACATGCTTCATAGTTTTGCTATATATATATATATATATAGCATTATAGATTGTCCTATTCAGTATAGCTTTATAAAACTGAAAGTAAGTCTAAGAAATCTGATAACATAACTCCTAGGACTAAAAGTATTTTAGTCATGTCATGTTTTAGTAAGGATTCTGAAAGGAGAAAAAAGCTTAATGATTAATGGTTCAATGAATAAACAATGAATTTATAATCTATAAATTGTCTTTGTTTATATGGATGGTAATGCCTTCTGGAAAATAATGCTGCAGTTGACATACCTCGAAGTAGGAAGTCAGAACTTGGAATTACGACCTTCATGCGTTCTAGCTACAAAGTAGGAAAAAGCCATGGATGCCTTATTGTTTGGCTTTTGTTTGCAACAAACTAGCCAGCTAACTGATGAGTGATGTATATTTACCTCCTCAAACAGTGAACTGTATAGTCAATATTACAGATTTAACAAGTGAATATGTCTGTATGTTGATTGAACTAAATTAAATACTTTATTATACACAGTGTAACTCATTTAAAGGTAAACTTTGTTTACTGCTGATGCAGGTGAGGAGCCATGTTGATTTGACATCGCTTGCTGAACTCGGAAGGCCATCCCAAGTTGATGAGTAGGAATACCGAGTTGAGGGGAGATTTATTTGGTTTTCCTAGTCAGAGGTTGACTTACGAGTTTTAGTCGAATACAACATAACTCTTTCAGGCCCTTCTCCCCTTCTCCAAGTACAACCATGCATGTAAAGTTTAGGGTTGTGATTGGACAGTGATTGCATTTCATTGTGGAACAACTGTAACATGCTGATGAAAGTGAAATGTAATGCAGTGGGGAATTATATGTACTTCAGATGTGAATTTAGCATTATTTTTTGTTTTTCACTGAAAAGATTAAGTGCCATAAGAGCAATGCAGGGAAAGTTTTGCTTTTCAGTGTGTAACGTTTTGTGCATGCCACTAATGAAAAGCAATAGTTTGTGTATTTTGCATCATGTTTTTTCACTGGTGCAGAATCCTCCATACACATAGAGTGAGAAATGATATATGAGACGACTGTATGTATGACATAGCTTCACTGATTCCAGTTGTGCAAAAAAATTTTGAAAATTGGAAGCAAAGTCTATGCACTATGTCATAGTTGATATGGACAAGCCCTATGTTCATGGCATGGGGATTGCATTTAACAGCATCCATAGTCTCAGTGGACAACAAATAATTATCAAGTATGTAATTGCTAAAAAAGTACGAAACTGCAAATTGGTAGGCCTAAGTGCACCATTATTGTGTAATTTGGGCCACTATAGAAACTTTACAGACTTTTCAGTATTTATTTAACATTTGAATCATCTATAACTAATTTAGAACTCACAGTGACCAGATATTTGAAAGCTGTGTAGCTGTGTAGGTCATGAGTGCTCCCAGTTGAGATCTGGGTAGATATTGTGTTTTTCCGCAATAGAATATGTTATACTGTATTACATTATAAAAACTCTATTTGTTTTTTCTGGCAACAGGTTACTATTTAATAGTGGCAATTCATCCACTGCACTCCAGGTGCTCCACTAGTATTTGTTAATATATTAGCCTTGAATTATTGGTACTTTAAGTAGTCTTCAGCGCACTGTGACTATCGTCATCCTAGATCATCATCCTGAGTCAACCTGTCAAAGGACTTGCTAGATGACAGAATCAGTTTGATTATATAATAAGGGTTTGACTGATAGTTGTCCAGTCAAAGTTTCTTAGTACCGAATGAGTTAGCGCTGTTTTATACAGTATGGCAATGAGTAATTTTGTGAGTCATACTTGCCTTTAGCTGATAATCTCAGTTTTGAGAGAGAACTAAGGCAAATGTTAGATAAGCTGTGTGTAAAGAAAAAGGCTAAGTTATGTAAAGAGCTTGGTATTCTAGAACAAACAGGGTGGAGTAGAGAGCAATGTTTTTCTGCTTTGGATAAATACATCAAGCGTAAAGACCACGAGGCAGCAGTGCAGGTTTTCAGGCAGTGGTATGCTTTCCTAATACAAGAGAGGGATGAGGAAAAGCATGAAGAGGAAGCTGACGCAGGTATGTGCTAACCATAAACAAGACTCTCTCTCTCTCTCTCTCTCTCTCTCTCTCTCTCTCTCTCTCTCTCTCTCTCTCTCTCTATATATATATATATATATATATATATATATATATATATATATATATATATATATATATATATATATATTTATATATAGGCTTGGAGAAAGTTAATGGAGCGTTGAGATTGCTCACAAGTTTTTCGAGCAGAGAGCGTCTTGTTTATGGTTAGCATAACAGGTTTACATAACTTAGCCTTTTTCTTTACATAGAGCTTATCTAACATTTGCCTTAGCTCTCTCTCAAAAGTTAGATTATCAGCAGATATATCATCTGATATATCATCAGAACTCGTTCCTCATTCCATGCTAACACAATAAAATATGTTTCCATTTGATCTAACTACAGAACTTGCAACATTTGCCTGCACAGGCATAGTGGTGCCTCAGTGGTTAAGGCTTTAGCCGACTAATCAGAAGATCAAATCCCAGCATTGCCAAGCTGCCACTGTTGGGCCTTTGAGCAAGAGCTGACTGCCTCTGAGTAAGGCCTGACTGCCTCTGAGCAAGACCTGACCGCCTCACAGCAAGGCCTGACTACCTCTAAGCAAGATCTGACTGTCTCAGAGCAAGGCCTGACTACCTCTGATCAAAGCTTGCCTACCTCTGAGCAAGACCTGACTGCCTCTGAGCAAGACCTGACTACCTCTGAGCAAGACCTGACTACCTCTGAGCAAGACCTGACTGCCTCTGAGAAATATCTGACTGCCTCTGAGCAAAGTCTGACTACCTCTGAGCAAGACTTGACTACCTCTGAGCAAGATCTGACTGCCTTTGAGCAAGACCTGACTGCCTCTGAGCAACACCTGACTACCTCTGTTCAAGGCCTAACTACCTCTGAGCAAGACCTGACTGCCTCTGAGCAATATCTGACTGCCTCTGAGAAAGGTCTGACTACCTCTGAGCTAGACCTGACTGCCTCTGAGCAATATCTGACTGCCTCTGAGAAAGGTCTGACTACCTCTGAGCTAGACCTGACTGCCTCTGAGCAATATCTGACCGCCTCTGAGCAAGACCTGACTGCCTCTGAGTAACACCTGACTACCTCTGTTCAAGGCCTGACTACCTCTGAGCAAGACCTGACTGCCTCTAAGTAAGGCCTGACAGGCTTCTGCTAGTCGACCACGGCAGCACTAACCAGCATAAACCAGCATCAAATTCATTCTAGTTATTTTTTTAGGGAAGAGAGCTCCCTGTCAAATAAACCTCGGGTCTTGGTCTGACCTCCACTTTTAATTTCAAGCTTTCCTAAGTAAGTGAATTAGACAATAAAATCTAATTACATAAAGTTGTTAGTTGATAACATTAGTTGTGTGTGTGTGCCATGTCCAAAAAGAAGTTATAGTTAGTCAGCAAACAAACAAACAAACAAATGCACAGTAATATAATTAGATAATTTGCATACATCTTTTAATTATCCCAACTTGAATGTATTTTTAAATAAAAGGTGAGATTATTTATCCATCTTAGGAATCTTCCAATCATAAGGCAAAGAGTGCACCAGAAACAAAAATGTTGTTTCAAAACAACAACAACAACAACAACAACAACAACAACAACAACAACAATAATAATAATAATAATAATAATAATAATAATAATAATAATAATAATAATAATAATAATCCATAGGGCTCTGTTGAAGCCAGACTTTGCTTTGGTTCTTTGGGCTATACGTATATTGACTTCTTAGCATCATTTCATGCAAAGTACACTGGGCTGTTGGATGCTGATGTAATGCTGATATTCTAGACTTTATACTCACTGAATTGTTGCATGAATGATAGGTAATGTAGCAATGTTAAACAATTTAAGCTTTTTTTCATATTAAATTTTAAGGGAAGCCATGCTTCCCGTGGAATCTTACAGCAGTTGCCTGTAGGAGTTTGTCTAGAACACCTCCATATCGATGGTTCCCACTCAGCAATCTGTTAGAAGATCTTGAGGTTCTCTGTAGTTATTGATCCATTATGCAACATGCTGTTATGTGGTTGGAGAAAAATACTAATGGTAAACACCTACCTTTTTTTTCATGCCATACTGCCTTGCTCGCTAGGAGGTCTTGAGGCAATCTGCTGATCCTGTCATGCTGCACATTTGCATGACTTGAGATATACACAAAGTTACTCATTCTAAACATATACTGTACAGTGGGATCCAAAAGTCAGAGACCATGGTTTCCAAAAAGAATTTCAAATTTCGATTCGTCTGACCACAGAACAGTTTTCCACTTTGCGTCAGTCCATTTTAAATGAGCTTTGGCCCAGAGAAGATGGCGGTGTTTCTGGATCATGTTCACATATGGCTTCTTCTTTGCATTATAGAGCTTTAACCAGCATTTGTGTATGGCATGGTAAACTGCGTTCACATTCAATGAGTTATGGAGGTGTTTCTGAGCCCATGCAGTGATTTCCATTACAGAATCATGCCTGTTTTTAATGCCGTGCCACCTGAGGGCCCGAAGATCACGGGCATGCAATATTGATTTTCACCCTTGTCCCTTGCGCCCAGAGATTTCTCCAGATTCTCTGAATCCTTTGATGATATTATGTACTGTAGATGATGAGATATTCAAAGTCTTCGCAATTTTAGGTTGAGGAACATTATTCTGAAATTGTTCCACAATTTATAGATGTAGTTTTTTTGCAGATAGGTGAACCTCTGCCCATCTTTAGTTCTGAGAGACTCTCCAAGATACTCTTTTTATACCCAATCATGTTACTGACCTGTTTCCAATTAACATAATTAGTTGCAAAATGTTCCTCCAGCTGTTTATGTTTAGTAACACTTACTTTTCCAGCCTTTTGTTGCCCCCGTCCCAACTTTTTTGACACGTGTTGTGGCCATCAAATTCAAAATTACCTTATTTTTTTCTTAAAATGATACATTTCCTCAGTTTAAACATTTTATGTTTTCTATGTTCTATTGTAAATAACATATCGGTTTATAAAATTTGCAAATCATTGCATTCTGTTTTTATTTACATTTTACACAGCATCCCAACTTTTTTGGAATTGGGGTTGTAGAATCTTAGAAATATTTACATGAATTTGTTAGTATTTGGTACGTCCCTTTTTGCTATAATGACAGTGTACACTTGAGCTAACATGGGCTCCACAAGTTTGTGTAAAACCTGATGATCCACGTTAGATCAGATCCATCGGCTTCAATGGAAGGGATAAAACTAATAGGAAACCTATATCTGACCTTTTGTGTAAAGGAGTTAACATGGTCAATATCAGAATTTGCTTACATTTAAATAGTGACCTAAAATTGTATAACATCTCAAATATTAAATCGTTAAGAAAAAAAATTCCCAGATTTTCAATGTGGTCTCAGACTTTTGGACCCCACTGAATCTTCTCTCATTTCAGTCCATACAGGATTTCACAGGGTTTTTTGTGATTGTTGTGGCCAAAAATGCTTGATTTTGCTGGGGCTTTTTTCAAAATTTGCGGGTTTTTTTTTTTTTTTTTTTTGAATTGGCGAAATTGCACTTGCACAAATTTTTTTTGCATGGTCTTTCACAGTGATGTTTGTTGAGACTTTTTAGCTGTACTCATGTTTGACACATGTGAATCGAAGAGGGCTTTGGCTGAATGCACGTTATGATGATATCACGACGCATTTTGGTGCAAATCTGCAGAAAATCGGCGGTAATTTTGAAAAATTGCAAGCTCCTCCAAATATTGTGGAGTTTGCTTGATATTACTTTAATTTCTGCGATCGCAAAATTGTGAAATCCTGGAGGGACTGTCATTTGGTTGACTCGTTGGGTTATTTGTTACGCTTTCCTGTAATCATGGCTGGTTATCTGACTAAGCAATGGCAGCTTGTGAGCCTTGGTGGTATGTTCTCCTACCAGTATAGAGGACCCTGTGGCCCTTGTCTGGCTCTGGTAATTATGATTTGAAAATGGAGAGGGTGTGGTGCCTCCTGGAGCAGAAGGTGTAATTGAAATCAATATACTGAGTGATAAGGTGTCTCACGGGTTTAAAGCAAAGCTCTCTCTATACCGCTGAAGGACCTCCTGTCTGTTGGAATGTGATTTGAATTCTTTCATACAGAAGGCCCAGTCTTGTTTAAGCGGGCTTTCACACTGGTAGTTCAGTCCGAAACAGAGCACGGTTTGCATGAATAATTGATAATGTGAAAGCTGTCATGCGGACCAGGAAGTGAACTCTGGTACCGAACCCGAGATTACCTGTAGGAGGTGGTCTGAGTTCAGTTGCACTGGAACTGTGCTGCGATTCCATGAATGTGAACGCACTCGGGTCTCGTACTCGGGTCCGCACTTGTTCAGGAAGTAAAGTAACCTGCGCATGTGTTTTAGCCGATGAAGGGGAATGCTGTGGGACACAGAAGAGGTCCACTGCTGTTCATGATAGCACCAAAATAATAATAAAACAAAAATATGGTGAGTCGCGTTGTATTCTCCATGCGGGTTCAATAGAATCAAGTGAGTCTGAAACCAGACCAACGCTGCGGGGGACGCTGGGAACGCACCCGGATTCGGACAGCAGCAAAACGTGCCCAGTGTGAAAACCACCTAAGAGTGCTACTGGGCCTTCTTCGTGCACTGGTGCATGTGTGTGTGAGGCAGCTTTATATGTATACTGTATGTGTGCCCATGGCTTTTCTCCCTCTCCTGCAGTTGTTTCTCTGTTTTATCCTCGTTTGCGCATCTTGATGTCGGAACTCGTACTGCCCCTACACCCTCCCCACACACCCACTTGCTCGCCTTTTCTCCCCCCTCTGAAACCGAGAAATCAGGACAGCACGGTGCACAAAGGGTTAACGCGCAGTCGTGCTTGTGATAGGCTACTAGAGCGCTGGGTTCAGCCGCCTTAAAACAGAGGTAACTAGGCAACTTCAGTGCAGGCTGTGCTCCGAGAAAAAAAACGGTGGGAAAAGGGTTGAAAGCGCTGAAAATCCCGTCACAGTTTTTCGGCTGCAATGGGAAGGATGTAGTCCCGATTTAGCCGACTGTGTCGGGCATGGGAAAGTGGATTACTGCGTTTTCTGAGAGCTGTGGACCGCGTAGAGAGCTCGCGTTTGGATTCTAACCATGCCAAGTATGGAAACCGCACCATCACGCACGAGTTTAAAGGTAAGAACAGAGCAGGTGCGGTGTTATCTTACACTCTGGAGGGTTGAGAAGTGATTTTATTCCTCATATTGTTTTTTTTTTTTTTTTGTTTTGTTTGTTTGTTTGTTTGTTTTTTTAAATCACGGTTTACCACTGATGGATGCTTATTTGTTGTCCAGTTTAATACCTGTTAACGGTCTGCACAAATAGTTTTAGAGGACCCAATTCTGTAAGGACTTAAGGACTGTTCACCTGCCACCGGTTGACGGTCATAGCGCGCTCTTGTGCAGGCGGGATCGGAGATGCGCGGTTTTGCTGCATTGACATACATCCCAGCTGTGCGCTGCTATGAAACGGAACGAAGAAAAAAAACGCGCGCGCGCGCACACACACACACACACAACGACAGATATTGATTAAGCTACGGTTGTTGGTTTTATCCACTGCCGCTCTGCCTTAGATTAAACACCGTAGTCATCATTTACTGGCCAGAAAGTGATCCGTGTGCGTGTGCGCGCGAGCTACGTGGACATCCGCGCGGATTCGATTCTCTCGGACTGGCGCGTAAAGATTTCTTGCCCCGAACACTGAGTCACATTTAGGAGGCTACCACCTCCTTTGCGCCAGGAGTTCAGGGAACGGGGAGATCTTGGGATATATTAGCCCAAATACATTATGTTTGTAATTTTATTATTATTATTATTTTTGAAAAAAAAAGGGGGGGGGGGGGGGGAGATTGTGAAATAGGAAACAAGACGCACAGCGCTCGTAGCACTGGGGCAGTGTGTGTGTGTGTGTGTGTGAGCGCGCGCGCGCCACAGTGCGCGAGAGTCTGCAGTGATCGTGTGATGTCCTCACGTGCTGTCAGCATGACCGTAAATACGAGTTACGAGGACGCGCGCGCGGCTCGACTACGAGTGAAGCAAACCTGAATTTTTGTTTTCATGAATTGACGATCAGAATTAATAATAATAATAATAATAGTTATTAAAAAAAGCAATAAAAGAAACAGAAGCAACAGTTGATGGTTACTGTTTCAGTTTCATCCAGAGCAATATTAGTGTTAAGAATCATTAATGGATTAGTAATGTAACAGGTAGGCAACCCTAGTGCATAGCGGAATACAGGCATACATGCGGGTTAAAGATCTGAATTTGCGTCAAGTCAATTATGAATTAAGAAGTAAGAACTGCGCTTGAATAACCGCAACACTCACTCTGGCTGGCCAAAACTGCACAGACATGCCGCTCTAATTTCCCCACACCAAGGGTTTAAAAGGGTTGTATTAAATGCAACCTACCCATAAGCTCCCATTGTGTGTGTGGGTGTGTGTGGATGTCCGCGCGCAGTAGGATGATTTGATCTGACAGAAAACATGTCCGCTTCCTCTGAGAGCTTATGCCTGTTGGGCAGCAGGGTGCGCGCGATGAAATGTTTAGGAACCACTGCTGCAGGAAAGCTTTATGAGCTCGTGCGGACGTGAAGGGCAAAGCGCGTCAGGATTTCCGGTGACGAGGTAAGCAGCTGTGCGTCATCACCGTCGCGCGGTGGGATCGCTTCTCACTCATTCATCATTCGTAACGTTTCCTGTATTAGGCTAACAGTCCAAAAATGTGCAGGAATCTGGCTTTCCAGGACCACAGTTTGGATAAAGAGTGATCACAGCCGATAATATGTACTTGGTGATCACTTTATTAAGTACTCCTAACTTGTAGCTGTACGCGATGGGCCTCAATGGGCCTTCATCAGTCCATCCAGGATTTCGCGATTTTGCAATCGCAGAAATGAATGCAAAATTAAGCGAACTCCGCAATATTCAGAGGAGCTTGCGTTTTTTCAAAATTACCGCAGATTTACTTTTTTTTTTTTAATTAATTACTTTAATTTTCTGCAGATTTCAAAGACACATCGTGTGACATTACAACGTGCATTTAGCCAACACTCTGATTCACATGCGTCGAACATGAGTATGGCTAAAAGGTCTCATTCACCAACAAACATTACTGCGAAAGACTGTGCAAAACTATTTTGTGCAGTTGCGATTTCGCCAATTCAAGTAGTTTTCCACAAAAAAAAGCAGAAAAGACTCTGCAAGTTGCATCGCAAATTTTGAAAAAAGCCGCAGCAAAATCAAGCATTTCTGGCCGCAAGAATCACAATTATTTGGAAATCGTTCACAGGACCGTTCACACAAAAAATGTGGTTTGTGTCCTGAAAAAAAAAAAAAAGTCATTATCCTATGTGAGCTCCTGAGTTTGTGTAACTTCAAATTGCTCAACTGGCACAAACTACTGCAAATTCTGATACAGATTACAGTGATAAGGTTAAATAGTTTATTTATTTCAACTCCACACACAAATTTAGTGAACATGTTGTGAAACATTGTGTGAGTCGTTTCATATTTGAAAGAAGGTGTTCCAAACCAGAACAAATCCATAAAATAATACAGAAAAATGCCAGCCTATAAAAGGAGGTTGTGTCTGTGGCAGTCAACTCGCTGCAGTGGCTAAGCTGCATTACTGGAAGATTTAGTGAAAGTTCGGTTTAGTAGGCACTGTTTTACACTGTTTAGTTGTCATCTTGTTACCTCGCCTTGTAACGGATGTTTTTTTGTTAACTGAGATCCAAATAATATCTTATTAGCGGTGGTCTTATGGTGGTTCCTTTACAATGATGGAAAGTTTTGTGCTTAACAACAAGGGCTACAGTCAATATCTTTTATCTACATTGAAGGTGTTTCTAATAAAGTGGCTACTAACCCAAGTAACCACACCTACGCACCACTCAGGCACACACACACACACACACACAGAAGGAGAGATTATTTTAAGCTAATTTATTCTCTCATTTGATGCCCAGAGGCACTGCCTCTATGCACCACTGATCCCAATGTGTCTTGTGGCCCCCCTGGTACAGTTGCCTTGAAGAATGGCGTAGCCTGAACACAGTTAACCTCTCAGTCCCAGGTCAGTGCCATGATGATGAGTCCAGATGCACATTGCACATTGACCTCCCTGTCATTGCCAAGTCATTTGTTCATGGCTCTAATTATAATACACGAAGGAAACAGGGTGTCATAAGCAATTATGTCTTTGGCTATTCCAGCCTAAATCAATATGGTGAGACAGACTTAACACCACAAAGGATAAGCACAGGTTAGTTGAAGTATTGCTGATGACCATCTCAGTCATTTTGGACATGTTCTACAATGATAATTATTTATTGATTTTTATTTATTTTATGGTAGACCAATTTTATCGGGTGACTTTTATCAGTCCACATGTATCTTAGTTCTGTTTTAGACTCCATCTTTCCCAGCAACCTCATTGTAGAGTTCATTATAGGTAGTGTTTTTGAATAGAGTGTCTTGATCCAGTCAGAGGTGGCATTCTGCCAGTTGTTGCCTGTTGGCACGCCAGCCTACTCAAACACCACCTGGCGATCGACAGAAGCAGACCACGATGGGGTTCCTGCGTCGAGCGTGGGTTCTGTGTTCCGGACTTTTGAGTGTGTGTCAGCGGGAAGGCATCCCCTTCTGCCTGAATGGTCCCAGCAGGCAACAGTGTGTGTCCATGGAGACGCAGAACAGTGTGTAGGGGCCTACAAAGCCAACATTGTTTCGCTATCCACACTGGCTCATTTAGTCATCCTTACAAGCTGGGCTTTGGTTTTGGGGGCTTTGCAGAACCAAGCGTGGGGATCCGTGCAAGGAATTGTTTCTGCTGCATTAGTGAGTTAAGCAAAGAGATGGCTAATGAGCTCTGGCTGCTTTGCTAGAACTGCAGAACTTAGGAAAACAAGGTTGATTTTTGTTTTGATGCATGCTGTTCTTTTCAGAATCTGGAGCATGACTAACACTCATCTGTCCTGCTTATTAACAGTCATTTATAAAGCAAGATGGATTTAAAATAGACTGTTCTTGTTTGAAAATGGTAGACAAAAACGGCAGACCATTCCAAAGCAGATTGGCATCCTTTGTTAGGTTAGATTAGGTTAGATGAGATGGAGGTCAAAAGTATTTTATTAATCAATAGTATTTTATTTCAGTACACCACATGTTCCCAACTATGGTCTTGGAGAACCCCCTGTCCTGCACATTTTACTATATAGGGTGTCCCAAAAGACTCCATACACAGGGCACTATGTTTGCCAGCACCACGTCGGTTGTGCCTTCGTCAGTGGATGTTCGTGGACGTCCACGTCTCGGTTGGTCCGCAACACTTCCAGTATTTTAGAATTTGTTAATAAGTTTGCCAACAGTGTTGGGTGTGATGTGCTCACCACGTTTCCTGTTAAAGTCCATCACAACCTTGCGACAGCTTCTCGATCCAGCCATGAGAATGATTTCAATATGTTATGAAAATGCAATAAGGCATTCTTGAAGGCGATCTGAATAAGCCAATAACTAACCTTGGGTGAAACGGTGGTGTAGCAGGTAGTGTTGCTGCCTCACAGCTCTGTAACTGTATATGGGGAGTTTCACATGTTCTCCTCATGCTTATTTGGGTTTCCTCCAGGTTCTCCAGTTTCCTCCCAAAATATGCGGTAGGTGGATTGGCTACACAAAAATGTGTAAAAATGTGTGAGTATAGTGCCCTGCGATGGACTACTGTCCCATTCAGGGTGTATTCCCGAATCGAGCTCAGTGTTCCCTAGATAGACTCTGGATAAACTACGAGCCTCTGACCCAGGGACAAAATGGTTACTGAAGATGAGCTGAACAGGGGGATTTTTAAAAAAAAATCTTTCAGTATTCCCTGCTGGGCTTGTTTTAGATCAAGTGCACTGGGGGAATCCTGATCTACCAGGGAATGCCCACTCTCAGTTATCTGTCCCACTCAGAGAGGACCCACTGACTGGTGTTCCTCATCCTCCATATCGATCAGTCAATTCTGGGTGACATTATCTGCTCTTCCTAATTAGAGTTAAAGCAATGCCCTCATCCAGGCAGTGGCAGCCCACAAAGGACAGAGTACTCATTTAGGATCCTGAGCCTGGATTGAAGTCTAGCTGCTGTAATTAGAACCTTGGCCTTTGTGACTTTTTTCAAATATATTTATTTTATATGCTTCATAATTAAAGTTCCGTTCATTTCGTTCATTTCAAACATGCGACCTGCACCACTGCCACATGTAGAGCCAAGAGATGGGTTTGACATGTGGTTACTTTATTCTGGGGAGTGCTGTTTCAAACAAGAAAACACACACACACACACACGTCTTACTATCTAATAATGCCTAGAACTAAACCACCAAGATATAAAAATATGCAGAGAGAGAGAGAGAGAGAGAGAGAGAGAGAGAGAGAGAGAGAGAGTGCGCAACAAGCACATTATGTGAAAATTCATTTATTTTGTCAACAATAATTTTTTCATCTTGCAGTTTGTGGTTTGATTTTTCAGCACTTTTTTTTGCAGATATGCATTTTGAATTAGGTGACATTTGTCCTTAGGTAAGTTTAGTACTGATAGTGTGTCATATTTTGGAAAAAAAAAAAAAAAAAATGAGATATTATTATGTATAACGTATAATAGTTGCTCTCAAGGAGCTGTAGTTTTGAGAACGATGTTTGACTCACACTTTGCTCTGCTTTTCATCTGCTCTTTTAACAAGATACGCAGTTTATCAGTGTTGATGAGAGTGTAGAATTGAGGATGAATATTCTGAAGTAGATTTCCTATAATTGGTTGTATTTTTGACGCTCGGTTAAGGAGTGCAGCGTTGTCTACACAATGTTGCTGCTGCTGCTCTGTAGGGTGGCACATTTTCTTCTATTTGCCCATTTTGATGACACTAAACCTGTATTTTGCTCCTGTGTTTGATCTCAGGCACTGTACTCAGGTAATGCGCTCCCCCCATTTTCTCTTACTCCAACTCTCTCATGTGCTCCTTGTCTATGACCTCTTAAGCTGCTCATTCTTTTGAAGTGTACATTACCTTGTTGATCCAGAGACAAAACGCAATATTTTTATATTTCGTTTTTTTTTCTCTCTCCCAGGTTAAATCAGTAATAATAAATAATCTCCCTCTCCATCCGCGCTCACTCACCTCACCACATCTGTCACTGCGGTATGGAGGAATGCTCCGCTCTACTGACTCCAATCTTCCCCTTAGAAGGAAAGGGAAGAAAAATCTAAGACAAAAATTCAATGGTTGATAACGCAGTCCTTGGAGATTTCTGTTGCATGTGCTGCATGCAAAATAACATCTCTGGGTGTGTGAGCTGAAATGCGGCATTTGTAATGGTCACAGTGCATTAACGTGTCAGTTAAAGCTTTTCATCTGGGATTCGCATTTGCCCTCATAAATGCACTCACAATGGACCTGTCTTTCTCAGGGCAAGCGTTGTATTGAGCAGGTGTTTGGAAGTCACTGATGATATGTATGCCTCACTCTGGGATGCACCATTATAATCCACCTTCTTCTGACATTTGGATGTAGCTCCCAGAAAGGCACAGGACAAATAAATAAAGCAAATTAAAATGTGTGACTTTGTCTATGAGGACACAGGTCTTTTATGGCAGTGTACAAAAGCATACAGTCTTGTGTTACTCATGTTTGTTTCCTAAGAATTAGTAGGAGTCTCATAGGCGGCAGCATCTCGACAAAATGGCTCTCAAAGGAGCTCAGCTTGGAGGAACAATTCCTTTCTGACTTCGTAAATTGTCTTTAATTAGTTCTGTTCTTAAATTCGCTTTTAAAGCCTGTTTTCATTGTAATTTTCGCACAAGAAATGAGAGTGAGCGAGTAAGATCCAAGCTCAGACCCCGCTTGGATGCCCCGCTGGGTTCTGCTCCGGAGCTGTTTAGTATGCGTGGGCCTCTCCCTGCTCCCATTAAGCGGCTGAAATGAAAAGGCTGCATTTCTCAATAGCCGAGCTAGTGGGATGCAGAGTGGAGGCGGGAGGCAGCAGTCACGATGGCTTTTACACAAAAGTATGAGGTTAGCCTGAAACAAGCTTCTGTGGATAGATGTGTGTTCTGCAGCACAGTAAGGTGGCATAAATTGGAGAAGAAATGATGGATGGTTAAATGAGTAGACAGAGAAATAGATTCATGAATGCATGGACAGAGAAATTCTCTTTCCTTTCTATTTTTCTCTCTCCCACTCTGTCAAATAGGTTTGCTCCATTTGTGCCCGTACAGATTTCCGATGCAGATATGTGGCCAGCTGTCTGTGTGTTCTGTCAGATGCTTCCCTTCTGGGCCTATGCTAGAACTCTGATATTTGTCCCACTATGTAGTTTAATTGTACAATGATGAAATGGCCATCTGGCTCGTATCCAAAAAACGAGCAAAGATCTAACGCAGTGGTCACTCAACTGGCGAGAAGCCAGAAGACTGGACCTGAGACATCTTTATAGTAGGTCTGTTAAATGTAAGGAATAACACAAGACAGAACGTGCTATTTTATGAAAATAATGCATGCCAGCAGTGGGGTGCATTATTTTAGTGTAACAGCACGGTGTGGAGTGTGTTATTCCGCTTATGCCACAGTGATTTGCTGACGATTACAATGTTTAATTTATTAGTGAATGACGCATCACATACCTTAATGGTTCATAGTTAGATTTAAATTTCTTGGAACATCTGAGAGACAAGCTAGTTCCTAGTACGTTACAGCTGTGATAAACCTTCATTCTTTAAAAGCCTCTCTCTCTTTCTCTCTCAACCTGTTTTTAAATCAGTTTATTATTAGTCTTAGATTATGTGTAAGCATCCACTGTACATGTCCCTGTGTAAACAATAACATATTAGGCTAGCTCACTAATATTAACATTCATATTATGATTGGGGGGCAGGGTGGCTTAGTGGTTAGCACATTTCCCTCGCACTTCCCTGGCTGGGGGTTTGAATCCCACCTCTGCCCTGTGTGCGCAGAGTTTGGATGTTCTCTCTGTGCTTCGGGGGTTTCCTCGTCCAGTCCAAAGACATTCATTGTAGGCTGATTTCCAAATTGGTCGTAGTGTAGGAATGTGTGTGTGATTGTGCCCTGTGATGGGTTGGCACCCCGTCCAGGGTGGCAGTGGTAGCTCAGTGGTTAAGACGTTGGACTACTGATCAGAAGGTCGTGAGCTCAAACCCCAGCACTGCCAAGCTGCCACTGTGGGCCCTTGAGCAAGGCCCTTAACCCTCAACTGCTCAGTTGTACAAATGACATAAATGTAAGTCGCTCTGGATAAGGGTGTCTGCCAAATGCCGTAAATGTAAATGTGTCCCCTGCCTTGTGCAGCGAGTTGGGATAGTCTCCAGGCACCCCCGGGACCCTGTATAGGATAAGTGGTATGGAAAATGGATGAATGGATATTACAATTGGAGCTACCTGTGCTGTTATACACAAATAATTCACGCCTTCTGACCAGTCAGATTTGAGCATTCACCCACACTGTGGTATAAGCTGTAATAAAACACTGCCATGCGAAATGAGCTAAAGTTGAGAAGGTACATTTGTGTGTATTAGAACACAGCTTCTCAGTGTGTTGTATATCTCTGCTGAGGTGCTGTGCAACTTTTAGTCAGGATGTTTTAGCCCAAAAGTGTGGGATTAAATTAGAGTGTGCTTGGCTTGCCCTGGTTTCAGAACACCTAAAGGTCTCTCTCTCTCCTACTAGAGTGAGAAGTGCTTTGTAGTCTCATTAAAAAAACATATCCATAAGCTAGTACAAATAGGGCAGCATCTAAGAATACCATCAAGTTAAAGTCCTGTTAGACGTATAAAACTGAATCATATTTTGTGTCAGTAAAAAAAAAAAATCAAACCAAGCATGATTAACACGTGTGATTTATAATTAAAAAAAAAAAACAAACAAAAAAAAAACATAAAGGCTAAAAAATAATGATCTGCAAAACAACATATGGCAAAGAATTGCTCAACAACTTGATCCAAATGGTGGCCCGTTTAGCAAGATTATGATTGTTCTCGTAATTGTTTTTTTTTTGTTTTTTTTTTTTTAGCTCCATCTGCATTTTTAAGAGTGGCACAACTCTGAACATGTCATTACTACAAATAATGTATCTGTGCTTAGATGTGGGTTTTTTTTTCATTATCAATTTAATGATTAAAATCCTTCCATTTTGATCAGTAAAGTATTTCTGATTTTTTTTTTCTTGTATGTAAACAGTTAACAAACTGTAGATGAAAAATTTCAAATAACATTCATAATATTGCAGAAAATAGGATTGAGATTTGTGTGTACGTGCTGGTGCATGCAGTACTTCCTAGAGTGCAATTGTGGACCGGGCCAATCTTGAGCAGAGGAGATCAGGTTTGTCAGCAAGGTCAGTGTGTGTTGCTCGACAGGGGGTTTTCCATGCTGGTTTGATTGCTAGTGTATTCAGGGCCAATCTCGGTGAAGCTGTGTTGCTGGAGCGGTGGCAGTGTGATTTCTCACCCGTGTCAGCAGCCCTGTTCTTGGCTAAGCTCTTAGCCCCACAACCACTGGCTGCTAATACTGCCTTTTGAATAGTTGCCTGGGAAATCTACTCCCCGGCTTTGATCAGGATGAAAGCACATCTCTCTGGCGCAATTGCATTTATGTTCTCTTCTGCTGCAACTTTGGGTGGAAATTACTTCCTTTTCCATTCACACTTGCTCACACATGTTCTCTGTCACTCTCCTGTGCTTGCTCTCTCACTCGCATTGGTTGTGGGAATCCCATCTTTTAATCTGTTTTTTTTTTTTTTTTCTCTTATCGCCTTGGCCAGAGAGGGACGCGGCTGTGTATACATCAGGATTGAAGAAGGGATGAAGAGAAAGGGTGAGTGTGAGATACGTGAGAGGGTGCTTTTTTTGCTGTGATAACTATGCACCTCTCGCTCTCCATCTCGGCAGTACAGACAAGCTTGGACACACACAGCCACTCTATAACCTTGTGTGTGTGTGTGTGTGTGTGTGTGTGTGTGTGTGTGTGTGTGTGTGTGTGTGTGTGTGTGTGTGTGTGTGTGTGTGTGTGTGTGTGTGCGCGTGCAGGGCAATATTAAAATGCCACAGCAGCTAGAGCCTGTCTCTAAAAATGTAGGATAAATGGCTCCACAGAGATAGAGACGGAAAGAAGATGCATGGAAAGAATGGGATTGGGATAGAGGCAGACAGATAAGGACATATGACCTAAATGCATTTTAAGTAAACAGGCCTCTTTATAAAGTCAGTACACTTTTACAAACTCTGGCAGATGTCAAAAACACACTACATGGCCAAAAGTATGTGGACACCTGACAATCAGACCCATATGTGGGCCTTCCACATGATTATCATCCTGTTCCAGCACGATAATGCCCCTGTGTACAAAGCGAGCTCCGTGAAGACATGGTTTGATGGTAGGAGTGGAGGAACTCGAGTGTCCTGCACAGAGCCCTGACCTCAACCCCACTGAACACCTTTGGGATGAACTGGAACACCAACTGAACCCCAGACCTCCTCACCAAACATCAGTGCCTGACCTCACTAATGCTCTTGTAGCTGAATGAACACAAATCCCCACAGCCACGCTCCAAAATCTAGTGGAAAGCCTTCCCAGAAGAGTGGAGCTTATTATAACATTAAAGGGGGACTAAATCTGGAATGGTACAGTATGTTCAACAAGCACATATGGGTGTGATGCTCAGGTGTCCACGTACTTTTGGCTATATAGTGTATGTATCAGAAGTAAATATGTTCAGAAGAGAAAGCTGTTGTTCAGGAGAGAAATCCTGTCCCTATGAAGTCCTGTAAATCAAAAGGCAAAAATTACATTAACATCTAACCAATCAGGACAAAGAGGTGTCTCAACTTGCTTGGCAACGTCAACATTAATCCGGATACATTTGCAAAGGCATATTTTTCTCTATGTTTTGGTTTTCCGCCCACACTGAGTTTTTGTCCAGCGAAAACGAAGCTTATCTCCCAAGGGGATAAATTTGAAAGTGCCATTTTCACGTTGTAGTGTGGACCAAGAAAACAGTGATATTCAAAAACGATGACGTGTTTTTAGTCATGTGATGCAGTCATGTGACCCATTCAACTCAAAACAAACAAGATGGTGGACGATGTACTACAGTTGTTGTGCCTGCTATCCAGTTTGATAGCTTTGTTAAAGATTAATGTCACGTTGTACAACCTTCAGATTGTATTTTTAAATAAATGCCTGACGGAAATGACGCAGGCCAAAGCTTCTTACATTTTTACGTATGCGCAATATAGGGATGTAAGCGTTTTCAGACGTTTCAGTGTGGAAAAGCAATTTTTGGAAAACGTTTGAAAACACCAGTGTAGACGGAGAGCGTTTTAAAAGCAAAAATGCAGTTTTCTGATCTATCTGGATTAATGTGGACGTAGCTTTAGTCATGTTGCACTTGCATTCAAGCAATCTAGTTTAGACATGTTTTAGGGGCCTGGTTTTTCGAGGGATGGCTCACCAGCGGGGCTGTATTTCTTCACATTTCGAGTTTCAAAACAGTTAAGTCATGTAAGTTTTACCAGAATCACAGACTGTAAAAGTATTTTTCCTTTAAAGTAAACCGAGTAAGGTTTACCCTCCATTTATCCCATTTTGCCCTATGAATTGGAGGTTCCTCGGGTCATTTGGCTCCTTTGTGAAAGGCAACGCTTCACTGAATCTGTCCAGACTTTTTTCTAAATGGCAGAACGCCTCTACCTGATGGAAACATGTCCAATACTCCTTTTTTGTGTATGTCTTCTTGTCAGAGTTCAAGCCCTTTCTCTCCATCTCTAAAAGACCTCCCAGGCTCATAGATATGCATCAGACTGTCCCTCTTTATGTTAGCGCGTGAGTTAAGATGGAGAATTTTCAATTAGCTCCATCTGGCAGATAAAGACAGTGTAAGATGAAGCTCTCTATATCGATGGGCTCTTATTAGAGGAGAGGGCTTGATAACCCTCTTTCTTTAAATGAGATACTCTCACACAGTAAAGATTGAGATTAAACATACTGTGTACACACGCGCACGCACACACACACACACACACACACACACACACACACACACACACACACACACACACACGTCTTGCTATCTTTGGGAGGACTTTCCATTGACATAATTAATGCCTACACCTAAACCTAACCTCAATAAACCAAAAGGCAATCTCAATAAGTCAAATGTAAATAAATATAACTGGAAAAATGTGTTAAATCTAATTAAACGAAATTTGAAGTTTGTGGGGGGGAAAAAAACAGCCAAATGACCCAACAAGGTCAAAACTGAAAACATGCTCATACACACGTGTGTGTGTGTTTGGGATGAGGAGTGGAGTATGTCCTCTTTACTCTCATTTGATGGCTTGCAGAGGTGTGTGTGTGTGTGTGTGTGTGTGTGTGTGTGTGTGTGTGTGTGTGTGTGTGTGTGTGTGTGTGTGTGTGTGTGTGTGTGTGTGTGCGTGTGTGTGCGTGTGTGTGCGTGTGTGTGTGAAAAATTGGAGTGGAAGGGATGTAGCAGGGGAGGCGTTGGGGTAAAATCATTTTACTGAGGTTGACCATTGAGATAACCCAAACATGTTTAACATGTTTTTGACCCTGTGTGTGTATGTGTGTGTGTGTGTGTGTGTGTGTCATTATCTGTGTAACAGTGTTTGCTTGAATAGAGCTGTTATTATTATGTCTCAGTGTGCAAGTGTTTGGGTAATTTGCCCTGGCAAGCATGTCTAGTTGGGGTGAGGCAATTTGGGCAGGAGCTTGGCTCACTGTGAGGGGAGATAACATCATGGGGGCTTTGCTCATATGTGTATTAGTGTGTAATTCATCCAGAGCTCATGGTTCCCCTCTTTCTGCCTTTATTTCATTCTGAGATCTCCACTGTAGTTCTAGAGCTCATATGGAATTTACAAATTCATCCTTAGGCCTGTTACAGTAGACTGCAGTTTTAACTATTACAATTTCTCACAGATAAGGCTCATAAAATGCTGCTATTTTACACATCATGAACCTTTCTGCAAACTACTGATTTGGAAAAATACAACGAGGGAAGGAGAGTGTGTGAGAGAAATGGAGTGAAAAATGGCCTGATTGTCACCGATGGTCACATTAAATTCAGTTGAATTACTGGTTAAGCCCACCATGACTGAATCACTGAACTCTCTGCCCTCATTGACCTCCACCTTTTATTACAGCTTTGAGAAAATTGATGGACTGGCCAGTAACGGATATAGTTCAGCACTGACTTAAATGTTTATTGGTTAAGCCCCTGTCCGCTTAGTGTTATATGGTGTGATAGAATTCATTTTGATATTGAAAATAAATCCAATATTGAATTCATAATTTGACAGAATATTTAAGTAAAAAAAATATAGCATTTGTGTTGATTTGGCTGTACATTCTGTAGAGATTGAATCAATTTCTGTAATGTTGGGCTTGACTGCTGTAAACATCAACTATCCACCAGTCATACTTGAATAATTTTATTAGGGCCGAGCACCTATAGTGCCAATGGTTCTAAATTATATATTTTAAAATTCCATATAGTGTATTATTTATTTATATCCTGTTGATATGAAGATACTCCTTACAAAAAATCTTGGACCAGTTTTTATTGCTGTAACAAATTTTTGTCTCACCATCCCCATCATACTCAGCTCAAGTGAAGTTCAATAGATGAGAAGGTCAAAGGATTGATTCATCATAACCATAGACCCCAGCAAAAGAAGGCACTGAAATTGAACCGTTTTTCTGTTAACAGCAGTGCAAAGATAGTAGACATTGGTAGCACTTGGTTTAAACCACTTCTCCATCTATTTATGTCAGCTAAAAAGCCTTTATTATTTTATTCTGCTAGCTAGTTAGCAAGCTGAAATGACAGTATACACATTGGACATGGAGCATGTAAACTGGCAAGTATATTATTTTATCTGGATACCAAAGCCAAATATGTTCCTACTGAAATAGCTTTGTGCTGTGGAGAGGGAAATGAGGGGTGGTTTCATTGGGATTTAACCAAATACCGTAGATACCACGTCAGAAACAAATACGAATACAGATACGAACAAGAGGTGGAGGTTCGTTTTTTTAATTTGTCTTTTCTTTTTTTTAAAAAGACAGCTTGCCAGAAAACATCAGACTAGGTGTGTGCATCAGGACTGTGATCATGCAAGACAAAACTACTTCAAATAATGCTGAGCTTTAAAACTCGCCAAAGAAGAAGAAGACAACCAGTGACTCAGCTTTTCGGACAGCCAGGGAAAGAACATTCCACCACCTAGGTGGCAGGACAGAGAGCCTTGATGCATGTCTTCCTTCTACCCTGAGAGATGGTGGTTCCAATCGAGCAGTGATAGAGGATCGGACTGAGTGTGGTGCAGTGCGGGGTGTGCTTTGTTTTTAGACTGACCTTAACACTGTCTTAGTGAACTCCAAAATAAAACCATGTTTCTGTACAAACAAAAGAAAACCATACAGGTATTATAATGGACTGCCGTTTAAAGGGCCCCATTTTGACTCTTCAAGAAAGCTTCCAGCAGCACTGTTTTTTCAGTGTTTTCCAGTGTTCATCTGTGTTTCCAGTGTGTGTGTGTTTCCGGCACATTTGTAAATCTTTCTGGATGGCCATCAAAATACTGCAGTTTTATCAGAAGTAAGATGACTGAAGAATCAGGAGACCAAAAGCCAGGGTATAATAAAGGAGATGATTTATTGTGTGCACAGAGACAACCTTGGTGTTCTGTAGTCCAAACAAAAGTTTAACACTTTTATACTGATGTGTGCGTGCAAGAGGACATGCACTAGAAGATATAGATAATGTCCAAGGTTAAGATAGGAGAAAAGCATGAGCAAGGACAGAACATTCTTCTGCTTCTGCTTCTTCTTTCTTTCTAGCTCTGACATTCAGGTTAATGTAATTTAAAGCAAAGATACATCAGGCAGACAGTGAACTGAATGCTTTGTTGTCCTTTCTGCAGCCTCAGCCAGCCAGCCAATAGCTAGCAAAATGTGTGTGTGTGTGTGTGTGTGTGTGTGTGTGTGTGTGTGTGTGTGTGTGTGTGTGTGATATGTTCTAGCTTTATCCTGTCTCCTGCCATGGCTGTCATTCCTGCTTTTCTTCTCCAAGTTGATGGAAGCCTAGCTGATATTAAATAGCCACTCAGATTTTTTCCTATCTTCCAATCCTATTCACTTTATCATATTCCTTTATCCTTCTACATGAGAAAGCATGGGGAAAAAAATCTAATAAGGTAAAAGTGCTGGAACCATCCATTAGCAATGTACCTTACTGTTTGTTTTCCATTTGCTTGTCCATGATGCGCTTCCAACACGAGTCACTTTGGAATAATGCTGCCTGCTTTGTTCATTTAACGTCATTTTGTTTTGCTTGTGTGTCCTTGTTGTCTGGATTACAGCCAGCTCTAGTCAAGCAAGCCATATTAAACAACTATGAAGGACCAAAGTAAGAGAATCTGACCCTGCACAGCAACCCTGGAGAACTGACTGAGTTCGTTGAATACAACGTGTGGTTTCGAGTTGTTTTTATTTCAGGGTGATTTGTGAACTACTTTGAATTTGGCTGAGCGTGCTGAAGATGAAAGCCAAGCGCTGGGGTTGAATTTGTTGCTGAACACTTTTGCCTCCCTCTGTGAGATTTGGTTTGGAAGTCTTGAAAGTGTGGTGGCAGACTTGAAACCGAATGAAGATTAATGATCTCTCGCATGTGCTTTAATCGCTACGAAGATCAGCCTCCGAGCATCTGTAAAACAACCTGTTTGGATAGTTAGAGCCATAATAGGACTTTAGATTTGTTTTTGCAACTGCAATAAGTAACAAACAGTGTTGGCAACAAGATTATATCCAATAACCTTAGCTATTTGAACACCTACCATACTGTCTGTGGGTAAACTCAGAGCTGCTGTAACGTGTTTGCGGTTCCCTTGTGCAGCGTTCTTTTCTTTAGAGAATTCAGTACCATGAATCAACAGAGAGTTAGAAAGGTAAGAGACATAGAAAGGCTGATAAGAACAAGATGGATAGAACTACAGAGTGGCAGAGAGAAAAGAGAAAAGCAGACTGTGTTTTGGAAGCAATTTGTCAGGTTTGTATTAAAGGCAATGAGAGGCCTGTTGCAGGAAGCCGGTTTAGGTGGCTACCCAGGTAAGTTTGCGTTTAGTTTGAGCAAACTCTGGTTTGTCGTTCTCAACAAGGTGGATTGTTTTTTAGTGGTTTTCATGGTAACTTACACTACACGGCTAACCTACTCCGAAGCAGGTTTTATTCTGAGTAGGAAATCGCAAACCCAAATTGGACCAATAAGCTGTGAGCAACGTGATATAAATCTGACGCATCATAGTTAACCCTTTAGTGTAATGATGGCTTCACCGTTTGTGGAGAATCCTGTGGAGCTCGGAGCGCAAATAACAAGAAGGCCACTTTGAAGGGAAATATCTTCTAGGGACAGACACAATCCCCTGGCCATTTTCCCTATGACCATTTGTACAAAAGATATCAATTCTTGGCAGATGGTGTAGTTTATCTCTGCTGGCTTCTCGTGCTGCATGTTAAAAATCTAACACGCCGAAGCCACGCTCTTAATGTACCGCAAACTGTATGTATTGCTTTGCCATTCTTTGTGAAAGGTACATATATGCATGCAGTGCCATTATTCCTGTCCGAATATATTTTCACAAATTGATATTTATTTTATTAATATTTAATTAAAACAATTCACATTTATATTAAATTAAATTACATGGAATGTGTTGGGGTTATAACTTTTCAAACCATTTATTCGCATTGTGAGCCTATAAAAGTAAACTTACAAATTTACACAGTCAGTAATGTTCCGGCAGCAACGTTCCCGAGCTTTGGCAGCCTCAATGGTGTTACTTTTTGTGGTTAGTGTTAGTTTAAATTCCTCATAATAACTTCTTGCTCTTCAACCGAAAAGTATTCGCACCTGCTTTTTTCCATGTTGAACGCTATTGCTGCAAACCTCTGGCATTTAGGTGCACGTGCACGCTGAGTAAACCTTGATTCGAGGTTAAAACTTGGGTTGATTGAGAAAGTTGATAACCAGCGTCATGAAACCTGTTAACTTCAGTTAACCCGGGTTGGATTAGTTTGGTTTTGTCAACTCGAATCTTACTCTGCAACTCTGAGTTTGTTCAACTCGTTTAGTGAAACAGGCATCAGAGAGCATAACAAGCGGCTAATGTTAGTTCAGCATGTCGGCCGAGTTTTCAGTAACATCGTTTATGATTTCACACATTTATTCACTTCATCCTGGTCAGGGTCATGGTAGATGTGCAGCCTATCCTAGGAACACTTGGCACAAGTCAGGAAAACACCATGTATGGGATACCCCAGGTGGATTGTTAAGGACTATTAATCTGCATGCAAATGTAGCTATTGGGTGATGTTTTAGTTTTATTCAGAATAAAAAAACATAATTTACGTACATGCACACACTGAGGAAAAAAAAAAAAACGTCAGACCATTCTCTGTCAGTAGTGTAACACCAACACACACGTAATCTCTCCCTTGACCCACAAGTTTGGGCATCATAGAACTTACAATAAATTCTCAGTGCAGCTTTAAGACATACAGGGTGTCCCAAAAGTCTCCATACATAGGGGAAATTAACACTTTTTAGCAAAATGTCTTCCAAAATTTAGTTTATATATTTATTTATTATATATTTCATATAGCCTTTAAAGAATGCCTTTGACAAAAGAAGAACGTATTGAAATCTTCTCATGGCTGGATCAGGAAGCTGTCACATGGTTGCGATGGACTACAGAACAGGAAACATGGCGAGCACATCACGCACAACACTGTTGCCAAACTTATTAACAAACTCAAAAAGACTGGAAGTGTTGCAGACTAACCGAGAAGTGGATAAGATACGATAAGATAAGATAAGATAATACTTTATTAATCCCCACACGGAGAAATTTGGGTGTCACAGCAGCAGCAAGACAGGTGAAGAAAATAGAGACAGTAAGGAGAAAAATACAGAATACAGTGGATACATATATAAATATATATATATATATATATATATATATATATATATATATATATATATATATATATATATATATATATATATATATATATATATAAACATAAGAGCAAACTATATAATGTACATATGAATAATATAAACAACAACAATGTACAGTCACAATATACATATAGCCCATATACTTATCTCATATGTACAGTATACACAATACAATATACCTATAGTGGCTGTACAGTATAACCAGTATAAACAACAATATAAATAGTACAATACGGTACCCATATCACCATGAACATCCACTGACAAAGACACAACCTGACATGGTGATGGCAAACATAGTCCCCTATGTATGGAGACTTTTAGGACACCCTGTACAGTAGAGGCTTGCTGCCCAGTGTCTGTGTGGATATGTTGTGCTTCGGAGGAGTAAAGATGTAAAGGTGATTGGAGGTACGTTTGCCGGTTCCAGGTGTTACCATGCATTTAATTACCCTCATGGCAGATTAATGAGACAAATTGTACTTCACTCTCACCCACACACACACACACACACACTCACACACAAACTCCACTTCACAGAAGGTGGGACTAATTACCTTTCAGCACAGAAGCTCTCTTTCAATGCTGGCACAGCTCAAACACTAAAATACACACATTCTAATAATCAGCTCCTCTTTTTTCACACTCATGTAGTCCACATTGCATTACAGCATGTGCACAGAAGCTGTTTTCAAGAATGCCCATATGCTTTAATTAACCATCGGGATTGCGCGCACAGTGATAAAGAATGGTTTAAATAGGTGAAGCAGAGAGACATTGTATTAAGTAGCATAGTTATTCCAGCTCACATCCATCACTATGATGAACTGCTTCTTTGTGTCCCTCTTGGTTCTGTCCCGTTGCATTAAAGGAAGCTTGCAATATATAGAGCATTTAACCCGTTTTTGACACCTCAGAAGCTCCCAAAAGCATTTGTATTTTGTCTCTCATTATGGGATCATCCTTGTCCTAAGTAAAGGGGGGTGGATTGACACATACACACTTTATGTAATAAAGACAACACTAGTGGAATGTCTGAAAGGCAGAGCTCCAGGTAACAGCAGCAGTTAAAACATCTCCTCTGCAAAATATAGCTGTTCCCAGCCATCTGGCACAGTGTTGACTGGGGAGTGAGGGCCTTCAGCTGCAGTGGAAAGTGTGTGTGTGTGTGTGTGTGTGTGTGTGTGTGTGTGTGTGTGTGTATGTTTAAGGACTAGTTTGTAAAAAGGATGAAGAAATGTTGTAGTGTGTAAGAATCCTCTTGGCTTGCTTGTGGCTCCTGTGTCTTCTTTCCCCTCAGGCTGCTGTCTGGAGTGCCAGAGCAGGTGGCCCAAATACAGCTGAGCCAATGTACTCTTCAGGGGCTCTCAGAAAAGACACACACACACACACACACACACACACACACACACACACACACAGAGAGAGAGAGAGACCAGGTCCTCTTACCCTGCTCTCCTTTACTCATATCCCCATGGGATCAGAGTTTGTGGAAAAGTATATTTATTAAACTGTGTGTATAGTGGCCATAATATAGAAGGAGTAAAAACAGCATCTTGAACGGCATTTTCGAGGCGTTGTCATCATTTTCGAGGAAATCGATTTATCACCCAGCACTACTGGGAAGGACTCATAGTTGAGAAGTCTACTCCAAGTCGATGAGTAGGAATTTCATGTTGAGGGGGTGTTTTCTTTGGCTTTTCCTGGTTTGAGGTTGGGAATTACAAGTTGCGACCTTGAGTGGAAAACAGCAGAAATCTTTCACTGAAGCGCATCAACTACCATAGACACACACTAAGTCTTGTTCCTTTTAGAGGATGTTTCTTTTGTCCTAATGCAATGGATAGTGCTAGTAGATTTGTCTTGGATTGCTTTCTTTCAAGTCATTCATATGGAACGACTGAGTTTCATGACATTTTCATTATATTTGTGTGTGCATTTTAAAATACACAACTATTTAAACCTGACAATGTAATCCATATATAACTCGTAGCAATTATATGACTTAAGGCCTATCAGTTTAGGTTGAAATTAGTGAGTCTCCTTATATGTAAATTTACACAAATACAAGAGCTGACGTAGGATATAGAAATTTTTCCCAACTAATGGATTTTTTTCTGAATCCATTTATGAATAAATCCAGTCATATTCAGCTTGATAAATAAGGCCCGTTTGATGGACGTATTCACACCAAAGTGACACAATGAAAACGACATCATTTGGGATAGTCTGCACTCACTATTCAGTGGAAATTTGTACAGTTTTTTTCTGTACCTTAGGCTTTAGACAGTCTGTAAAATTATATCTCACTCTTTTCAGCTCTGTCTCTTTTTTCTACCTCTTTACATACCATCATGCTTCCCTTCAGACTCTGTGCTATTGTGTTGGCCACTGTAGTCTGTGCATGTTTATTCATGTCACTGAGTGAAGGGGTTTTTGGTTAGGGGTTTTTGACCTAAGGATTTGTCCCTGTCTCAAGAGCCGGAAGCCAAAAGCACAGCGTAATAGAAAATGAAAAAGAAAGGGGGAAAAAAGACTCATGTTGTTTGGTAAATCTGAATGAGGCACGCAATGAAAGCAGAAGAGGCCTGCCACTCCTGCAGGCATTCTTTTTGATCTGATTGTGTCCATTGGCTTGAGGATGCAGAAAAGAACCCAGGACTTTTTATATTTCTGTGATGTAATTGAGTTCTTGTGTCACTATCACCGAATCCTTCTTGTACTCCTTTGAGTGTTGGTGGCTGGAGATTCCATTTAAGGATGATCATGCATTATTCATGAAAATGGTGCCATCACAGCAGCCAGGAAATAATTTCCTAAATTTTCCTGCCCACTCTAATATCTGGACTAACCCATGTTTTATGTTGGTGGGGGGCGGGGGACTGTATTTGGAAGTGCTTCAAAATATATTCGTTGACCTCCTTTATCAAAGAGAAAGGCAGCCAATCAGAAGGATCTGCAGCAGGAGGTGGAGTACTCTTGGTTTTGCATAGCCAATTGGAACGCGGTGAGAAAGGTCAGAAAGCTGTGGAGATTCCAAGGTCTGGCAAATCTCATTGACCTTGCTTCGGTCTACATACCTCTTCCTTCCCTGCTTGGTTTCCCTTAGAGCTTTGTGGCACATTTGGCACCTCATCAAGATGAATCTGTTGCCTGATCTGGCAGCCCAAGCAGACACAGGGACAACATGGCCCAGATGTCCAGAGTGCATGTGTACGTGATGTAAACGGCGTGAAGAGGTGATGACCTCCAAAATCAGATTGTTTGATGGGCAGATATAGAGAAGTTAGAGAAGAAGGAATAACTCACAATGACGTTACCCTCAAATTAATGCTGACATTTTGTACTTTAGCGCCATACAGTAAGCACTGCATATAGTCTGCTCTGTTTAGTAGTTGTCGTATAATAGGGGAGAGCTGGCTAATGGGTGGGAACTGGCAAAAGACTACATTGGGGAGAAAACGGAGAAAAAAAGTTTTCGCATTTGGTTATCGTCTTTGTTTACTGTTGATCTGTTTAACTGTGAAGTCACTTACTTATAGTAGAAGATTTACGCTCACAGTATTAGGAACACCTGTACACATTCATGCAATTATCCAATCGGACAATCATGTGGCAATAGTTCAATGCATAAAATCATGCAGATAAAGGTCAAAATTGGAAAAAAGTTGTATATACTTAATTCTTGGGTGTATGTAATCGTCAACAAAGTGTTTCTACCTGCAGAACTGCTGCTCAGTGGATGTTTTTTGTTTTTCACACCATTCTGTGTTAACTCTAGAGACTGTTTTGCAATGAAAATCCCAGCTGATCATTTCAGTAGTTTCTGAAATACACAAGCCAACCCATCTGGCATCAACACTCATGCCTTGGTCAAAAGCACTGAGATCACTTTTTTCCCATTCTGATATTTGATGTGAACTTGTAGAACCCCGGTGTGTGAGGGTGTGCAGGAAGACTCAGGAGGCAGGTGGAATTTTAGCCGAGCTCCGGGCTCGCATTTGTTCAGTCCCTGCTTTTCAGCGCACTTTCAAATACTCAACAAAAACAGGACAACAACAGACAACAGGTCCGTCACGGACTCGCAGCTTTCGCTCCGTCAGGTTCAAGTTCACGCTCCGTGGCATGTATGGGTATGTGTGTGTGCGTCTTGCAAACACTTCCAGCTGTATCACACTCTCTCTCTTTCTCGCCGGTTACGGGAGACACTGAAAGCACAAAGAGACACAAATAAGTAGACTGGCAGTAATAAGACAAGGGTGAGAAGCATCACACGTTACCTGCCAGTTCGGCCTGCCTCCTCTCCGTCTGCAGCTGACGCTCAACCACGCCCCTGTTGCCACAGAACTATTTAATGTAACTGAAGCTCTGGTGTCTGCATGATTTTATGCATTGACTAGAAATCACATTAAAGAGTATACATGTGTGAAAAAGCAGTTTAAATCCTTCAAAATCACACCATCAGCCTTAAAGTCAAAAGACAAGGATTCAATGCTTGACCTGAAGTCTAGAAGTCAGACACACACACACATCTAAGGGCAAAGACTAATCTAACTCGGAGATCACACTCTCCAGGAAAAAAAGCTCTGCTTTAGGACAAACAGGAGGCAGAAAGGGGAATAGATTTAACTCTTTAATTAGGCTTTATGCGTATAAGTACTGGCTTATCCATACAAGCCCCAAGCACTTCATCTTAATTTTTCTTCATTATTATTAGCATATCATAACCAAATTTAAAGCGGTTGAAAGCTCTGATATGATACTGAGCCCCAGGGTCTTTTTAACTTCGGAACACTCTGTAGGACAAGCAAAGCATCCACACACACACACACACACACACACACACACACACACACACACACACACACACACACACACACACACACACACACACACACACACACACACACACACACACAGAGAGAGAGACAGAGAGAGACAGAGAGATTAAGACACTTAAAGAATGAGAAGGTTGGTCTAATGATGGAGACATCATGCATAATCTCAATATTTTGGTGTATGTGATCAGAATTGTATGGGTTAGGGTTAGGGTTATGATGCCCATAGGGAAGGTGTAAAATGTGTCAGAACATGAACATGTCAGCCAAACCTAAGAAACATTTGTGTGCATTCTCTTCCTGTTATTTGTTGTACACAATACAGAGGCATAGCTACAAGACAAGCAAAACAGACAACTGCCTGCAACTGTAAGCACTGAGGAAGCCTCCAAAAGATTAGGCCTATTACTAAATACATGGACATGTCAAATGTTAAAATACTCAAATGTTAAACATGGGAAGTGTACATCTTTGGGAATCCACTAAAGTGGCACCAAATTTGTTAGCTGAGACTGTGGCGTTTTGTTAACTAAAACTGTGAACTATTACCCGATTTTTGCAAGCAGTTATCCAAACGACTCTGTAGCTTGTTTTGTATCATAATATACAGTGAAGGCTGGTAATCATACATATGTATATATTACACTGAAAAAACTGCACTGTCACTAATCACATATCTAGGGTGACCATACGTCCTCTTTTTCCTGGACATGTCCTCTTTTTTGGACCTTAAAAATGCGTCTGGTCGGGATTTCTAAATTTGTTCTAAAAATGTCCGGGATTCGGCATTAGTTTAATTATGATGTGCTTATGGTCTAATACTGCATCATGTGTACACATATTTGCATTGCTTTAACCCCTGTCTGTAATTCCCGCCTTCTCACACACCAATTGGTTGATTATAAAAGGCCTGCAGGAACTATTGGCCAAATTCCTGCCTCTCAACCATTAGCCTACTCTCAGCGAACTATACTGTGTGTGTGTGTGTGTGTGTGTGTGTGTGTATACACACATATATATATATATATATATATATATATATATATATATATATATATATATATATATATATATATATATATTTATAGCTATAGCTACACAGCTACTAGTCCAGGCTCTTGTTATCTCAAAACTGGACTATTGCAACGCACTGCTCCCGGGGCTCCCAGCCAGCTCCATCAAACCCCTTCAGATGATTTAAAATGCAGCAGCATGCCTCATCTTCAACCAGCCCAAAAGAACCCATGTCACACCCCTCTTCATCTCCCTCCACTGGCCCCGATGCTCACGTACAAGACTTTGTCTAGAACAGCACCTCCCTACCTCAACACTCTCCTTGAAGTTTATGTGGCAGTGGTAGCTCAGTGGTTAAGATGTTGGGCTACTGATCGGCAGGTCATGAGTTCAAATCCCAACACCGCCAAGCTGCCACTGTTGGGCCTTTGAGCAAGGCCCTTATTGCTCAGATGTATAAATAATGTAAGTCGCTCTGGATAAGGGCGTCTACCAAATGCCATAAATGTAAATGTTCCCTCATACAACCTGCGATCAGTTAATGACCAAAGCCTGGTAGTGCCTCAGCGAGGCATGAGGTCCCTTTCCAGAACCTTCAAACTGACTGTCCCTCAGTGGTGGAATGAACTTCCAACCTCAATCTGGACAGCAGAATCTGTCACTATCTTAAAAACAGCTCAAGACCTTTAGCTGTGAACACTTCACTACCCCCCCCCCCCCCCCCCATTATTTAAAAAGAAAACTGCATTTACACTAGCTCTCACACCTCTACTCTGTGCACTTTGCTTCTCTAGAGCTCAATTAGAAGTCTTGCATGGTAGCACTACTTGTATTGTTCTCTGCTTTGCCTGTATTTCCTCATTTGTAAGTCACGTCTACTAAATTAATAAATGTGTATGTATATATATATATAATAATGTGTGTGTGTGTGTGTGTGATGCTAACAGTGTGTCTTTTTCAGTGTATTAAAGTTTGCATTCATAGTAACACTGCTTTGAAGTGTCCACAGATCCACACTTTGAAAATCTTCTGGAAATAGTAGACCATCTGGTTACCACTGTGATACTCATTTCAACATACTACCATTTGGGACACACTAATTCTGATCTCGGATACTATGTAGGATGGATAGTAGGCGAATTGAGATTGTTTGTTTTCCTTTCCTGGTCTTGTCTCCGCCCCTTGTCGTTTCATTTGCATGTCTCCTGATTGTTTTCAGTTTAGTTCCTAATTAGCATGTCTATTTGTACCCTTCTTTGTTTCTTGGTGAAGACTCATTCTGTGTATATGTGCATTTCTGAGCCTTATTTCCAAGTTTCCTAGCTTCCTTGTTTCTGTGTAGTTCCACGTTTCCTGGTTATTACGTTCGCTCATGTTTATTGTTTATGATTATGGCTTTGTCCTTGTTGATGCTGTCTTCTTGTGATCTGAACCATGCCTGGAATTCACTAACTAAAAAAAAAAAAACTAAAATTACATGCTGAGAACATGCACTTGCGTCCTGCTTTTGGTACATTTTACACACACACACACACACACACACACACACATAAAGACAGCTATCTTTGTGATTTCCTCCAAATAGCAAACATGGTAAACATAAAAGTTGTAAAATTTCATTTAAACCAGAACAACACTAAATGTACAGGTCTGCTGTCTGTCTCTTGGGTAATTTGTACTTTGATTGGGCAATGTGTGCTTAGTCTCTCCGTTCCTGTTGCACCTTTTCAGTCACTGCTGATGATGTCTTACGGACGTATCAGCAACAAGAGCTGAAAAATATCTGCCCAAATGAAAATCAGATCTAGCGGGTGCGTCACTCTGTGTAATCTTGTGACACGACTGTCGCTGATAGTCTGCATGAATCTACTGTATGGACTAGGAAGAAATCTGAACCTCAGCCTCATTTCTTCATTTTCTTATGACCATGCATGGTGGTGTTGTGCTTGATACCACAAAAATCCAGAGTAATCCACCTAAAGATGTTAAGTAAATAACCTGATATCAGTGCCAAAATTGAAACCTTATACTGATGTCTTTTCACCTTTGAAAGACAGGGGGCTTATTGCTGCACGCCCATTTACCAGCCTTCCCTACTAATATAAATTACAGGCCTATAGCAGTATGTATTAGGGAAATTGTTTATTTATTTTTTATTGTATTTTTTTGAAAAAAAAAAAAAAATAATAATAATTTTTGGATTGCTATTGCTTATATATTAATCAGTATTGCTTTTAAAGTGGCATGAGGAAAATGTTCAGCCACTCCTCATCTCCTATAATGGTCTAATGTGAGTAATCTGTGCTATTACCAGGAGCCACAGGTGTCCCACTCTGCAAATGTAACCCAATGGTATCTCCACATCCTAATTCAGAGCCAGTTAGGTCTTTGACCCAATTGGAAATGCACACTGGTCGAACTTGGGTCATCACTGCTCATATGTTCATATGCTAAAAAAAAAAGATATCGTTAGTTGTAGATCCAACAATCTAGTTGATGGAAAAGCATATGAGGCGGACTGTGACACTCTCCTGATGGATTGCAGAGCCCCCTGATAACTTGGTGCATGGAACGTTCTTAAATGCAATTATTTACAGGTGCTGTAAAATGTATCAGATGGAATATTCAAGTTAGCTCTAACAAGATTGAGTAGAAGAGTAGAATAGTTAGACATGAGAAGTGACATGAGTCAGATAAGTGACATGCTTCAAATAAGTGATATGTGTCAGACACACTCACCGGCAACTTTAACAGGAACAGCTATACCCCTGCTCACTCATGCAGTTATCCAATCAGCCGATCATGCAGATACAGGACTTCAGCTGGACATTTGAGGATTTAAAAAACATCACCTGGTCGATTTTAGTCTTCAACTGTCCAGTTTTGGTCAGACTGTGCCAACTGTAGCCCCAGACTCCTGTTCTCGGCTGATCAGCAGTTTCTGAAATACTCAAACCAGCCCTTCTGGCACCAATCTGGCACCATGCCACCATCAAAGTCACTGAGCTCACATTTTTTCCTCATTTTAATTTTTGATGTGAACATTAACTAAAGCTCTTGACCTGTATCTGCATGATTTTTAAATTTAAAAAAATTCACACAAATCTGTCACTGTTATTTTAGGTGCTGTCTCTGAAGATACAGTTAACACTTTATATCAGTGTATAAAGAACTGAGTGCAGTATATACAGTAGGGATGCACTGAAATTTCGCCTGCTGCTACTTTTCCGCATTTCCGCTTGCCTGAAAATGGGCAAAAAGGGAAGTTTTGACTTCCAAAAAATCTCTAGCCAAAATCCTGTTTCAGTTTTTAAAAGAGTGAACACCACAGAGTATCAATACATAACATTGCAAATTATTTTAGTTGCAGAATAGAAATAGAAAAAAGTGGCTAAAGTAATGATTCTTCCTTCACTTTTCTGTAACAGTCTTTAAACAGCCCAGGTCAGGCTACTCTTAATGACTTCTTCTTAATGACATGAAATGTTAATGACATGAAATGTTTGTTTTTCTGCTCTGTATCAAGTATTATTAATTATATAAATTTAAGTATAATAAGTAAGTAAATAAAAGTAAATAAATTATATATTTTTTCTACCAGACAAGGAAAATGAAGTGAGAGTGTTTACATGTATGTGTGCATGTACCTTGTGTGTGTGTGTGTGTGTGTGTGTGTGTGTGTGTGTGTGTTTGCAACAGCAGGTTGCTGATTGCTGGTTCCAGTCACAGTGCCTCCCCCCTTTTCTTTGGCTGCTGGCAGTAGATTCTCTCCTTTTCATGCCTGCTGCCTCTCATTGCTTGTGTGCTGGATGCTATGCAAGGCTCTATCATTAGCACACAAAGTAGGATTGATGGGCTAGACTGCAGAGCCACCAAGCAGAGAGAGAGAGAGAGAGAGAGAGAGAGAGAGAGAGAGAGTGAGTGAGTGAGTGAGTATCTCTGCCCCCTCACACCCTTATTATCACCCACTGAGGAGTATTTACCACATTTGAAATGGTTAGTGTGCAGTACAGGTGGTATGCACCATGTGTCTGTGTGTACACTTTTGCATGTTGTGTTGGCTGCCTGGCTATAAACTTTGTAAATGTTTTTGCAGGCCAAACCTAACTATAGATTTCCACCAGATTTGTAGATTTTCTCCATGCTCATGTGTGTTGATATATGCCAGTCACCAGTAAATTACCAAGTGCATTCATGGGACCCTGGTTTGCAATTAATCAGTCCCTCCAGACTTTTGCGATTTTTGCGATTGCAGAAATTAACGCAAAATCAAGCAAACTCCGCAATATTCGGAGGAGCTTGCTATTTTTCAAAATGGCCGCAGATTTTCCGTAGATTCGGGCCAAGACGCGTCATGTGACGTCATCACAAAGCGCATTCAGTCAAAACCATCTTCATGTGCATCATTTACCAACAAACAATTTAGTGCAATTGCAATTTCACCAATATAAGTAGTTTTCCACAAAAAAAAAAGCATAAAACACTCTCAATAAAAAAGTCAGAACAAAATCAAGCATTTTTTGCCGCAACAATCACAAAAAAACTCTGCATTATGCCTGCAAAACTTCATATAAGGCATATTTCTGCAGAAAGCAGAAAACAGGAAAAATGACAACTAATTCCGAAGAAGCAACCTCCTGCATGCAGGGTATTCTAAATCTTCCAGTAATGCAGCTCGGCCATTGTAGTGCATTGGCTACCACACACACAATAACTCTTTTTCATTGTATATGCTGCCATTTCTTTTGACCTAATTGAATAGTTAGTATGTCTGGCTTCATTTATGGATTTGGATCGTTCTTTCAAGCAACTGGCGTGATTGTTTCACAAATCACATTTTCACCAAATCCATGCATGCAATTAAAAAAAAAACAATTTAAACTTGACAACATAATTTGTACATAAAATTGCAGGAATTCATCGTCAGTTATATGATTTTCAACCTAGAAATCGAGGTTCACATTAGTGAGCCTACTTATACATACATTTACACAAACTCAGGAGCTGTCGCAAGATTCGAAAGTCTAACTGGATTTTCATGAATACTACATTGTTTGTGTAAATGCTTAACAATTTATGAATAAATTTGTTCGTACCCACTTTGATAAATGAGGCTCATTTTGTGTGGATGCATATTTCTGGCATCATGAAATCCCCTGTATATGTGGTTACACAAACCAGGGCTGTTTTTGGAGGCCATGCTATAGAGGATTTTCCAAGGATTCCACTAAGCAGCCCAGAAAAACTGAATTTCATACTGAAATAAAACTCCAAATGTTGAATTCAAACACACACACACACACACACACACACACACACACACACACACACACACACACACATGCTCTGACATATGGCTGGTTTGGTTCGACAGGCTTCCTTTGGTTAGCACTCACTGTGTTCTCTATGTAGATGGCCGATTTGTTCTGGGATGACTCTGTGTCTGTAAAGAAGAGGCGAGGGAGACGGGGAGCGTGTCAGATACATTGTTTCTAACCCCTGCCAGAGAGCATGGCCATTTTCTTTTTAAATTAAAAATGTCGAGGCAGAGAAGAGTCTTGCCATGGGGCATTACTATCAGATCAGCCTGCTGTAGTGCTCCTTGCGGGTTGGAGAAAGAGAGAAAGGGGGAGGGGGGATAGGGGGTGATATATATAATGATGAAGAGATAAATTGGAAGACAGTAGAGTGAAGCATAAAGAAGTGAGTAAATGAAACAAAGAAATTTGGAGCTTTAAGAACAGATGAATGAGGGATGGAGGTGAAAGCGCTCAGTAGCATGTACGG
This sequence comes from Cranoglanis bouderius, assembly GCA_023630585.1. Classification (NCBI taxonomy): domain Eukaryota; kingdom Metazoa; phylum Chordata; class Actinopteri; order Siluriformes; family Cranoglanididae; genus Cranoglanis; species Cranoglanis bouderius. Next base: position 5,255,058 of record CM042547.1, read on the forward strand.
GATGGAGGAGGGGAAGTGAGGATGTCGTGTCCTGAGCTTGTTCTTTCTCTTTCTTTCTCTACACACACATTCTGAATAAATAAATCTAGAAGTGATAACCTGTGGAGGACCAGGAGCCCTCAAACCTCTTATATCATATGATATGGATGGAGAGAATATGATAATACTGGTATTTCTGGTAATACTGGTAATTCTGGTATTCGTTTCAGGTTTGTAGCTGTCAGATCCTAGGGCAATTCAATTCAATTCAGTTTTATTTGTATAGTGCTTTTAACAATGGTCATTCTCCCAAAGCAGCTTTACAGAAATATATAAACTCAGGATATAGATTTTAAATGTACGAATTTATCCCCAGTAATGCTACGCTTTCTCAACGGTCCATATGCTAGGTAGCTACATATGCTGTATAGCAGTTCAATGAATGTCATTCCCGAGGTGGTTTGATCTGTGCTATGCTATCTATGCCACTAGTAGCCACATTTTCACCGGTACAGAACAGTTTCTTTTACATTAGCAGCAGCAGGAAAGAGTAGGCTAACGCAGCCTCTGACTGTTAGCCATGCACTGTTGCAAAGGTTAATCAAAACAGAGAACATCATGCCCCTGTAACACTGATGTTCTCACATCATTGACTCACTCCATAAACCAGTTCTGGGAGGTAATACATTGTATGTGCTGCATGAAGCTAATGGTTAGCACAAGTGTTAGCTGGACCCGTGGAGTTTGTTTTAATTTTAAAACTTGGCGTAAATACAGGAACAGTGTTATTCTTGAGATGAATCATTATTGATATTTTTATCCCCTTTGAGGAAAAACTATCAATTTCTTTTCCTTCAAGGAACAGTTTAATTTTTGTCAATACATTCAATATGTTTTGCTATTTTGGAAATTTAAATTACCTCAGCGACTAAGATTAAATAACAGCAGAAACAAAGCAAAAACAAGATTAACACTAAACTACAACCAGGATTTCAGTACAATTTAGACAAAGTTAATAGATAATAGATTAATAGATAAGTTTTGGTTTAATTCAGGTTAAAGCTTTATCTTCCTTTTTGCAACCTGGTTAATGTTTCAATTAGAAGAAAATGCAGTCATTAAAATCACTACTTAAGTAAGAGTAAAAAAATCACCTAGAAAAAGTCTACTCAAGTAGCGTTTTAGTTGTTAAATATGATCAGATTTAAAATTTAGCACAAACAGTGGTCATAGTGATAAAATCATTCAGTGTAAATAAATGGAGACAAATTTTAAAACGTTATTAATATATTTTTTAAACAAAAAGTATACCTCAATGTACAAGGTAAATCATGTGTGCCAAGAAAACATTCCCCACACCATTACACCACCTCCACCAGCCTGGGCTGTTCTCACAAGGCAGGTTGGGTGCATTTATTCATGAGGTTGATGCCAAATTCTGAACCTACCATCTGTGTGCCTCAGCGGAAATTGAGATTCGTCAGATCAGTCAACATTTTTTCCAGTTTCAGCCATCTAGTTTTGGTTAGCCTGTACCCACTGTAGCCTCAGAGTCCTGTTCTTGGCTGACAATAGTGAACCCTGATATGGTCTTCTGCTGTTGAAGCCCATCCATCTCAAGGTCTGACATGTTGTGCATTCTGAGATGCTTTTCTGCTCACCATGGTTGTACAGAGTGGTTATCTGAGTTACTGTAGCCTCTATATTTAACAAAGATTTTTTTTTTTTTGTGATAAACCTGTGTTTTGTTTCCAGTTATTTGATATCCATGAGAGCAGAGTATTTTTGTGATTTTTTTTAACAAAAGGTCAAAAGGTTAAACAATAAAGACAATTTATCACAGCCTTCTTTGCTCATATTTAGCAACAGTGGCAGTATTAGTAGAGGGCACTGTATTCCCATAACATGAGAATATTCCCTTTTAAACTACTCTCATTTTATCCAGAAAATACTGAAATAAATTTAATGGGCTAAATTACCAACCTCTACTCAATAAAACATACCCCAACTGTTTGCTTCTAATTGGACAACGCAGACATCAGTAACCTGTGTACTTGTCTACTGCTGTCAGGGATTAGAAATGTTACAGGGAAGGATGAAATGAAAACTGAAAACTAAGTTTTTCAAACCCACAAACTGAATCACTCAATTGTTCCAGAGTGAAAACATTACTTGAAAAAGTGCTTAATTGATTAATAAGGTTATTTTTCTGTTTCAGTGTGATTTCAAGAAGTGTAGCCTAAACTTAATGATTTTCCCAATAGGCCTAAATTCCTCTCCAGAATTTGTCACTTCCTGCATGCCTGGCTACAGGAAGATATGATGTTAGATCATATATCACAGGATGTTCTGATGTTCTAATAGCTGGCGATCACAGCAGTAAACTGCAATGTCACATTCAAAGCAAACCTTCACTTTATGCAGAAAGTTGTGAAGGTGAACCATCAACTAACATTAGCACTAAGAGGGCACTGACAACCAAATGACTCTTGATCATATGCAAAGAGCCGTTCTTTTATTTCTTTCTAACTGGTTTCCAACTAAAGAGGGGGTGTGGAAAGTTAGAGCATTAACCCAACAAACCTAAATGAACAATAAATCATTATCCTGGCTGGTCTCCAACACTGGAGCAAGTTGGTTGTGAGAAGAAGATGATGGAACTAGAGAGGGTTTTAAGGTTCTAGTGAATTTTTATTTTTTATTATTATTTTTTTTTGGCTTGCATTATCATATAGTATGCACACAGACACTCTCCTGCCAAGAAGTTGGGAAAAATAATCTACAGTATTTTTTCAGCCATTATATCTATGCACAAAAACATTATATGTCCCAAACATTTCTAATGGAAAAAAAAATGCATTGGAAATAGATGAACCTTCCTGTTTTTAATGATGGATGAAACTGATAATATTATAATATTATAATATTAAGCAGGATGTGGTTATACTATAAAAATATATATAATATAAGCATGATAATGTAAGCTATGGTGAGGAAAAAAAAAAGATTTAGTATTATTTATCTAATTGCATCTTGAATCAAAATTTAATGAAGTCGAAACCCCTACTCTTCTTCCAAGCTTCTCAGATGAACAGGGATATTGCTGAATGGGTGTGTGTGCTTCTCTGTTGTTGTGTGTCGATGTGTATTTTGTGTGTACACACATATTAACACTTTACAGCTGAGGTGTTTAAGAGTGTGCAGTGGAATGATTACACTTTAGCTGACAGCTCATCTGCACAAACAGTGCTCTTTACGCGGTCTCTGGTTGTGATCACACTGCTGCTGCTGCAGTGTGTGTGTGTGTGTGTGTGTGTGTGTGTGTGTGTGTGTGTGAGAGAGAGAGAGAGAGAGAGAGAGAGAGAGAGAGAGAGAGAGAGAGAGAGAGAGAGAGAGAGAGAGAGAGAGAGAGAGAGAGAGAGAGAAGCATGATCACAATATTTGGAGTTTTATGATAAGTATGGCAAGTCCCTTTGGAGAGTGAAAAGCAAACATTTTCATGCTAAAAGAATTCATAGCAGGCAGGCAACAGTAATGAGAGCCTCAGTGAGCTAGCAGCGATGTTTTAACTTCAAACACTTGAGCAACTGTCTGTATAAGTCATAAACATCTTTCATCTGTAATGTGAGGTGTAGTAATGTCTTATTTTCATTGCTGGCTAATGAGTAGCTGTGAATTTCAGCTACGTTTTGCAGCAAGAGAATCACATAATGGCTTCAAGGTATATGTCGCATATCGTATAAACCAATCAGCCATGACATTAAAACCACCTGCCTAATATTGTGTAGGTCCCACTTGTGCCACCAAAACAGCTCTTGAGCAGTATTAAGTCCAGAGCCACTGTCTGATAGGCTGATGCAACCACAATATGTCGTGCTGAAAATATAATAGTTTTGCACAATGACAATATACTCAAACATTGTGGAATGGCATCAGAATATTAAATACGTATACTGTAGCTGTGATTCAGACATAGGCAGGAGTGCCGCAGGTAATCACAACAGTTCTACAAATAAGAAATGAATATTGACTGACTGACATTTCGGACACACTGTGGCCAAATGTTTTGTTTATTTTTCCTCCGCCTGCGAAAAATAGATCCCGAAGAAGCCACGCTCACTTTAAAGCCTGTCGGCTAGCTCACATTGATTTCTACATTTCTTCCTTTCTACATTCAAAATTGGTTTCCCTTCTTCCTTTTCGTCTTAATCTGACGAGAGTACATATTTTTAGGAAGTGGAATTTTTGTGTGACTCTGAGTGATACACACAGTGAAACATCCCAGTGTGGTTATACTAAATGTAAGCACTCTTGGAACGCTGCTCGACCAATTAGATTAGTGGACCGGAGCTAACTGTTGCATAATATGAATTAATTTGTTGTATTAATCGTCCCTGCAGAGGCCTTTTTTTTTTTTTTTTTTTTTGCTAGGCACAGAGGAGACCAAAGAAGATGGAATGTTAATTACTGACAATATTTATATTGAGGACAGAATTTTCATGGCTCATCAATTATTATAATAAAATTTGTAGCCTCACCTAGGCCTACTAAAAGCAAGTTGTCAGCCTATATCCTTTTTTGCGTCCAGTTCATGACAATCACACTTTTGCAAAAAAAAGTATTGAACGTAACTTTTCAAGAAATGAAAAAAATATATATATATACAATGAGAAAGAAGAAAAACACTCTGAAACTGAACTGAACAGTGAACTCAGTGGCAAAAATTGAACCTGGTCTTCAAATAAACAGCATTCTTTGTTAACAGTTTTTTAAGCTTTGTTTTCGCTAATCATGGTTTATGAATGCGCTGCCAGAGTTCTCGTATGAGACTACCCAAACCTCAAATATTAATTACAAACTAATACTCTAAGTAAGTAAGTAATTTCCACTACAAAGTACAAACACTATAACTATACAGAGAACCGCATCCAGAACGCTCTCCAAAATTCACGCCACTGAAGTCTCTACTTCCTGGTCCGGGAGCTGTTGATCCAAATCTCACTAGTCAATGAGAGTAAATCGCCGCTAAGCCCCGCCCACACGAGAGGTTTGTGCCAGAATGACGAACGCAAACTTGCGGAGTGTAAATAAAAACTTTGGCAGCGCATTCATAAACCATGATTAGCAAAAATGAAGCCACTGTTTTCAGTTTCAGAGAGTTTTTCTTCTTTCTCATTGTATATTTTTGTTCATTTCTTGAAAACGTATGTTCAATACTTTTAACACAAATTTAATTCCATAACCCTTAATATATTTGCAGTATATCAGACAACTACTATTAAATATTTATTTGAATCTTTATTTGATCTTATTTAAATCTAAGACTTTTAGTCCAACTTAATCTAACGGTGTAACTTTTGAACTTATTATACAGAAAAATTATACAGTTTGTATCAGTGCTAGTGCTCTGCTTGTACTGATGTACTTATGTTGTTTATGACCTAAATATCATGGCATGGTTTGTCTCCTGGAAATATCTTCACATATAACGATAGGATATGGTAGCGCTCTACGTCAGACGATTTTAGATGGAATTGAATAATTAATAGTGCTCGGTTTTAATCTGCTATTTTACGTTTTTTTTGTTCCACACGAGCTACAACCATAATGGTGCTCAGTGGCAAGGTAAATGAATGACAGGAGACAGTTTAACAAACATTTAAATATCTCTTTTTTCATCATTGGCTTTAATGTTGTTGCATCTGCCATGTTGCTCTCTAATGTTAACTACCCCATCTGCTGTGATTGGTCCTAGCCAAAATCGCAAGGGGTATTGGGTAGGAGAACACTGTTTAGTCTGCATCAGTGGGGACTTCACCAAAACAGCACATTCAAGAGAGCACCCTTTTGAGCACTAAAATATAAAATATGGCCTTGTGGACTTTGTGGTCATGAAAAATTGAGGACCACAGGTGCACCATTTGGACTATAGGAAGAGATGGAAAGACTGTATTTGTGCTCAAACAAGCCAAAATTGAGCAATTAGCAATTTAGCTGTACCAAAACAATCAGCAATATTAAATTTTCGTAAAGTGCACTGATAAAAAACTTTCGATGTGTTACTGTCAGTTAATTTTGAGTTTATTGTGCAGCTCCAAATTTCTTAATGTGCACAGCTTCATAATGAACGCTGATAATGAACGTCTTAAAATAAAGCCTGCGAGGCCTCCACCATCCTACCCTACCTTGTCCCTCTCTCTCTCTCTCTCTCTCTCTCTCTCTCTCTCTCTCTCTCTCTTTCCCTTTTCCTCTCTTTCTTTTCCTCTTCTAAACCCAGTCGAATATGTAAGAGGCTCATTGTCAGTGCGAGCGTGGAAATTGAAAATCTAGTCTCTTGAAAGTCTCTGAATGAGTCGCCTGATTGATCCTAATCAAATGCAGCCCCTCTACTGATTAGCAGCTTGCTCTGAGGCAAAGGTTAAACATTCCACAACTTGGAGTGATAAAATGTCATTTAAGCTCACCAATTATCCACACTTTTCGCCCCATAAAATATTTAACCATCTGTTATTGAATTCAGATTAGGAGCCAACGGCAGTTGTCTTGAGAGGGCAGAAGTTCCACACATCTATTTATTACTCTAAATCCTTTTTTCCCCCTCCAAAGAATAAGAAATGTCCCACACTCTTGTTTTCTCTGAGTTGGAAAATTGCTTATACCTAGCTCAGAACGAACTACAGGCCTTCCGTGACAGCTTATGTCAGGGGATTTGCAACAAGTTTGGTGTGATTGCAGATTTTCCTATCCAAGAAAAGCACATTTAAAAATCACTTGGTGTTTTTTTTTTCATGGGGTCAATTTGATATCATTTACTAATCTTCTTAATCCAAATTGAGCTCAGTGTACCATGACATCAGCTTTCAGTGTGATACAGGAGCACTGGCATACTGAGCGATTAGCACGTCTTTAACACTCCTGCAGAAACTCCAAATGATCAGCAAGGGCCCCTGGGGTAGTGTTTTTTATTCTTTTCCAGATGTCTTTTTTGTGAGAGACTGGCAGAAAGCGGTTGCGAATGTCTCCATTATTTAGTGAGTTTGGGAAAGCAGAAAAGATGCGCTGTGACAGTGAAGCACAGACGTGACTATGGAGTCTCTGCCTCTAGCTTGGGGTCTGAACGATGGGGAAATGGTGTGGAAAGCACCCCTGAAAGCAACCGATTCGCTAGCAACCCTTCAGGGAGCACCCTGTGCATGAAGTGCCCTAGCTTTGTCATTCTTTTTCAGATTGCATTGTGCAATATGTTTACATCTTCTGAATAATTAATAATGTCATTCTTCATTATACAGCAGTTTCCTCAGGTCCAGAGCATGCCTCGGTCCTATATTATGAGTTATGTAATACTTCCGCAGGTTCAGTGTTTTGAAATATGTTTTAGAAGAAATTCAATCAAGTGTTCTGCAGGAGGTTGTTTAGAGCACAGAGGCATATTCTGTGTGATATCAGGGCTAATTTTCACTGTCTTGGTCTCAAAACTTAAGTCGAATCATGGATAAGTACCCCAGACAGGGAGCCAAGCTGTTGTCATATGGTATTAATTCCTCCTTCTTGGTAATTAGTAACGGGCATTACAGCTCATTTATTTGTGGAAAGTGCCCATGAAACCAAATGACTATTTCAGAGCTTTTTGTACCTGTTCCTTAGTGTTATAGACAACAATACGACAGTCTATCTATCTATCTATCTATCTATCTATCTATCTATCTATCTATCTATCTATCTATCTATCTATCTATTTAGACAGTATATCTAGACAGTCTGAAACTATTGAAACAGCAAGACCAATTAATTTGTTTGTGATATACACCAAAGACATTTGGGTTTGAGATCAAAAGATGGAGATGAGATGAGACTTTGGGATTTCAGGTTTTATTTCCTGGTATTTATATCTAGATGTTAAACAACATAAAACATAGAATCTTTGTACCAGACCACCCAATTTCTAGGTGAGCAAAAGTATAGGAACAGGTAAGTCTTGAAGTAAATTAAAGTAAATAACACTTAAAATTGATTGCATATCCTTTGCTTGCAATAGCTACATCAAGCCTGTGACTCACTGACATCACTAAATTGTTGCTTTTCCAGGTTTTTATCACAGCCTCTTTCAGTTGTTGTTTGTTTCAGGTAGTGTCTCCCTTCAGTCTCCTCTTCAGGAAGTGAAATGCTGCTCAACTGGGTTAACGTCTGGTGATTGACTTGGCCAGTCTGAAACCTTCAACTTTTCCCCCTGATTAAGTCCTTTGTTGTGTTGGCAGTGTGTTTTGGATCATGGTCCTGCTGCATGCTAAAGTTCCTCCAGATTAATTTGGATGTATTTCTCTCTAAATTGGCAGACAAAATGTTCCTGTAAACTCCTGAATTCATTCTGCTGCAACCGCCATGAGTTACATCATCAGTAAAGATTAGTGAGCCTGTTCCAGAAGCAGCCATGCAAACCCAAGCCATGACACTACCTCCACCATGTTTCACAGATGAGCTTGTATGTTTTGGTTCATGAGCAGATCCTTTCTTTCTCCACACTTTGGCCTTTCCATCACTTTGGTAGAGGCTAATCTTGGTTTCAGAACTTTTGTGGCTCATCTCTGAAGAAAATATAGCTTTATACACCATTGGAGATTTTCCATCAACAAGAGTAAGTAATATTTAATCTTGTTGTCTGGGATATTATCCTCGTTAAAAGTCAAAAGAAATCATACACGGTTAATAAAAGGTTTTTGTCAAACTCTGCTGTTCTCCATATTTAGTTAGTTCGCCAAGCTACTGTCAATTTGGTTTAGATTGTGTGGCGTATCTCGATTGTTAAACATTTGTTTTGTTGTTTTTTTTTTTATTTCATCACATATCACTGCATCCATCTGTTATGTCAGCAGTAGTTTTGACCTTTACAGTAACCCTTATTCATAGACTCATAATGGTAAGCTAAACAGACACTGAAGTGATGTTCACACATACAGCGACTCGCAGTGACAAAGTGACCGGACACCATTAATTAAAGCACTATGGCATCTTCATAGTGCTATGACTGGCGACTTGCAGCGATAAAATCACTGTCTATGAGAACGTACCTTCAGTGGACAGATGTACTCAATTATCTATGATCTGGGGTGCTTCAGAAATGTTTTTAATTAACAGCCAGGATTATTTAAGTTTGTTTTCTCTCTTTGTTTTGATAAATTGGCTACATGAAGACTGCTAACACACACACACACACACACACACACACACAGGCTCAATTATGAAACCAGATTTAGCTGAGTTCTTCTTTCTGAGCCGGCATACTTAACCCAAGGACAGCAAGATCTCGGAACATTGGACGTTCAATTCATGCATCGTGAGTGCATAACCGTAAACCCACTAATCCCCTATATAAACACAAGGGTGAACAAATACCTGGCGAGTGGTGATGGAGAGATGTTTCTGCCAAGGTGTGCTTTGTTGTGACGTGTATTAGTGAGCAAACATGAGCTTCATGCTAATCCCTGCTAGCAGCTGTAGTCTGTCAACCTGAAAACAGCAGAGGACAGAAACACTGGCCTCTGCACATGCACACTTGGACTCATGAGTCAGATTAGATTAAGTTAGATTAGAGTTTACTGGTTGAAAATAGGCAGGAATTTCTAGTGTGCAGCTGGTTTGAATGGAAATTTTACACCCACAACTAATTACACAAATTACACACAGTCATTATGCAATGTTCATAATGATAACCATATATAATGAGCTCAGATGACATAATAATTGCCATTGCTTGCTCTGGAAATGGTTAAAGGAATAGTCTACCATTTTGTTTAATGCAATCTATATCTACCACATCTGTAGCATACATGCAGTTACCATGGATAATAATTCATACGCTTTCCTTAAGAACAGAATATTGCATTAAGTGACACTCACTTATAATGGACATCTAAAGGGTACTTGTTGCGGCAGTCAATAAACATTTATGTGGACGACTTATTTTGGTAAAAAGCAAATTATTCAGTGGATGGTATTTGTAATTTAAGCTTTAAATAGTATTAAAGTAAGGGGGCATGGTGGTTTAGTGGTTAGCATGCTTGCCTTGCACCTCTGGGATTAGGATTCCCGCCTCCGCCCTGTGTGCGTGGAGTTTGCATGTTCTCCCTGTGCTTCGGGGGTTTCCTCTGGGAACTCCGGTTTCTACCCCCAGTCCAAAGACATGTGCTGTAGGCTGATTGGTATTTCCGAATTGTATGTAGTCTGTGAATGTGTGTGCGTTTGTGCCCTGCCTTTTGCCCCGAGTTCCCGGGATAGGCTCCAGGCTCCCCCATGACGCTGTGTAGGATAAGTGGTATGGAAATTTGATGGATGGATTGTCTTAAAGTAAAACCAGAAGCACATGGTTCTCAATTGAGATTCAAACAGCAGCTAATTTGGGGTTCAAAATAAACACTTATAAATGTTTATATTTATGTTTATAAATCCTACCCAGTTTTTGAACCTGAAAATTGAATGTAATCAGTTTTGATCTACTGATCTATTGAAGTACTGAAACATTTGCAAACAGACTTTCAGATACAGATACATTGTATTGCAGTGAAAAAAACTGTGCAAACTGTGAAAAAAAAGAATTTTTCAAATGTTGATACATTTTATGTCAAAACACGAAAAAAAAAAATCTATTTACAGTTTACTCACTGTGTAAAGATAAAGTTTTGAAACAGTGACCTTGGTGTGAAAAAGGGCTTTTTAGTAATTTTAAGTTTTAAAAAAAATGGTAACGTGGTAAAAGCCAGCATTTTCTTTTTGGTTACAGAGGTTACGGTTAGGGTTGGGGTAGGGAATACATTCATTAGCTAATTAATATTTATGTCAATGAAAGACAAAAGTGTGAGTGTGTGTGTGTGTGTGTGTGTGTGTGTGTGTGTGTGTGTGTGTGTGTGTGTGTGTGTGTGTGTGCACTTTTGTGATTGGTGGATGAGAGGTTCTGCACATGTACATCATAGTGCATAGTGCATCATTAGAGATGAGCAAAGCCACCATAAAAGCATTCTCGATCCAGCACTAGAGCCATCATCAAAGATATTTTAGTCAGCTAGATATGTTTAACTGAGCAAAATACGGGTATATATCCATCCGGACATGATGCACTTAGTGGGAAAACATGTACAGACTACCTGGGGAACACTTGAAAGCCAAACAGAATGTGATGGAGGAAAAGTAAAGGCAGAAGGAAGAGGAAGAAAAGGCAAAACATGAGTGGGGGTTAAGTGATCTTATCAGCTCCTGCTGATGATGCCATAGTGATAGCGCAGTGATGAGCCAGCTGGGATATGTCTGTAATATCAAAAGGGCAACAGGGAGAATAATTGACAGGCCAGGGTATTGAATGGCAGTTTACACATGTGTGTTAAGTGGGATGTCAGTCTGGGTGGGAATAATGAGTGTGAAACAGCATGTTAGCAAGACACCTCCGATCATATGCTGTAAGCTTCCAGGTGGGCTGAAAACTAAAGCTCAGCATTATTCAGATGCTTCCATTCGTCCCTCTCTCCCTCCATTCTTCCATCGCTCTGTCCTTTATTTTTTTTACTCCTGCTTTGTGTAAAGTGACACTCTGCATGCACTAACGGAGCATTTTTAGCTCAAACAGGGTACTTATTCGATTTGGATTACTGCAGTGGAATCTGCGTTCTCGCCTACAGTCAGAGTGGTGTAATTAATTTTTCATGATGTATATCTGCAGCTTAATGAAAAGCTGTTTAGTTGTTTATGGTTAAAAATCTCTTGAAGCGGGTGCTGTGTGTTATTAAAGAATGAATTTCCAAGCCACTTAGAGGAAGGTAAGCATATACAGAATAAAACGGGGTATACAGAATGGAAAAAGGAGAAGAAATACAGAAGGAGTAGAAAGTACATATGATATACAGAGTTCAAGATGGAAGTTCAAGGGCAACAAGAAGACAAAAAAGACAAAAAGTACAATGGGTACGAGATGGTAAAAATGAAATACAGAGGGGGTACTGAAGCAAAAAGTAAGAAGAAGAAATACTGAGGGTATAGAGAGGACAAAAAGGAAGTACAACCCCAATTCCAAAAAAGTTGGGACACTGTGTAAAATGTAAATAAAAACAGAATGCAATGATTTGCAAATATCATAAAACCATATGTTATTTACAATAGACCATAGAAAACATATCAAATGTTTAAACTGAGGAAACGTACCACTTTAAGAAAAAAATAAGGCAATTTTGAATTTGATGGCCACAACGCGTCTCAAAAAAGTTGGGACGGGGACAACAAAAGGCCGGAAAAGTAAGTGTTACTAAAAAGAAACAGCTGGAGGTTAATTGGCAACAGGTCAGTAACATGATTGGGTATAAAAATAGTATCTTGGAGAGGCAGAGTCTTTCAGAAGTAAAGCTGGGCAGAGGTTCACCAACCTGCGAAAAACTACTCTGAAATTGTTCCACAATTTGTAGACGTAATGTTCCTCAACGTAAAATTGCGAAGACTTTGAATAGCTCATCATCTACAGTACATAATATCATCAAAAGTTTCAGAGAATCTGGAAAAATCTCTGTGTGCAAGGGACAAGGGTGAAAATCAATATTACATGCCCGTAATCTTCAGGCCCTCAGGTGGCACTGCATTAAAAACAGGCATGATTCTGTAATGGAAATCACTGCATGGGCTCAGAAACACCTCCAGAACTCACTGTCTGTGAACACAGTTCGCCGTGCCATCCACAAATACTGGTTAAAGCTCTATCATGCAAAGAAGAAGCCATATGTGAACAGAAATGCTGCCGTCTTCTCTGGGCCAAAGATCATTTAAAACGGACTGAGGCAAAGTGGAAAACCGTTCTGTGGTCAGTTTAAACATTTGATATGTTTTCTATGTTCTATTGTGAATAACATATGGGTTTATGAGATTTGCAAATCATTGCATTCTGTTTTTATTTACATTTTATACAGCGTACCAACTTTTTTGGAATTGGGGTTGTACAAATGGTTTATAGAGAGGGGAAAAGAAAGTACAGAGTGAAATACAATGGGTATGGAGAGAACAAAAAGACAATACAGAGAGTATATAGAGGACAAAAAGGAAGGACAGGGGGTATGCAGAGGATTAAAAGGAAGTACGAAGGTAACACAAGGACAAAAATAAGTACAGATGGTAACCAGAGTGAAAATTAAATACTGAGGGAGTACTGAGGTGAAAAGAAAAAAGAAATACAAAGGGTAACCAGAGGACAAAAATGAAATACAGAGACTTTAAAGAGGACAAACAGGAAATACAGAGAGATTAAAGAGGACAAAAATGAAATACAGAGAGATTAAAGAGGACAAAAATGAAATACAGAGAGTATAAAGAGGACAAAATGGAAATACAGAGAGATTAAAGAGGGCAAAGTGAAATGCAGAGTATAAAGATGACAAAATGGAAATATAGAGAGTATAAAGAGGGCAAAGGGAAATACAACGAGTATAAAGTGGACAAAAGGGAAATGCAGAGAGTATACATGAGGACAAAAATGAAGTACAAGGGTAGCAGAGGACAAAAAGGGAGTACAGGGAGTATACAGGAGACAAAAGTGTGATATATACATGAATTGTAATTTAAATCATGTTTTATATTTTGTTCACAGCTTAAAGGAGTACACAAACATTTTTTCAGTGTAATGTCAGTTTGTAGCATCTGTAGAATATTGTGCGATTTCTCAGGAGCGGATGGTTAACTGTTCGTAGGATTTATATGGAATCATCCTTGTAAACAGGAGATGAATGGATTAGATTTTGGAAGTGATCCAAACAAGGTCAAGGTCACAGCAAGGTCAAATATCTGACATACTGAAGTTTAGGACTACTGGACTTGTTGGCGGTGGAGCCATCCCGTTCTACTTGTTTTGTAGTATGTGTTCATGAATTCCTTACACAGTTATTTGTAAATGAAGCTCTAAATCTGAAAAAGTCTTCTTTCAAGAGTGGAGTCTACTCCTGAATTTGTGGGTATCAATTTTGGTCTAGATACCACTAAACCTCAGGGAAAGCATGGTTAAGCAAAGTGATTTGCTTTATAAAATATATATACATATATATATATATATATATATATATATATATGTATGTATGTATGTATGTATTTTTTTTTTAAATTGTTCCATCCATCCATCCATCCATTTTCTGTACCACTTGTCCTACACAGGGTTGTGGGGGAGCCTGAGGGACACCCTGAATGGGGTGCCAACCCATCACAGGGCACAATAGCACACACACTCAAACACTCCGAACAATTTAGATATGCCAATCAGCTTACAATGCATGTCTTTGGACTGGGGGAGGAAACCAGAGTACCCAGAGGAAACCCCTGAATCACATAGGGGAGGTGGGAATCGAACCCCCAACCCCAGAGGTACGAGGCAAACGTGCTAACCACTCAGAAAGCCGTGCCCCATGAATTGTTCCAGTGTTGGGAAATTGGGTTAAACTATGTCCAAAACCTTTTGTTATGACATTCTCTTATGTTTGTTTTATCCAAAGAGCTTCACTGGTAGAGTACACTGGTTGGAGTTTTGAATTGGCATTATTATACTGGTGGTTATTATAGTGGGGGTTGTGCTACAGTCCATTTTACTCGTAACTCACAAAATTCCAAGGCGATTTTTCCGAGTAAAGGTGTTCTAATGTTTTGGCATGTAAAAACATGGCTGCCCAGAGCAAGGTCTTTTTTGTATGCCTATTCTCTGAATTTAAAAAACATATATTCATAAGATCTATCAACGTTTGTTTATGTCAACATCTACCTTGTCCGAGTTCCCAACTTGGAGTTGAATAACTGTTCCATTGCACTTCCATTGGTTTTTCTGAGTTCTGCGTACAATGGATTGCAGCATTGGACATTGTGTGACATCTCGCTGTTCCCCACTTATACTTTTTTTTTATAAGATGGTAGTGTCCGACCTCCATGCTTTTGTCCCAGGCAACTGCCGAAGTGTTCCCCGGTGGTTGCTGTCCTCTTTGAGCGAGCCGATATCATAAGCTCTGACAGTGCCATCTGGAGCGTGGGGACTCTGTAACAGGTGCCAGACACTCACATATACCCATCAAGTCATGCCAAGACCCTGTGTGCCCCCTCAACAATAACTCCAAATTACCATTTCAACAGCTAAGCCCTCCCTATCACTCACAGCACTGAATCTCACACACAGATACACACACTTCTCTCAGACAAGGTCATACAGGATTGGGCATACTTGTTTGTGTTGTTTACCTGCTGGGCAGATACCATCACACTTCTGTGTTGGAACAGCAGGTCAGCTTTCGCTCAGTAGTGCTGACATTGACCTACTGGGAGGTTCGAGCAAAAGAAAAGGAATGGTTTATGAAAGGAAGAGAGATGTGATAGATGTGAAAAAGATAGAGTGATTATACATTATGTATGGGAGAGAGAAGTAGACATACTGTATAAAGGGAGAGAAAAGAAAGGAAATATGCCAGCAGGGAACCTAAAGCAACAGTCCACGTGCAAAATTGAACAGTAAGATTGAATTTCCACTAATTTCCCTCGGTTCTTCTAGGAGTATTGTGGGAAAATTGTGTCTATAGTGGAAAATGTTTTTTTGCCTGCATTGGTTTGTGCCTAGACATTATAATTGTGTCTCCAGAAACAAGAAAGAATGAAAGAAAACATAAGATCCTACACATCTATGGGAACCAAACAAGACCTTGGACACACACACACAAGCACACAGTACAACTCAACCCATTTATTACAGCAATGGCCTGTACAAATCCGAGGTGCTTTGTTTCATAATGAAATGTCTAGAGGCAACAGCATCATTAGAAGTGCGTAAGCCTTTCGGACACCCTCATGCATCATAGATGCACCTTTGAGACCAGTGTAATTCTACTGCGAGATTTTCTGTATGGGATAAAAACACATATCATCATTATTTAGGACTCATGCTGCTCAAACGTGTAGGAGAGATAATCTGGTCAGCCACTTGACAGACACAAATCACAAACGAGCGATATGGCTCACAGAAGGAGAGGGAGTGGGGAAAACTAGGAACAAATTCATGTTTAAGTAGGACAAACTCCAAACCCCAAAGCCGTCTTTCGGTTTCTTCTTTTTGTGTCTCTTCTTTATAGTCTACTATCTTAGCTTTCTCTCCCTCTTTCCCACGTTCAAACTATGATTCTGCTCTCATCTCTCATTTTCTCTTTCTGCTTAATGGGTTAAGTAGGCTTTTGAGTTTATTAGCTTTGACCTAAATGAGAAGAGACAATCAGTTATGGGAGAGTTAGTGGGAGAGATAGGAACAAATTGGAGCAGACTGAGAGGCATCGTGACCCAAATAGCAGACTGTATTAAGGTACTCTTTCACAATCACATGTACACGCACAACCAGGAGAAATGAACACGAGATAGAAGGTAGTAGATTAGATCTGTGTGATATTGTCTGAAAATTCTTCACACTTCTTAATATTGTTTTAATAATGTTTAATATTGTTTTTGTGTCTGTGTGTGTGTTATGTATAAATATATAAATAAATACAGTCTATACCTTTCCATTCCATAATATTCCAAAATATTAAATGATGTTATTCTAAATATCTGTATGTCTGAACATCAGGCCAGGTGACGTTTTTCCAGTTTTCAGCTGTCTAGTTTCAGTGAGACTGTGCCCACTATAGCCTCAGATTCCTGTTTTTGGCTGACAGGAGTAGAACCCAATATGGTCTTGGTTTGTAGTTGTAGCCCATCCACCTCAAGGTTTGATGTGTTGTGTGTTCTGAGATGCTTTTCATCTCACCATGGTTATAAAGAGTGCTTATTTGAGTTACTGTAGCCTGTCAGCTCAAACCAATCTAGCCATTCTCCTCTGATCTCTCTCATCAACATGGTGTTTCCAACTGCAGAACTGGCACTCACTGGATGTTTTTGTTGTTGTTCTTGTTGTTGTTGTTTCGCACCATTATGTGTAAACTCTAGAGCAGTGGTCACCAAACCTGTTCCTGGAGATCTATCTTCCTGAAGACTTTACCTCCAACCATAATTGTGCCCACCCCGACAATGTAATCATTGCCTTAATAAGTTCTTGATCAGCTAAACAGGTGTGTTAGATTTTGGTTGGAGATGAAACCTGCAGGAAGGTAGATCTCAAGGAAGAGGCTTGGTGACCGCTGATCTAGAGACTGCTGTGGTTTGAAAATCCCAGGAGATCAGCAGTATTCAAACCAGCCTATCTAGCACCAGCGGTCAAAGTCACTGAGGTCACATTTTCCCCCATGCTGATGTTTGATGTGAACATTAACTGAAGCTCTTGACCTGTATCTGCATGCTGTTATGCATTGAGCTGCTGTCAAATGATTGGCTGATTAGATAATTGCATGGAGGTGCAGGTGTACCAGTGAGTGTATACAGTATTTCTGAACATATATACAACTCTCTTCTAATTTATACCATATACCAACTTATGTGCTGTATCTCTAAACTGCAAAACTTCACTTACATGTTCTTGCATGTTTGATATATTCCCTGCACGTGCACCAATCAGCAACATGAACAACAATACAGCACAGATGGTGAGGGGAAAGAGAACAATGCCTGTCATGTCTTGTCATGCAGTGATGGGGAGAAAGTGTGTGTGTGTGTGTGTTTTTGTGTGTTGCTATTTCAGTGTACTACTATGGAAAACAAGAGAATGGATATCCTGTTTATAGAAACAGCTATACTGATTGAGAGCATCCGCATGTCTAAGTTTAAGCATCTGCATGGAAGTGCGTGGAACGCTGAATACATACGCTTAAACGTTACATTAAATTGCATCATCTCTTCTAAGAGCAGGCTTCTGGAGCTAGTACATAGATGCAGGAGGCTCAGTATAGTACCCTGGCTGCAGATACAGGCAGGGGAGTGAGCATCAACACAGGCTCAAACAACTGGCCGCAGTGCCCAGTGCCTTTGGCACCGTCTTCCCGTTGGTGCTGGGTGATTTATGGGGATTAAGTGTGTTTGCTGGCAGCCTACTACTCGCGTCCATCCAATTTAATGCCTGCTCCCTCTCCTCTTGCTCTTGGTTTTCCTCCTTCCCAAGCTTCCACCGTCTGCTACACTTCCTCTTCAAGTTCTGGCACAGAGAATGATATCTGTAACATTGAGCATTGGCATCATCAGCTCTTTTTGTAGGGCTTCAATCACTCCCAAAGGGCTCTATTCAGAGTTGAGTTATGCGACAACATGCTGCCTTTAGGCTAAGAAAGTTGTCGTGATGTTACAGAGCATGTCCCAAGCCCCTGTTGGTGTCATTTTGGATTTCTTTGCAGTTTAAACTTGGTGTCAGTTCTCAAAGTGCAGCCCAATTGAAGCAAATTAGGGATTTTATTCTTCCTTATTTTAATTGCATCATTAGTTGTTAGCCTCCTCACCCATGCATCCACCCACTCAATATTTCTAATTGCTGTCATGACATGTGGTCTGTATTTCTAACCCGGGACCATGCTATTCTTTAACCATTTAACCAAAGTGACAGGGTTAATTACTGTATCTACTGCATGGTGTGCTCTGCTTGCATTTTGTTTCGTATGCAAAATGCAAATTTGTTAGGAATGCAATTACTGCGGAAATAGATGATTAAATTAAGCTCGCTTCCTCTGATTGATGTACACAAGGAAAGAGCTTCCTGTTAATACCAGGACAGGAAAAAAGGCACAAATATCTGTTTTTTTTTCTTTTTCTGTGCAAATAACTATGCAAACATGCTAATTCAAGATTGGGGATTTTATGAATACAAGTAAACAAGCCCAGTCTCCTGTGTCAAAGGCAGGTTGTTGTGTGTATCCCATATTCAGGCTGGTAGCAGGAAAATATCTGACCTTAAGAGATAGCCGCAGCTAAACAGCGCCATCGGGACAAAACTAATGACATGTTATCTCCTCTCAGACATCAGATAGTGTGTAGCGTCCTCGGCAGAGCTGTGGTCAAGTTATAAAGATGAGGAATGCGTCAAGACAGGAAAACAGCAAAAGCGATTTTGGTTTCTGTTTTGCAGGCATGGAGGAGGCATTAGTCACTGGTGTCTCAGACAGTGTAAAGCCAGACACTTGTGCTTTTGCCTGCTCGCTTCCCTCTGTCTCAGAATATGTGGCATGTCCCGGAGGAGACCTTAGCCTAGATTTTCAAAATAGTTCTTTCTCGCCTCAGGAGAGAACAATTAGTATAGCTGGATGTCTGGTGGAGTTGTTGCGTGTGTGTGCATGTGTGGGTAAGCAGGGTCACGGATTCCCTTGAAAGATTGATTTAGTCTATTTGTAGACTTTATACTTTAGCTTATGTTGTACTTTTACTTCCAGTGACGTGCAAGTGGGCGTCCATCACAAAGCCTTCATTCCTCCTGATAGGTTTTTGGTGACAAAAAGTGCCATTTGGTTGCTTACCTGTCATTTCATTGCCTCTTACATTCACAGCAAGCTACAGCAAAAGGAGAATGGATTGATAACACCGCCCTGCATCAGATTTGCTGAATAGGATCTGATAGTTGTTTCTTACTAATACTTAGATGCTGAGTCCAGATATGCTGTTAGTTTTGCTCTAGAACATTACAACTTTTCACAAAGCCTGATGTCCAGTGTAGAGCTTTTTTGCCTAAGATGGACCATAAACGTTAGAGCTATTGCCAGATACACTGACACCAACACAGGAAACACTATGTTTATTTACAATAGGTGAGCAACATTTATCACTTTTACTCTGATTAGCCCTTATATGAATGCTAGGCACACTTACATGCACACAAAACTCATGATTTCAGGGATGTATAATGACCAGTGAAAGATGGAAATGCAAGCACAGCCCAGATGATTTCTGCTACATCTGTGGGTGTTTTTCAACATCCAGACAATGGCAGAAAATTACAGGCAGAAACGGCAGAAAATTACATATTCTGCATATTTTGGAATGAAGCTGGGTGACCAGGACAAACCATGGTAGATGGAATGTGAACATGATGGCTGACTACTGCTGGTGCCTTCAGAGAGACTGTCAAGAAGTCAGCCATTCCAGAAAATCCCTCAAAAGGAAGTTCACTCCTTAAGCACTCTGCATATTATTATAATGTTCGTCTTTTGAAATAGCTTTATTTAGAGATTTTCACAAACATTTCACAGACTATTTGTCTGCTGTTCATGTTGTAAACAAGTGGTATGTTTTGTGTGCCTATTGTTGTAATTAATAAATAATAATAGTGAAATTTGACAGCTTCTACCAATTTAAATAAAACCCTGAAAGCAATATAAATTTAGCAAAATTATTAAAAACTTCATTCTTATTTTGTGGGAAAACAGTACGTGATAGGGAATTTTCAGTGGCATATTTGAACTCAGCATGACCAAAATAGGTAAAAACAATGTGATTTGCAAAACAGCATAAACTTTTTTTCTAGATGCAGGGCGGTGTAAGAAAGGTAGCATATCACAGTGACAGGAAGCTGCCCACACAAGGGCTTTAGCACCATAGGGAACTCTACATCAATTACATCATGGGGGCAAGTAAGGCAGCTCTTTACATCTGACCTAAGGAATAGTGCGTATAGCTAAATCAAGTGAACAACACTCCCTAGTGTTAGTTTAGTTCAAATATCTCCATCACAGTGATATTCCATCAGACTTGCATATTATGGGATTTGTCTGTAAATTTCATGAACAGATATGTAGACACTGTTCTAAAGGTCTAAAGGCTTTTACACTTGGCCGAATACTTGAGCCTTCACCCAGGACTGTTTCTTGCCTGGGGAAAGGGCTCTTAATTGCATGTTTGCATTCACATTGAAGAATTCCTTTTGACTGCGCAGTTTGTGCACACAGGTCTGTAAAATGGTAGGCACTACTCCTATTTTTTCCTGTGGTACCAACACTCAAGCGGTGAAGAGCTTTTGGGATGCATGACATCATGCTTTGTGCAGGAATACCTGCAAATGAGGAGCTGTTCTCGTATTAGAAGATTTTTCGCCATGCAGACTGGCAGGAGACATTCATTTTTTCCAGTGCTCACAGTGCAAGCGCTCACACCACAAATGTGAGCTGATTACAGCACTCCCGTTCTGTGAAAGTCTGGTTTTGTATAAGATGTGGACCACAGCATGGTTTGGTTAAAGTGAAACCCAGACCTCCATTTTCAAGAGGACCTCTGACTGCTCCTGGACTCAAAAAATGTGTTTCACCAATCGAGGCTCAAATGACCCAGAGTCCAGAAATAAAAAATGCAAGCGTGAAAATGGCCTATGAATGCATTGTATATAGTTGTCTAGTTGTGTGTATGCTTGGAGGATCCCTGAAGGATCAGACCACAGTACACCGTATCACGAAAAATGGTTCCATGTAGTATGATAAAGGTTTCTTCAGTTTGTCCCTCTGAGAAATCTAAGTCAAGTGGCTTTTGTTATCATTTCAACCGTATACAGCTGGTACAGTACACAGTGAAATGAAACACTGTTCCTCCAGGACCATGGTGCTACATAAAACAACACACTAACTACATGAGACGACATAGAACTAAATAAGACCTACACATTTCTACATAAAGTGCGCATGCAAATGTGTGCAAACAACACAAGACAGTACAGTAACTACTAAAACAGGACAATAGGCACAGTAAGTGACAGTGTAGCGCTATCAATGTAGTATCAGGTAGAAACAGAGGTTTTTTTCTGTTAAATATGGTCTGCTTTAACAAAGTTAACAGGTTGAAACCTGCTTCTTCTTAAATGTATGGTGGAAATATTTGGCAGAACCGCTTTTTTTTACTGATTGCAGATGCTGGTCTATAGAGCAGCAACAACATTTTTGTCCCCTTTCTGACCTGACAGTGTTCTAGTTTTTGAAAAGATACCTAATGCTCAGGATCTTTTGCCTGGAACTGGAAGTACATCTGAGCCTGCTGCTCCCTCATTACCCCGAGCTAACCGAGGGTAACTAAAAAGCAAGAACCCTGGTTTCAGTTTTCAGTGAGATCCTCTGCTCTGGTGCTTGACTGTACTTACTGTACCAGTGTTCTTGCTAAGGACACTTTACATTCTCAGAAAAATAGATTTATACCTCAAGAGTTCTTTGAATGGATTCTGCTTGGAACCTTTTCTGAAAGAGAAACTCTCTGTTGTAGGGCTCAACATAGAACATCTCTGCAGGACAAACCAAAGAACCATCAAGTAACCGGTTCATTCTGAGAATAAAAGAGAAACATCTTGCTTATTTGGAAATCTTTATTATCAGGACTTTTCAGCTTAAACTACAAAAACATTCCTACAAAAATATTCCATTGATCCCTCTAAAACCTAATTACTCAGTATGGCTCAGAACCAAAAACCAGGAGAATCTAACAGACAGTTGGACTAGAAGACATACAAAGCAGATTCAGAAGTAGCTGTGTTGCTCTCTCAACCCCCAACCCCCCCTCTCTTGGTCACCTCAACCTCTCTCTCGCTGTCTGTGTTTGTCTCTGAGAGAGATAATGGCTGTAATTGGACGGACTTGCAGGCGCTGTGTTTCTCACAGATAAAGAGTGCTGTGTGATTCCCTGGTGCTAGGCTACACGCTCTCTCCATTTGGAATTAAATGCTCTCCACACAATGAGAGGCACGTGGCCAGGCAGTGGCTCTGTCTCAGGGCTCCGGGTTCCAGGTCTGGCTATGAAATGGCTGTGTAAATCCTCTCTGCTTCGGCTTACACAGCAACACTTCTCCAAACTGCTGGAAGGAGCTCTAAATCTTAGTCCCGGATTTGTGAGGACTTTCCTTTCGAGGTGCAGCTCCCTGCTATATTGTGTTTGGGATTTAACTTTTGTAAAACAAAATGAGATAATTCCTCGCCTTGCCTCGAACTAATTATCTGGATCATTTCCAGAAACGCTCAAAAATATTGCAAATAAAACTACAAACAAACAAAAAACCTGCTTGAATATGAGTAAATGAGTCTTGGTTGCGTAATGGTAGCTCTTTGCTCATCATCAGAGTGGTGTAGTGCTGTGAGGCAGGCTGGCTGCTATATGCTAGTCCCTGAGCTTTTCCTCATATTCTGCTTGGTATGTAGCAAGGCTTTTGATATGTCATTTTACAGAAATGCCACCGTGCCATTGAGACCAATTAGTACATGAAAGGTGATGCCCACTGCCCAAGTGGTACCAGGAGTCGCCTGAATTGGTGTAGCGAGGGTGTGGGGGCTTAGTGGAGCTGTATCCGAAAGAGCATGTGGCTCCACATTCTAGCGCACTAATGACAAATGAGGAAGTTAAGCATGTAGCTTACCTGTGTGCACGGAGTTGGCATGTTCTCCCTGTGCTTCGGGGGTTTCCTCCAGGTACTCTGGTTTCCTCGCCCAGTCCAAAGACATGAGTTGTAGGCTGATTGGCATCTCTAAATTGTCTGTAGTGTGTGAATGGGTGTGTGATTGTGCCCTGAGATGGGTTGGCACCCCGTCCAAGGTGTCCCCTGCACTGTGCCCTGAGTCACCTGAGATCCACGCTTCCCGCGACCCTGTGTAGGATAAGCGGTACAGAAACTAGATGGATGGATTGCTGGGATGTGTAAGGGAGTATGGGAACAAAACAGTCACACATGAGTCCCTAAAAGTATTATATTCTACTGATCTTCTCAAGATCTCTCTGAAACCCTTTAGTTCCTCATCATGTACCTGTACCTGCAATGTACCTGCAAAAGTACGACAGTGGTCCATGATGATTGATGTTCCTCTACAGTTATATTAGGTAGAAAAGATATTCCCTTGACAGCACCACACCAGTAACACCATCACTTTGTCCCCAGTTTTCCTGAGAGGGCACGAGCCAACATCTTTTTTCAATAAAATGTTCCAATCAGCTGGCGCCTTTAGTTTTAGTGTGTTTGCCAGTCCTGATGTAGTGAAAAAAAGGTCATTGGTGTGATGGTTAGGTGTTAGGACATTTCGAATTACAAGCATACATTCCTAAAATGCAGCTATCTGATTTATATATCTTCCAAGGCAGGCTAATCAATAAAAATATAATTGTAATGACATTTTCCCACAGAGGTCCTTTAAATGTTTTCATGTGTTGTGTGTGCAGCCACTGCAGGGAGAGCTCAAGATGCAGCGCCGAGGCTAGAGGCAGCGGCCGAGTGAGCGTGAGGCAGTGGGAAAGCCCCTCTGGATGAGCCAGCCACAGGCACCCAGCCGCACAGTACAGGAATAACCACTTAATATGTCAACAGAGGCCGAGCTCCAGCCTGCTGCCAGACCCAGCGTCAAAAAGGATTCCAAGAGGAGAGGTAGGAAGCTGGCAGATATACAGCAGGTGTACACAAACACACTCTTTGTATGAGTATATATACTTGCTGAATAATATTAACACATAAATAGTCACTGAAAAAGCTCACAATTATTATTTTTTTCTGAAATGTGAGATGTAGATGCAGACATGGTGTTCAGTGGGTGCCATTCTGCAGTGCTATATCGCAGTACCAACATACACACGATCATATAACAGTCATATCAAAACACATCGTGAATTTAGTATGATATAAATACCCACATGTCAAAGGTGCTCCTGTATTTAAATATTGTGTAGTCCAGTGGGTCTCGAATTGGTGTCCAGTAACCAACAGGGGTACATTAAGCATAGCCAAGGGGTCGTGGATTTCTATTTATTTATTTATTTTTTTTACAGTGGTGGAAATCCCAATTAATTTTTCACAATTAATTTTTATTTATTTATTTATTTTTTTTTCTTTTGTCCAATTAGACTAGTCACTAGAATTGAATGGGTTTCAATGGGTAATCCAATCCTCAAAAACTCAAAAAACAAGTATAATTATAAAAGCTCTATGGCTACATTAAATAGCCCAAATCTAGACATATAGATAGTATCTAAATAATTAACCTAATATTTGAATAGTTGCATTGTTCTCATAAAAATGTGTACTAAGGGCATGGAGTTCATTTTACATTTAAACGTGCCCTTAGCTGCAAAAAGTTTGAGGAACCCTGATATACTGATATATTGATTACTGATAAATGTACTGCTTGTTGTCTACATGCACGTTCAGCAAGATTGAAAGCTCTGCTTTGGCTCTTTTCCAGTTTACCAGTTATGTAAAATGGAGTTTCTGTACGTTTTTTCTATTCACACCTTGGAAAGCTTAGCTAAGCCAAATGCCGACATAGTAGGTCATAAGTTATCCAGGCTAACATTTTGTCAAGACTCTCAGTGTTGACAAATTGAAACAATGTAGAAAAAACATTATCCGTAACTGCATGGTGACCTCTGTTTTATGAGTTTAGCACACTTTGTTGTTGTTTATTAGCATCATTTTTTTCCATCAGATTTTTAGTTTGTCCATTTAAAGGAACCATTTAAGATACTATGTAAAACCTTACAACATAGGGTCTCCTGTCAGAAAAGTTCAGGCTATAGAAAGCTAGAACTGTAACCACACACACACACACACACACACACACACACACACACACACACACACACACACACACACAAAAACCCAAACACTTGACTGATTCATTTTTCTGAGTGCACAGAGTGCCCTTGCAGTACTCAATTGCTGTATGTTATTACAAACATTCAGTAGTATATTATTCCAATATATTATTAATAAATCAATACATTTATTTATATCACATTTTGGGTTGCAATATTTTGGCTAATAAAATGGGTAACTGGCTACGGAATTCACCACGCCATCTGGTGTATTACAAAGTATATTTTAAGCCCTGCATGGGTTAAAGAAACTAGTTGCTTGTTTGGACTATAATACAGTCATTTGGAGCAGAAAGGCAGTCTCATTTGTGGCATAAGGACAAATGGCATGAGCAGTATGGCAATGACAGTCCTGTTCCTGTGGCTTTATGTTCCTACTGACTTGGAGGAGCTCTAGCCATCTCAGCCCTTATTTCTGTAACTCACACTGGGGCTTCCCATGAGGACAAACACTCCAAATGGAATGTACTGTAGTGTGTGTGTTTGTTTGTTTGTTTCAATTTGGCCTGCTGGGCCAATCCCCTAATGATTACTGAAAAGCATTTCTGTGTCTCGTCAGTGCCAGAGTACTGAAATCTGTCTCAGTGAGATGCTGCTCTAGAGCACTGGTATCAAACTGAAATTCTGCCCAGGCCACATCAGTATTTATGTAAGTCTTTAAAGTGCCATAAATTAAGGCTATTAATTTTTTTAACATATTATTCTCTATTCTGTTTATTAACATGAATAATATAGGCTCTGAAAGTAGAATAGTAAGTAAAAGAAGGGTTTATACAAACTATTAAACTGAATGCACTATAGCATACAGTCATGTGAAAGAATAAGTACTGTACACCCCATGGAAATTGTTGGCTTTTTGACATATTTGGACAAGCAAACATTTGATCCTCTTTGAAAGTGCCTATTAATAAAGCTGATACAGCTGATATCTATCAAATGATATATAAGTTGACATTTTGTAGTAATTTTCACAATTTAAATTAACAAAAAAAACAGGTCAGTCACATGGAAAAAGTAAGTACACCCCTACATTTATCACACCTTTAAATGTATAAAATTAGGATCAGGTGTTCAAGATTGGGTGCCAGTGATTAGAACCTGCTTAGGGAGTGCTGTCTTATTTATACCCCTCCCATATCTAGTGTCTGGTTTTCCCTTTGCTATTGAGGTGTGTGGTGTTATCATGCCAAGATCTAAAGAGTTCTGTAAGGCCTTCAGAAAAAAGGTTGTGGATGCCGACGCGTCTGGCAAGGGATTTAAAAAGATCTCCAAATTATTTGAAATACATCATTCCACTGTAAGGAACCTAATCTACAAATGGCGCAGATTTCAGACGACTGCCAATTTGTCCAGGACTGGCCGTCCCAGCAAATTCAGCCCAAGAGCAGACTGTCTGATGCAGAAAGAAGTGTCCAAGAACCCCAAAATTTCATCACAGGATCTGCTAGTACGTCTTGCAACTGTTGATGTCAAAGTGCATGTGTCTACAATCAGAAAGACAAATCTGACCTGCTTGGGAGGCGTGCCAGGAAAACACCTTTGCAAGACTAGAGTTTTACAATAAGCGTAAAGGCAAAGACAAGGCCTTTTGGAATAATGTGCCCTGGATAGACAAACCAAAGATAGAGTTGTACGACCACAGTAACAGCAGACATGTTTGGCGCAGACCAAAGACAGCTTTTCAGGCGAAGCACTTCATACAGTACCAACTGTGAAGCACGGTGGTGGAAATGTTATGGTTTGGGGTTGCTTCGCTGCCTCAGGGACTAGACAGCTTCCATCCATTGATTCAACTATGAATTCTGCATCATATCAAAGAGTGCTTGAGGATAATTTCAATTGGATATTTCAACAGTATAATGATCCTAAGCACACTAGCAAATCCACCAAGGAATGGCTCAAAAAGAAGAAAAAGAGGGTTATGGAATGGCCTAGTCAAAGCCCGGATTTAAATCCCATTGAAATGTTGTGGGGGGATTTGAAACGGGCAGTACATGCAAGAAAATCACACTAAAGGCCAACATGATGTGTTTCTGAATCATTTTTAGACACGGATCTGACTTGAACCAGCCCACGTGTCATACAGCGGAGCGAATGGGATGCAGGGAGTTAGTATGCTATGGATTTGGTGTGAATTCTAGAGGTTATTGATACTGTAAGCCATTTCAGTATTTATTTATTTATTTACATATTGGGGGGGGGGGGGTCGTGGTAGAAGGCTGTGTTTCTCCCACAGGCCTTGAGTTTAA
Organism: Cranoglanis bouderius; assembly: GCA_023630585.1. Taxonomy (NCBI): domain Eukaryota; kingdom Metazoa; phylum Chordata; class Actinopteri; order Siluriformes; family Cranoglanididae; genus Cranoglanis; species Cranoglanis bouderius. Next base: position 5,282,765 of record CM042547.1, read on the forward strand.
CACATATGCCCTAGGGCATGCTCTTGTCTCATGCTGTAAGCAGCTGTGTGGCAGAGCCCTCTTATGATGTGCCACCTGTCCCTCATTGGACACCCACTGCTCCAGTTAGATTCTTCTGTTTTCAGGGCTCTCAAGGTCAGACTAGGACTTGCACAACTGATATTTGCACACTTCCACACACTTTATTATGTTGATAAGCACTTCAACTGGAGAACAATTTACTGCATGTTAGATTGGGCAGATCAGCATTCCAGGGCACAGCAACCATATACTTCCTCTGTGATTGAATGATGCTGCTTGAACAAGATAAAGCTGACAATTATTCCATTTAAAAGGATCCTTTCATGTAAAGAACATATTCCTGCAATCTATGTGCAGTGCATCTAGATGCTTTGAGTATAACACTGTGAAATAAAATTTGGGTCACTTTTGTTGTGATGAATTGTAGGTCAGTAAACAGGAAGAACATTTTGTTTCCAAACAAATGTATTAGTAAAATTGTCAGCCTCCGATCAGGAGCTTCTAGATCTCTTTGCAGAGAAAGGAAGAAAAGGAAAAAGGGATGGAAAGAAAGCTGATGGTATACACATGGATAGGACAAAAATAACGGAAAAAGACAAGAAAAAGGACTTTTAGACATTGAAGTTACTAAATCACAATTACAAACACAGCTACACAGATGAGCTATATTACGTTGACTGCCAACTATCAGCCAACGTAATAAATCAGCTATAAAAGGAGTCTGACAATTAGCATTTTGTTAGTTACCACTTGCCACCAAAAAGTACAGCCACAAAAATAACCACAACAAACTCTTTGGTCGAATCTCAACAAAACTGTACACAAAGGCTGCAATTCATGGCAGGACTATCTTTTTGTATTAAAGACCAATGCAAGAACACATAGCTTGATATGAAGAGCACAAAAGTCCATGACCCATGAGCAATAGAAAAAACTAATATGGAGTGCTAAACCAACATACTACATTTCATATATCTAAACTGCGTGACACCAATCACCCATAAATTAATGGTTTGCATTTAGTGACACCCACAAAGCTCCATAAAACGTCAAAGCTCAGACATCTGAAATGACAAGTGAACAGCAAACCTTCTCAGGGGTAGATGGAAAATTATTTTTTCGCTCATGTCTATGACAATAATTTATTTTTTTTTAACAGTGTAACAGCAGCTGAAAAGGCTAAAATCTGGAAATTCCAGAAAAGGTGAATTGGACTTGAATTTAATTGAGGGGAAAAGAAAGAAGTTGAACACATAGAAAGATATATACTGTATATGTACTGTACCCAGGTGATCATGGACACTCCCTGATGCTGTGCTGGAAAAGCATGAGGAAAATCATTTACGCAGACTTAAATGTTCACACTAGTAGAATAAAGATTCAATTAGAAGGTTAGATTTTACAGATGTTACTTCACAGGAACAGGTTAAAAATAGTCATATGCTGCATAATAATGAAAACGATCAGATAAATAATGAACTAGCTAGCAGTGTTGTGGTTACAATGTTCAGGTTAAGTTAGCCTCTCTTTTTTTCATATCAGCACAAAAAAAAAAAAAAAAAAAACATAACATGAACACAGTCTGTTGCAGCTTGCACATTTAACTACTTACTATCCAACTCAACATCTGCCTCCTGCTCTATCCATCTCTAAGGAAACATCAATCATCCTTGACAGCAGCGGTTGTTGCTAATGACTCTGACCTGCATCACTATTCCCATGGAAACCAACCCAGTCTGAACCGCGTTGTAATAACAGCTGCCTCTATTCCCATGGTAACCATTATATTACAACCTGTCTCAACCTTGTAGCTCTAACAGCAAAGGAAGCTCACTGCTACTAATGACCCGTTTACATCAGTGGCTCTGCACTTCAATATGCTCTGTGACATGTAATTAATAAGCCTCTTCTCATTTATCGCACTGAAGTTACAGTTACTGGAGCTTTAATTTACCGAATTAGTGTCACATAGTGCAACTACATTACCCAGCATGCATGGCGTATGCACTCATTTAGAGGCCCAAGAGTGGGGGTCCTTATCTGTGAAGTATTCATACTGCAGTGTATCCACATTGCCAGCCATCTGGCTACTGAGCACTGCTGACACACACCCTCGGAACACACAAGCACGAGTGAGATGGATACACACACGCGCGGGATGGCTTTCAAACATGCCGTGAAATTAATTGAGGTATAATGAATGAGTATTTTATGTGTGTTCAGATCCCTGAGGTCTGTACAAGGGGCGTAATAATAAAAAAAGGCTCTCATACAGACACACACACACACAGAAACACAGTAAGCCTGCTCTTGGGGCTGGATTTAATGAATATGAATGGCATTAATGCACATTGGAATGTTGAGGAGGTGAATGCAGCCAGGGACAGTTAGAGATGCTGCATGACTAATAAACAAAGGAAAATAGCGCTGCTGAACCTCCTGCTTCTTCTCACTTTCTGCCCTCTTTTCTGATGTTAGAAAGGGAAATAGGTCGTTCATTTACTTCAGTGTTTATTCTATGGATCAGTGGATGGTTCCACTCCTCATGCTTATAATGTCACATTTGCTTAATCATGAATTCTTGCATTATTACTGGATAATAAGCATTTGTATGACTTCATATGAAATACAAAGGAGTGTGGGAAGTTAAAGCAATGAATATAGAGAGTGAACCAGTAAGACTTTATAACTTACCAAATACTTTATTAAGTTATTAGTATGGTATAACACTATACTAATACTGGATAGGGCCCCACTTTGCAGATTTTTCAGGTGCACTTTCCTGCTGTGAATCTCCCATTCTACCACATCCCAAAGCTGTTCTAATGTATTCAGATCTGGTGACTGGGAAGGCCACTGAAGAACACTGAACTCATTGCCATGTTCATGAAACCAGTTTGAGACGACTTTTGCTTTGTGACATGGTGCATTATCATGCTGGAGGTAACCAATAGAAGATGGTAAATTGTGACCATGAAGGGATGCACATGGTCAGCAACAATACTCAGATAGGCTGTGGCATTCAAGCGATGACTGATTGGTATTAACGGGCCCAAAGTGTGCCAAGAAAACATTCCCAACACCATCACACCACCTCCACCAGCCTGGACTGTTGACACAAGGCAGGTTGGGTCCATGGATTCATGCTGTTGGTGCCAAATTCTGACCCTACCATCTGTGTGCCTCAGCAGAAATTGGGATACATATGTTTTTCCAGTCTGTAACTGTCCAGTTTGGGTGAGCCTATGCCCACTGCAGCCTCAGCTTTCTGGTCTTGGCTGACAGAAGTGGAACCTGACGTGGTCTTCTGCTGTTGTAGCCCATCACCCTCAAGGTTTGACATGTTGTGCACTCTGAGATGCTTTTCTGCTCACCACAATTGTACAGAGTGTTTATCTGAGTTACTGTAGCCTTTCTGTCAGCTCGAACCAGTTTATTCGTTGACCTCTCTCATCAACAAGGAGCTTTCATCTGCAGAACTGCCGCTCACTGGATGTTTTTTCTTTATTGCACCTTTTTGAGTAAACTCTACAGACTGCTGTGCCTGAAAATCCCAGGAGATCAGCAGTTATAGAAATAATCAAACCAGCTTGTCTGGCATCAACAATCATGCCACGGTCAAAATCACTGAGATTGCATTTTTCCCCTCATTCTGATGGTTGACGTGAACATTACCCAAAGCTGCTGGCCTGTATCTGCATGATTTTATGCATTGCACTGCTGCCACATGATTGGCTGATTAGGTAATTGCATGAATACAGGTGTACAGGTGTTCCTAATAAAGTGCTCAGTGAGTGTATACTTGTATACATAAGGATTGGAGGGGAAACACCAGGAATGAAATGGTAAAATTGTAAAGCAGGTGAGCGCAGAACTGGTCCAGCAGAAGCAAAATGTGAGATGCAGAGAAGAGAAATCCACGTATCACATTCAGTACCGTGATCACACAGTGATTTCTCAGCTGAGCAGCAAAATCAGGCTTTTTGAATCATATGTGTGATGAGTAATCATATGTCTGGGAAAATCCACTAGATCATTTCACTGTAGCTTAATACTGCACAACAGCCAAAAACTTTTTTTTTTTTTTACCAAAATGGAATTTTGGTCAAATATACGTGAATATTAATATACTTGAAATATTTTAGCAAAAAAGGCGTTCATTTTGCTCCAGAGCTGCATTCAGAATGAAATATTTAAATGTAGTTTTCTCCCTTATCACTTCTAGAGAATACTAGACGTTAAAAGGCTAAAACGTGCAAGAAAGAAACACATTTCAGGTCTGTTGTTTTCAGAAATGTACAGTATATACAGTGGGGGAAAAAGTATTTGATCCCCTGCTGATTTTGTACGTTTGCCCACTGACAAAGAAATGATCAGTCTATATTAATGGTAGGTGTATTTTAAAAGTGTGAGACAGAATAACAACAAAAAAAAATCCAGAAAAACACATTTCAAAAAAGTTATAAATTGATTTGCATTTTAAGGAGGGAAATAAGTATTTGATCCCCTATCAATCAGCAAGATTTCTGGCTCCCAGGTGTCTTTTACACAGGTGATGAGCTGAGATTAGAAGCACTCTCTTAAAGGGAGTGCTCCTAATCTCAGTTTGTTACCTGTAAAAAGACACCTGTCCACAGAAGCAATCAATCAATCAGATTCCAAACTCTCCACCATGGCCAAGACCAAAGAGCTGTCCAAGGATGTCAGGGACAAGACTGTAGACTTACACAAGGCTGGAATGGGCTACAAGACCATTGCCAAGCAGCTTGGTGAGAAGGTGACAACAGTTGGTGCGATTATTCGCAAATGGAAGAAACTGTCAGTCTCCCTCGGTCTGGGGCTCCATGCAAGATCTCTCCTCGTGGAGTTTCAATGATCATGAGAACGGTGAGGAATCAGCCCAGAACTACACGGGAGGATCTTGTTAATGATCTCAAGGCAGTTGGGACCATAGACACCAAGAAAACAATTGGTAACACACTACGCCGTGAAGGACTGAAATCCTGCAGCGCCTGCAAGGTCCCCCCGCTCAAGAAAGCACATGTACAAGCCCGTTTGAAGTTTGCCTGAATGATTCAGAGGAGAACTGGGTGAAAATGTTGTGGTCAGATCTCTTTGGCATCAACTCAACTCGCCGTGTTTGGAGGAGGAGGAATGCTGCCTATGACCCCAAGTCATAACACCATCCCCACCGTCAAACATGGAGGTGGGAACATTATGCTTTGGGGGTGTTTTTCTGCTAAGGGGACAGGACAACTGCACCGCATCAAAGGGACAATGGACGGGGCCATGTACCGTCAAATCTTGGGTGAGAACCTCCTTCCCTCAGCCAGGGCATTGAAAATGACCTTAATGACTTGGAGGGGATCTGCAAAGAGGAGTGGGACAAAATCCCTCCTGATATGTGTACAAACCTGGTGGCCAACTACAAGAAACATCTGACCTCTGTTATTGTCAACAAGGGTTTTCCCACCAAGTACTAAGTCGAAGGGGTCAAATACTTATTTCCCTCATTAAAATGCAAATCAATTTATAACTTTTTTGAAATGCGTTTTTCTGGATTTTTTTTGTTGTTATTCTGTCTCTCACTGTTAAAATACACCTACCATTAAAATTATAGACTGATCATTTCTTTGTCAGTGGGCAAACGTACAAAATCAACAGGGGATCAAATACTTTTTTCCCCCACTGTAGTACAGAATGTCAACATTTCACCATGAGAAGGGTTTTCCCAGGCCACCACACATTGAGTATAAGCAACACATAAGCAGCATCTTACTATGTGCACACATTATAATGTATGCCAAGCCTCTATGTAAGCCTGGAGTTATACTTTATGCATAACTGCATGCATCTGTGCACACAGCTGTGTACACATCTGCAAACCTGTGGTGTATCTGGAGGATTAAAAGCTAGATCCACTACCCATTAGGCACCAGGTTTGCACCAGAAACTGTAAAATGCTAACTATTTCATGCCAACTATTCTGCAGTGTGACTAATTTCTAGTTTGGTATGAGCATTTTTATTTTTTATTTATTTATTTTTTATTTATTTATTTAATTATTTTTATAATTATTATTATTATATTATTACAGTTAGCTGCTGAGGTTGTGACACAATTGTAGTATCTCACCCTCACTGTTTATGCTGGTACTGCACTGATATCTTGCACAAGTACATGCATATTTAAAACCATTTACAGACTATCATCTGATGCTAATCCAATACCAGTTAGCAAATTCCAGTATATAAACCCAGACGCTAGAAAACAGTTAATTCGGGTTTTAATGGTTTAAATTTTTAGTATGAATCGAGAAAAATGCAGGTTTCCACCCCAATAATTATATTTACATTATTTGTATTTTTGATTTTGTGGATTTTATATGAATGATGGCGATATGTAGGAATGCTCTAACCCCATAATCATTCATAACATAACACACTGGATAGTGGAAGAGATAGAGAGAGAGAGAGAGAGAGACAGACAGACAGGGTGTGTGTTTTGTGTGTTTGCACTGAGTGTGTTTCACTGATGAATGGGCTTGTGTTACCACTAATCACACTGATATTGTTTAGACAGAGGTACCCTAATCAGCAGAACGGAAGGATTAATTGATTTATTTCACATCTGCCCTTTTCTCCATGTGTTTTGCCTTTCAGAATCAGCCAGCAGCAGTTTATTAAGCCATGAGCTTGATCGTTAAGCTCCTAATTTATCTCTTTTTAACACAATCTTCCATTTCCTGTTTCATCTTCATTCATACATTGTTTTCTTGTGTTTTTTTTTTTTTTTTTTGTCTTTTTCTTCCTTTTACTCAAAGGGCTGTGAGTGGCAGCTTTAGATTTGTGCTCTTGGAAACTGCTGCTTTTTTGTTGACAGTTACTTTGTGCCAAGTGTAGTATGTCTCTGTACAGACAGAAGAGTATCTGGTGTGATGGAGATAGCAACTGCGACTCTGAGAGTCAGCAGAAATGGTAAGGCATTGCTTTTATGGTGGCACACTGGTTAGGAAATTTACTCTCTGCAAATCTTTTGCACTGTCATGCAGTAGTGGTGCTGGAACTGGAATAAGATACAATAATGTGATATAGTAGCCAGTGATAAGGCTTGACAGGACACCCCGTCCTAGCCTTGTCTAGTGATAAAATCTGAAATCTGTTTTAGCAGCTGAACTTCACACTAGTGGCATAGGACCCCAGCAGTGATACAGAGGCCTCAGCTGCTGATTGGATAATTAGTAAGAAGACTGAATGAGATCTGAAGGATTTGGCTCGTGTATAGAGTGGAGTGCAGTTCGAAAGCTACTTAATCAGTTCCCAAAACAATCCTCTTAAACCTTTTAAACTCTTTACACTAGCCTTGTTTGCATCATTGAAACCCAAAGCCAGTCAGCCAGAGGAGAACATTTTCAACAAGTGGATCAAGATTGCTCTCCAAATGAGTTTGATTAGTTGGAGTATTTAGCCAAGTGTTTGAAAGGACAAAAGTAGTCATTTTTAGGCACTGCTTAATGAACATTTGCTAACACTAGTACTGGACACTAGTATTTATAATGCATTAGGGCTGCATTTAATAAGGCGTAACCCACATCTAGTGTGCATTACACAATTTTAATAATAATAATAATAATAATAATGGTAATTCATTACATTTATATAGTGCTTTTCTAGGCACTCAAAGCACTTTACATAGTATGGGGGGGAATCTCCTCAACCACCACCAGTGTTTAGCATACACCTGGATGATGCGACGGCAGCCATAGTGCGCCAGAACACCCACCACACACCAGCTATTGGTGGAGAGGAGAGGAGAGGAGAGAGATGTAGCCAATTCAGGGATGGAGATTATTAGGGGGCCATGATAGATAAGGGCCAATGGGGAAATTTCACCAGGACACCAGGGTTATTCCCCTACTCTTTACGAGAAGTATCCTGGGATTTTTAATGAGCACAGAGAGTCAGGACCTCAGTTTAAAGCCTCATATGAAAGACGGTGCTGTTTTTACAGTATAGTGTCCCCGTCACTATACTGGGGCATTAGGACCCACACAGACCACAGGGTGAGCGCCACCTGCTGCCCTCCCTCATACCACTTCCAGCAACAACCTTAGTTTTCCCCAGGAGGTCTCCCATCCAGGTACTGGCCAGGCTCAACCATGCTATGGGTGATATGGCTCTGGCAACCATGTCATGCACGATGTGAATGCAAAGCACGATTTGGTTGCCTCCGCATAGTGTTCATTAAAATGGGGTAACGCACACCTAGCTGTGGATTATCCCGCTTATACCATAGTCACTTGCCAGCACTGACAAGTTAAACCTGTCATTGATGTTTGCAGTGCATAATTTGACTGAAAGCATAAAAATAACGGTTAATTTTTGTTAGTTATTTTATATACGGGTCATTAGATCTTGAATTCTGCCTGCTCTAAATACACATAAAAAAGTAGTGCAATAAGATTACATTTATTTGAATGAATTATAATAGTAATATAATATAATAGCATAATATAATATATTCACACACACACACACAGTACTGTGATTTTTTTATTTTATGACCTCTACATTATCAAGTCAGTACAAAAAACATTTTAGATTCCCAAACATTAGTTGTCATTAAAGAAAGCAGCATATTATGTAAGAGACCACTTTTCAGACAAAAAACACAATGAAGGCTTCACAATGAAGAAGAAAGTACAAAAGTGCTCTTTACGGAATTTTTTTTTAAATGTAGAAACATTTAATTACATTTTTTGAAGGCATCTTTGCTCTATAGCATTTCTTTGCATGTGCCTAAAACGTTTGTACAGTACTGTGTGTATGTATATCTGTTGGTGTGTGTGTGTATATGTATATGTATGTATGTATATATATATATATATATATATATATATATATATATATATATATATATATATATATATATATATATATATATATATATATATGAGAGAGAGAGAGAGAGAGAGAGACATTGTGTGTGTGAATTACCTGCATCTGTGCCATGTCTCCACTAATAATGAAGCTATGTGTTTACTATGGTTACAATTGTTTTTTAGGCACTGCATTCATTTAGAACAGTGATTAAACTGACTGGAACTACCTTCCAGCCAATGAGCATCGAGTATTCAGACAGACCATGGTATATATAGTATATATATTATATATTATGTAGTGTTATTGTATGTAACTATGAGCACACACTGTATATGTTTATGTGAGGTGTTATGAGATACAATACGTATGATACTGTACAGGTGCATCTCAATAAATTAGAATGTTGTGGAAAAGTTCATTTATTTCAGTAATTCAACTCAAATTGTGAAACTCGTGTATTAAATGAATTCAATGCACACAGACTGAAGTAGTTTAAGTCTTTGCTTCTTTTAATTGTGATGATTTTGGCTCACATTTAACAAAAACCCACCAATTCACTATCTCAACCCATTAGAATATGGTGACATGCCAATCAGCTAATCAACTCAAAACACCTGCAAAGGTTTCCTGAGCCTTCAAAATGGTCTCTCAGTTTGGTTCACTAGGCTACACAATCATGGGGAAGACTGCTGATCTGACAGTTGTCCAGAAGACAATCATTGACACCCTTCACAAGGAGGGTAAGCCACAAACATTCATTGCCAAAGAAGCTGGCTGTTCACAGAGTGCTGTATCCAAGCATGTTAACAGAAAGTTGAGTGGAAGGAAAAAGTGTGGAAGAAAAAGATGCACAACCAACTGAGAGAACCGCAGCCTTATGGCGATTGTCAAGCAAAATCGATTCAAGAATTTGAGTGAACTTCACAAGGAATGGACTGAGGCTGGGGTCAAGGCATCAAGAGCCACCACACACAGACATGTCAAGGAATTTGGCTACAGTTGTCGTATTCCTCTTGTTAAGCCACTCCTGAACCACAGACAACGTCAGAGGCGTCTTACCTGGGCTAAGGAGAAGAAGAACTGGACTGTTGCCCAGTGGTCCAAAGTCCTCTTCTCAGATGAGAGCAAGTTTTGTATTTCATTTGGAAACCAAGGTCCTAGAGTCTGGAGGAAGGGTGGAGAAGCTCATAGCCCAAGTTGCTTGAAGTCCAGTGTTAAGTTTCCACAGTCTGTGATGATTTGGGGTGCAATGTCATCTGCTGGTGTTGGTCCATTGTGTTTTTTGAAAACTAAAGTCACTGCACCCGTTTACCAAGAAATTTTGGAGCACTTCATGTTTCCTTCTGCTGACCAGCATTTTGAAGATGCTCATTTCATTTTCCAGCAGGATTTGGCACCTGCCCATACTGCCAAAAGCACCAAAAGTTGGTTAAATGACCATGGTGTTGGTGTGCTTGACTGGCCAGCAAACTCACCACACCTGAACCCCATAGAGAATCTATGGGGTATTGTCAAGAGGAAAATGAGAAACAAGAGAACAAAAAATGCAGATGAGCTGAAGGCCACTGTCAAAGAAACCTGGGCTTCCATACCACCTCAGCAGTGCCACAAACTGATCACCTCCATGCCACGCCGAATTGAGGCAGTAATTAAAGCAAAAGGAGCCCCTACCAAGTATTGAGTACATGTACAGTAAATGAACATACTTTCCAGAAGGCCAACAATTCACTAAAAATGTTTTTTTTATTGGTCTTATGAAGTATTCTAATTTGTTGAGATAGTGAATTGGTGGGTTTTTGTTAAATGTGAGCCAAAATCATCACAATTAAAAGAACCAAAGACTTAAACTACTTCAGTCTGTGGCATTGAATTTATTTAATACACGAGTTTCACAATTTGAGTTGAATTACTGAAATAAACGAACTTTTCCATGACATTCTAATTTATTGAGATGCACCTGTATATATCACATTAGATACATATTTATAATACATTGTATATACTGGATTCATAGGAATCCCTCCATAGTTTCCCTCCTACACTTGTATCAGCTTCTCTGTAATTGAGCCAAACAGCATGTTTGCCACTGAGGTCACTCCTGTCCCTGATGCTTCTCCGTAATTAAAATGCCATTTAATTTATGTGCTGTCAACTCTCTGATTACACACTGAGGCCAAGGAGCACAAGAAACAATTTAATTTTATGTTTTGTATCTAATTCCATAACCTTCATGTTTACTTTAATTGATTCAGATTGTCCAGTGTGACCCTCCTCATGATGATGGCCTTTAGGGTGCGGTAATTAGAATTCAAAGGCAGCAGGAGCGAGATTTAAGGACAGCGGGTATTTCTCAGGTCTTTTAATACTTTGTGCCTTATCTATTCAGGAGGAACTTAAAAGCTTAGATTTAACGAACTGAGTGTGTTCACTTTATGTTGGGGTCATTAGGTCAGATGGATAAAAGTGATGAAATTTTTAGTCTTTCTTTTTCTAATTTGAAAGCCTACAAGCTAAGTTAGCTAAATATTCAAATGAGTTTGTAACAGGAAACCTTAAACTTTAACTATTGGTGACGTCATAAGGATCGGCAGGTGCAGGTACCCTTACGTGATAAGGCTGTGTTCTTTCAGCTAACCTTTGTACAGTAAATTGTAATGGCATTGTGAGGAGACCTTTAGCACCAGCCTTGTGAAACTACTTTATTCTTATATGTGCAGAAGGTCTTTCCATTTTACAGGCAACATTCTTCCTCAGAGGGTGAAAATCAAACAGTCTGCAGTTTCCCCGCAGGGAGCTTCATGCCTCATTCCTTCAGACCCTCGGGTCTGTCTCTTTTTGTCTCTCTCCATCTCCTCTGCTGTAATTAAACGAGCATTTATGTCTGATTTCTCTCTCTGACAATCAGGAATAATTACGCCACATTACAACACAGCCTGCTGAGATGGGTAAGCAAATAATACGCAGCAGAAAGACTGTTGGAGCGTGTGTGTTTAAGTGAATGTGCGCGTGTTCCCTTCTGTGTGTTGCTGGTGTCTGTGAACTGTGTGAACAGTGTGGACTGAAAGCCTAAAAGCTAAACCTTATTGCTTATGATTTCTTCATAAACCTCTGACATTAAAAAAAAAAAAAAAAAAGCAGCTTATTATTTTAAAGCAATGTTTTCCGTAATCCGCCCTGCATATGCTGTATTACTCCTAACACATTATATAACTTTAATATACAGTAAGATTCACATATTACAGTTATATAATATATTAGTAATAATGTATGCAGTCTGAACTAATTCACCCTCGCAGGTCTGTGGTGTGTTTGCCGAGGCCATGACTTGCAGTTTGAGCTGTGTGTTTAAGCTGACCTCGCTGTATTACGTGTGTGTAATTAGATCAGCCTCACTGAGTCTTGTCTTGTAAGGAAAAATTAATAGGTAGCAAAATGAACTCTGTGGCACATGGTGCATGCATGGATGTCCAGATTAAATATGCAGTTAAAAAAGAAAGAAAGCTATATAAGGACACTGTATGACCTTTAGGATAGGTTTCAGTGGCATAGAGCCTTATCACTAAAGATAAGGAAATATAATTTTGTGTTTTAAACAGAATAACCCCTAACTTTTTTTTTTTTTTCCTCAAACAATATTTGATTAAGATTCACTTTTCTTTTTTGTGATACTCTTGTGAAATTTGAACAGTGAGGCTTCTTATGCTGTGTTGGCTTATCTCTTGACTTATCACACAAAATGCCTATTGGTTTTTGAGATCAAAATGTGATTCTGGTTGGATAATTTATCAAAGGAGAGAGATTCATATCTATACCTTCTAGCTGCTAATATCCCTGTGGAGAAAGGAGCCTCAGATGACCTGACATTCGGCTGTGTGAAGCAGTTAGAGACTTCCTGCAGGGCTTTTGGCAGGCTTAAACGAACATTTTACCATGGAGTAGATCTTATTAGATTGTGCAGCATATAAACTAGATTCATATACAGATAGTAAAGAGCTGCTGTGTGTCAAAGATGATTTATTATTAGAAGTGGAATATTAAATTGCAGTCTACGTAAAATATGTATATATTTTCTCCCCAATTTGGTCATTTACCAATTGCCAATCTGTTAGCCCGCTCTCCATATCACACAACAGCAATGAATCAGGAAGAGTGGAGGCTAACACATGCTTCCGACATGAAGCCATCCACTGCATTCTTTTTGAACAGGAAGGCGCATTCTGCCCTCTTCCACATACATGAGCTCACATATATTGGCTTGTGTTGCTGTGATTGACAGGTAAGAGAATATGCCATCCCTCCCACCCAGAGAACATGGCCAATTTTGCTTTCTTGAAATCCCCACTGCAAACGGCTATGGCATTGTCGGGATCCAAACGATATGGCGATAACGCTTCGGTTGCGCCACTTGGGAGTACATATAATTTTCTTTGCTTTCAGCTTCCTCATGTCTTACAAATGAAATTCTGTTGGTAGGTTATTTTGCTTCTTTATAGAACTAAATGCATGAAATAAGCCGACATTTCAGGATATAATCTAATGTATAATACCGTGTATGTCTTTGTTTTCAGGTCTCTGATGTTACAGGTTTAACAGACTATAAATGGGATGTTATTTGTTATATTTCATTTGTTATACGGCCATGCATAAGAAAAAAAAAACAACACAAAGACCTTAAATCATCTGTTATTGATTTCTTTTGACTTATCCACGTTATTGATTAACTTTGACAGTCGACTAGATGCATCTGTGTATGCAGTGCAGCTATTTTGTGTTCGTCTTTCTTTGTCACGAGTCACAGGCATTTTTATATGTGTTCCCTAGTGCTCCATAGAAAGAACACTATTCACTTCTTTGACCCTGCATGTCAGAATAAAGGGCAGCCCAGGACATTGTCTTATTTTTAGTGCGTATACGATATTGTTTGTGTCTGTGTTTTGAGTGGCCATTTCCTCTGTGGAAGCGTTCTTTCACCCTTGTTGATGTCACGTCTAACATGCCATTTATTTTGTCCACTTTGGCAGCTCGACGTCTCCATAGTAACCAGTGGTGTTTGTTCTCTGAGCTGCTCAAAATAACAGCATATAGATCAAACACCCTTTTACCACATTTGCATCACACGCCTGATGTGTTAAGGTGCGTGTTTATGTTATTCATCACAAATGGCCGTGTCTGTGTTCGTGATGAGGCATCCAGCCGTCTCCATTGCAGCCTAATAGAAGTTAAATGTCATCAGTGATTCACTCACACCATCCAGGTCAGTTCATTATTTGGTCGTTGTTATTTGTCCTTTCCTTTTACTGGCAAAACAACAGGAAACATAGAAACTACTTCTTAAAGTTGTTATTATAGAATGTTCTTTATTATAGTCCTCATTAAGTTGATGTGTTTTGTCCAATTTTAAAAGCAGTTGACCATGTGAAGGGTTCACCCAGGCCAACATACATTTATTTAAATGCATATATTGAACCTTGTCACTGGCTGAAGTGAAAGATAGAAACATAGGAGATCCAGCCAGATGGAAAGTATCATGCTCGTATATTCATCCAGATACATATCACATATTATTATTTTATTTTTTATTTTGTCAGTTTGACTGAATGTAGCTGAAAGTGAACTCCTGAACTGTGGTGCTGATCATTTTTACTCACACCTAGTGGAGGTTTAACCTTACATGTTATTGTGCTTTCATGAGACATTTATGATCATGACATAAGACTTCCACTTCCCAATGAGAAATTTTGCACACATCTCAAAATATTGAGGTTGGATGATAAATACTGTGGCTATACAACGATAAACCATACCATTAAAACCACCTGCCTAATATTGTGTAGGTCCCCGTTGTGCCACCAAAACAGCTCTGACCCATTGAGGCATGGACTCCACAAGACCTCTGAAGGTGTGCTGTGGTGTCTGGCACCAAGACGTTATCAGCAGATCCTTTAAGTCCTGTAAGTTGTGAGCTGGGGCCTCCATAGATTGGACTTGTTTGTCTAGCACATCTTACAGATGCTTGATCGGATTGAAATCTGAGAAATTTGGAGGCCAAGTCAACACCTTGAACTCTTTGTCATGTTCCTCAAATCATTCCTGAACAATTTTTGCAGTGTGGCAGGGTGCATTATCCTGCTGAAAGAGGTACGGGTCCAAGTAACACCCACATGAATGTGAGGACCCAAGGTTTCCCAGCAGAACATTGCCCAGAGCATCACACTGAGCCTTGGTCACTCATGACCCTGTCACCGGTTGTCCTTCCTTGGACCACTTTTGTACCCACTGCATACTGGGAACACCCCACAAGACCTGCCATTTTGGATATGCTCTGACCTAGTCACCTAGCCATCACAATTTAGCTTTGTCAAAGTCACTCAGATCCTTACACTTGCCCATTTTTCCTGCTTCCAACACATCAACTTCGAGAACTGACTGTTCACTTGCTGCCTAATTTATCCCACCCCTTGATAGTAATGAGATAATCAATGTTATTCACTTCACTGGTCAGTGGTGTAAATGTTATGGTTGATCGATGTATACTAATTTGTTTGTTGTGTTGTGAAGATATCTGCCTTTGTCATAGGACAGTTTGTACTTTCTCCTACTGTTCTTAGTTTCTTAGTTCTTAGTTTCCAGTTTTGTAGCTATGTTCTGGTGGTTTTTTTTTGTTTGTTTTTTGTTTTGTTTTTTTGTTTTTTCCTGTATGGACCTCTGCTTGCCTTTTTAAATGAGTATAGATTTGCTATCCTATTCTGATTATGGTCTGACCCCATGTATGAATTCAGACATTCTCTAAATTACATTTGTCTAAATAAAGAGGCGAAATCCTCAGATTTAACCACCTCTGATTCATATTACAAGCAGACACACCATGACAGCTCAATTCTTTGGAAAACAGCTTTGTCATAGGCATAAGTGACATGTAGAGCTCAGTATCATTAAGCAGAGCTTAGTAGCCACCTGCAATCTGCTTTGATTCTGAAATCAATGTCGCTCATCAGTCAAGCCATCGATCAGCTGCTCAGCCAGCTGTCCAGCTCTGAAGCTGCCATAGTGTGCAGAATGAGCTATGCCAGCCCTGTCATTATTAATCATTTTACAGTGAAATGGCTTTCTGATTTACAGACAAATTATGTGGTCTACTGTTATCCCTTCCATGGATTCAGGTGTTTGTCGGTGTTGTGTTGTGTGTGTGTGTGTGTGTGTGTGTGTGATGGGTTTGTTTGGTGGAAGGCTAATCAGATAGCTGTAATTGTGTTTACCCAGCTAAGGGAACATGTGCACAGTAATTGGTGCCTTGATTAGAGCAGCAGCACAACTGCAATCCTTCATTAAGCTCACTGCATTCAGAACAGCAGCACCGCAAGGGGAGGACAAAAGACTACGGAGGTAGAGGACTGGAATGGTCGACATTCTGAGAAAGGATAAACGAGGAGACAGTGAAAGTGACAGGTTAAGCCCATGGTCCTCGGCGCTGTGTAAATGTTTTTGTAGGCCAAACTAAACTAAAACCCCATGCCAGATTTATAAAAATGTTGGTAATACTGATTTATTTCATCCACATGTGCGCATGTTGATGAATGCCAATCACCATGCATGCCACAGCTCATTTGCATTTAGTGATGGCCATGAAAACTCCATAAAAGGTACAACATGCAAAATGAGGACAAAATGGTGAGAGAAAAGGAATTTCTCAGACGCAGAAGATAAGAGATTTATCTAAAAATAAGTAGAAGCTAGTAGAAGCTATTTTGACTCTACACAATCCATCCATTTTCCATACTGCTTATCCTACACAGGGTCGTGGAGGAGCCTGGGGACTCGGGGCACAAGGCTGGGGACACCCTGAACAAGGTGCCAACCCATCACAGGGCACAATCTCACACACATTCACACACTACAGACAATTTGGAAATGCCAATCAGCCCTGGGTTTCACCAAATCTTTAAACTCGACAAGGTGATCTCTATATAAAAATTGCAATTTGAAGCTAATCAATCAAGGTTAACATTAGTGAATCTATAAATATATATATATATGTAAATTTACACAAACTCAGGAGCTCTCATAGGATATACGTTTCTGAAATAACAAGATTTTCATGAATACCAAATTTCTTGTGCAAATGCTCTGACACAAATAAAAATGAGGCCAAGTGGAAGGAAACCAGACAGAAGACTTGTTTTACTGAAACTCTTCCTAGCAGAGACAGAAGACTTGATGGCTAATAAAAATAAAAGAAACAAAAACTAAAAATCACGCTACTCTTGCCAAAACTAAGTCTCACAGGTTGACCTACAGACACATGCCAATCATGTGGGAATTAGCACAATTTTTTGTGCTTTTTTGCAGAAAAGTACTTCAATTGGCGAAATTGCAGTTGCATGAAAATTGTTTTGCACGGCCTTTTAGCTGTACTCATGTTCAACACACGTGAATCGAAGAGGGCTTCAGCTGAATGAGCGTTGTGATGACGTCACATGATGTGTTTTGGCCCAAATCTGCGGAACATCTTTGGTAATTGTGAAAAATTGCAAGCTCCTCAGAATATTGCAGAGTTTCCTTGATTTCCTTGAAACTCTGGACGGACTGGTTAAAGGTTATCTGCTAATTTATCTCTAATTCTGAATAATTCATTCTTTAGATAGGACTATGGATCATTTATAGTGTTATCATAGCATATCATTATCATGGGGGTGGAGTTTTGAATTCTGTAGCATGGAATTTTAGGAATTAGCAAGGATTAGCAACTGAAATGACTGGAAATGTCAATATTCTCATAAGCAGTAAGCATACATAATATATGCTCTGGATGCAGTGGATAAAAATTTAGTTTAAAATGCAGTAATATTTCTGTAATCATTTATGGGGATGATCTAGAAAACTTCTAGTTCTAGTTTCTGTCTATCTAGTCTCTGAGATTATCACCTACACTGTTCTTAATAATAGCCTGCATTGTAAAATGTGTTATTTTGTATCGCATAATGGTGCAGAGGAGACGATTAGATGTACAGTATTTTGCTAATGGGTCCGATACTGTTGTGTGTTCTGCAGCCTGAAGTCTCGCAACATGGCCACTGTTCCCCTCCATTTGTGAAACTAATTGGCTTGTAATTAAAATAACACTGACAATAGGAGCACCTCCCTCCCTCTCTCACACTCATTCTATATCCATCCATCCACCCATCCATCCATCCATTTTCCATACCGCTTATCCTGCACAGGGTTGCGAGGGAACTTGGGCACAAGGCCGGGGACACCCATTGCAGGGAAGCATTCTATATGTATAAAATTAATTATTTGTTTTTTCTTCCAACTCTTTCTTTGTTGTAGTCTTCTCTTGAGGCTCCTACTTTCTGTCAAATAGAGAAAACAGAGGAGTTATATTTTGGGCATCTAGCACAATAAAGTGTGTAGGAGTGTGCAAGTGTGTGTGTGTGTGTGGGGGTTTGTATGTTTCTATATCTTGGTGGGGACCAAACGAACACCTGACAGTTTTGAGGATATTTGGCTCATTCCCATGAGGAACACTGCTTCTGTACAAACATTGTAGGTCTATTTAAAACACTAAAAGAGCAAAAATGTTTCCCTTTAGTTACCAAGGTTAATGTTAAGGTTCGAAAAATATAGCATTAATTAACGGTATTAATAATTATGCAAATAGAAGGTCCTCACAAGAATAGTAAGGCAAACATGTGTGTATGCATATGCCTGTGTAACAGAGAGAAGCCCTTGGCAGTAGAGCCAGTGAGCCTAATTAATTGTGAAGGTGGAAGAGAAAGGAGTGAATCGCCAATTCATTCATCATCTGCCAGTCAGCATGTCGAGTGTGCGAGCTGTGTGCATTTGTGTGTGTGCATGCGCTTGTGTGTGTGTGTGTGTGTGTGTGTGAGAGAGAGAGAGAGAGAGAGAGAGAGAGAGAGAGAGTGAGTGAGTGAGTCTGGCAGCTGGCTTTGCATTGCATTGCTTGTGCCTGACTGATGGGCTTTGGATGAGGTTTGTAGAAAAGAAAAAGTACAGAGAGGCAAAGAAACAGCTCCTCGTAATAATCTCTCTCTCTCTCTCTCTCTCTCTCTCTCTCTCTCTCTCTCTCTCCACTGTGGGTTGGTGCATGTCTGAGGAATCAGGACAGCTATCTTATTAATTCCACATACTACAGAGAAGGTCACATGCAAACCATAAACATACACATTAAAGAGAGCTAGATAGCTGACTGAGGGGTCCCTGATCAAGTGGCATATACTCTTCAAAAGACTTACATACATTTTGGGGTCAGGATATCGCGACTTTGAATCCCGTCATTGCCACAGCCATCTGTGACCAGATGCCTAGGGAGCACAACTGGCCATGCTCTCTGAGTGTGAGGGATGGCATACTCTGTGCCCTGTCAATCACAGGGACACTAACCTGTTGTGGGTGTCTGTGAGCTCATGTATGCGGAAGAGGGTAGATAGCGATACTTCTGAGTGTGTCACACTGCTCTGTGACACAGCATGAACAACAAAAGCGGCTGGCTGGCTTCAAGTGTCTATGTGGAAGTGTGTGATAGCCTTCACCCTCGCTGGTTGGTTGGTATCTGTCGTGAGAGAGATTTGGGAGAAAATAGGGAAAAAATAGAATTTACATACAGCTGAAAGCTGCATTACGTGCTAAGAGGGAGAATTACATGACAAAATGTCCCTATTAAAAGTCTTAAACTATAAATCGGCTAATCGCACCCACTCCATAGTGTTTTTTATGTTACACCGGGCGCTACTGTCACATCTTCATTTCTGTCTTACTAGTTTAGTAAATATAATCTGGAAATATCCATGATCATCACATTATTAGAAATAGGCATTGCCCATCCATCCATCTTCCATACTGCTTATCCTACACAGGGTCACAGGGAGCCTGGAGCCTATCCCAGGAAACATGGGAAACAAGGTGGGGGACACCATGGACAAGGTGCCAACCCATCACAGGGCACAATCGCACACACATTCACACACTACAGTCAATTTAGAGATGCCAGTCAACCTACAGCGCATGTCTTTGGACTGGGGGTGGAAACCGGAGTACCTGGAGGAAACCCCCAAAGTACAGGGAGAACTCAAATAAAAATAATGATTTATAAATTGAGCCGTCGGGTCAGATTTCGCGGGAAATGTCAGTTATTCGTGACGTCATTCATCTTTACGTCACGTCCGTAAACAGAAAGAAGAAGACCCGGCTACTATATCACATGTTTTTTTGTTTTTGTTTTTGTTTTTTTTGTTTTTTGCTGTGGTCAGTTTGGTAAATTTCACTTGTTTTTTCTTCTAGCTATGAGAGAGAGCAATTCACCTCTACTCCAAGAAAACCGTATCAGCCACCACCTCTGTTGTCAAGTATTGGAGCTAATATACAACACATACATATGACGCAGTGTTGCCAACTCTCGCGAGACAAATAAGCAACTGCAGCTTCAAAAACAAGCCCAAAACTATATAATAATAAATGAGCCTGCAGCATACTAAACTGAAACCACTCGCGGTTTGAAAAGCAAAAACAGAATTTATTTAATAAAAACTCATCAAACGGCAACAAAGCTTACAGGGAGGACAGGCACTATTCACTCATCTCTGATCACCTGCCAGCAGAATATGATTGGATAGATGGAAAAGGAGATTACATTAGTTGCATGTCAGATTTTCCTAACGAGCAACCATATTTTTTAAAACAAGCCCAAAAAAACGCGACCCGTGATTTTTCAGGTGACTTCAGAAAAAAAGAAGCCCAAAGTCGTGTATTATAAGCGGACTTAGCGACTCTGATAGGTATACCTCAAACCATCAGATTCATCCGCGCAGAGCAGCAGTGCCGAAGCACAACCCACATAAAAAGAAAAACCTCCACAAGTAACTTGCAATTTTATGTTTCAAACAGAGATGGCGATAGAGAGGCAAAAAATTCAGTACTGCAGCTTTAATATTTATGTTCATTATTTCACTATATTATGCCTGTTAAACACAAACACGTGCACAACCACCACCAACAGAAGGGAGGTTTAACTGCAGTAGAAAAAGGATTATACTTGACACTTCGTATTTAAAAACACTCTTCTGCTTTCCTAGCAATATCTGCTTATTAACACTTATTGATATTTGAATATTAAAATAAGGTAGAAGGCCCCTTGTAATATGTATGACAGTGTTGATTTTTCTTTCCTTTGTCCACTGTCAGTTGCTAATGAATAGCACAAAGAGCATGCTGCGTGCCAAATGCTTATTCTTGAACATCGTTGAACTGTGGTAACATATTAATCATGCATGTGTGTGCTGCTACACACGCATCTGTGTGCGTACAATATAATGTCTATTATATTGACATAGTATGGTAAAAAAAAAAAAGGCACAGTGACTCCAGACTTCAGACAGCGATGCTTCCTGGCTGTGTTCAGCAGAGCATTAGTGCATACTTTCTCTCTTGTAGCCATTCATCAGGCTTTAGCTTCTTCTTGCTGGGTGACTCCACAGGCAGAGAGGATGATGGGTTGCAGCCCTTTCCATCTCAAGGCCAGTCGCCTGTGGGCTCTTCTGATAGAGTTTGGAAGTCACATAAACACCCTGGCTGTGCTAATGTCCCGCAGCCATTTCAGTACATAGTTGGGAGACTGTCCTTAGGAGACAAGAAATGAACGCAGGAGGTCAAACCACTCTCACACACGAACGCATACACAAACAGAAGTACACACAGCCTGCTGACTCATTCATCACCCCATCTGGTGCCATCTGTCCTCCTTAAGACAGGAAAGGTGATCATTTCCTTTGGTTTACTTTTCTTCCTTTTGTCTTTCTTTCCTCTTTTTTTTCTCTTCAGGCTTTACTCTGGTGCTAAGTAAATCTTTGTGAATCAAGAGGCAAAGATCATAAAGAAATATCATGCTTTATTATAAATCTTGATATTCATATGTAATTATTTAAATAATGTCCAATATTTTTAACTAGATTTCATAGTTTTCATTTCTTACACTATCCATGAATATCTCCACCATCTTCAGCCTGACTTGAAGCCTCTTCAACACATATTTCTCAAATGTCCTACTCACAATAAGTAAGGTCTTACATAAGTATTCAGCCCCATACATTTCCCCACATTTTGTAGTCTTATAACATGGGAACTGAAATGGACTGGATTATATGTTACGAATCTATCCCATAATGTTGAAATGTGAGTGTGTATATGTGAGAAAGAGAAAGGGGATGATCAATCCAGTTTGCAAAATTATTTACAAATAGAAAACTAAATGTGCATGTTCAGGCATGTCCAACAGGGAGAGGACCCCGGGCCAGACCAAGGACTAGATGGAGAGATTATATCTCTCGTCTGGCCTGGGAGCACCTGGGTATCCCTGTGGAGGAGCTGGAGGCTAGAGAGAGGGAGGTCTGGGCATCTCTGCTTAGACTGATGCCCCTGTGACCCAGACCCAGATAGGTGGAAGAAAATGTATGGATTTTTGGATAGAAAACTAAATGCTGTTCATCAAGATTCTCTATCCAAATTTGTTAAGGCAAATTTGTGAAGAAGAATTGAAAACAAACAAACAAACAAAAAAACAGGATCCAGATGTGTAAAGCTCATAATAACATAAGACATAAGACCCAGAAGACTTGCAGCCAAAGGTGGTTCTACGAAGTGTTGACCCAGGGGGTTGAATATTTGTTCAACCATTAAATGTCTACTGTTTTTTTTTGTTTCACGTAGTTGTTACAATAAAAATGTTATTTTGCACCTTGAAATGCTAGACATATTGTGTAAATCAAATGTTAAAAAGCACAGTTAATTCCATTTCATTTGTGGGTTATAACACTACAAAATGTAGAAAAGTCAAGTATGGGTGAATACTTATGCAAGGCAGTATATGCTTTATACATAGGGTTTAACATAATGACTCTGTAAAACCAACATTACTACACTGCATGACAGAACACCACAGAAAAAAGAGCAACTCCAACAAATGATTTTTTTTTTATTCTTCCTTGCTACTTTGTTCAAAAGAGGTATACTACGGTGGCCCAGTAGTGCACAACACAATGAAATTTAAAAAGCAAGCCACAACACAACGGAATCAAGCCACAACACAACAGAATCAAGCCACAACACAACAGAATCAAGCCACAGCACAAGGGAAATGCTCCCGACCACTAGGGGGCATTCGCTCCACAAAATTGGACAGTTATCTGCATGCATTTCTTCTGCTCGTTTCATGAATTGACCCATTATCAGTCGCGATACCAAAACATTCAGTAAAAGGATTTAGTTGACTTAAAACCAATCACATACATTAACTTACATATACTTTAACCACAGAGAAACTCGTGTTTTGTCATGAGCATTTCCTTGTGTTGCGGCTTGATTCCGTTGTGTTGCGTCTTGATTCCGTTGTGTTGCGTCTTGATTCCGTTGTGTTGCGTCTTGATTCCGTTGTGTTGCGGCTTGATTCCCTTGTGTTGCGGCTTGATTCCCTTGTGTTGCGGCTTGATTCCCTTGTGTTGCGGCTTGATTCCCTTGTGTTGCGTCTTGATTCCGTTGTGTTGCGTCTTGATTCCGTTGTGTTGCGTCTTGATTCCGTTGTGTTGCGTCTTGATTCCGTTGTGTTGCGTCTTGATTCCGTTGTGTTGCGTCTTGATTCCCTTGTGTTGCGGCTTGATTCCCTTGTGTTGCGGCTTGATTCCCTTGTGTTGTGGCTTGATTCTGTTTGGTTGTGGCTTGATTCCTTTGTGTTACGGCTTGATTTCCTTGTGTTGTGGCTTGATTCCCTTGTGTTGTGGCTTGATTCTGTTTGGTTATGGCTTGATTCCCTTGTGTTGTGGCTTGATTCCCTTGTGTTGTGGCTTGATTCCCTTGTGTTGTGGCTTGATTTCCTTGTGTTGTGGCTTGATTCCCTTGTGTTGTGGCTTGATTCTGTTTGGTTATGGCTTGATTCCCTTGTGTTGCGGCTTGATTCTCTTGTGTTGCAGCTTGATTCCTTTGTGTTACGGCTTGATTCCCTTGGGTTGTGTCTTGATTTCCTTGTGTTGTGGCTTGATTTCCTTGTGTTGTGGCTTGATTTCCTTGTGTTGTGGCTTGATTCCCTTGTGTTGTGGCTTGATTCTGTTTGGTTATGGCTTGATTCCCTTGTGTTGCGGTTTGATTCCTTTGTGTTACGGCTTGATTCCCTTGTGTTGTGGCTTGATTCCGTTGTGTTGCGGCTTGATTCCTTTGTGTTACGGCTTGATTCCCTTGTGTTGCGGTTTGATTCCCTTGTGTTGTGGCTTGATTCCGTTGTGTTCTTAACTTATGCTTGCTTTTAAAATTCTGTTGTGTTGTGGCTTAATTTTGTTGTGTTGCGGCTTGATTCCGTTGTGTTCTTAATGCTTGTTTGCTTTTTAAATTCTGTTGTGTTGTGGCTCGATTTCGTTGTGTTATGGCTTGATTCCGTAGTGTTGTGGCTTGATTCCATTGTGTTGCGGCTTGATTTTGTTGTTTTGTTCACTACCGGGACACCGTACTATACACTATGTAAAATAAAATTCCATTCACAGCCCATTAACAACCATGTGATTTGGCAAAAACGTTTCGTAAATGTGTATTTCAAAAAACTTACAGTATGTAAGGCAACTAGATAAAACATGGAATCCAAAAAATATATAAATATTATGAAAATGCTCTTGTGGAAGTAATATTCAAAGAGTAAAATCCACTCTGGCAGCACTAATGTGTGTATACGGCAATGTGTTAATCTGCAAGCCTCTGTGTCACACACTGTATTTGTTAACGCTTCTTCAACACCTTTTCTGAATCAATTTGTAAAACAGTTTTCTCAGCCCTTTATAGTGTTGTTCCCATCATCGGGCCCCTCGGAGGCCACCTGTTCTCTTCATATTGATTACTTACACTTCTCACACTGGATTGTGTGCAGTGGCATCTGTCTAGGTCATGTCTGCCTGTTCCTGGAGTCTGTCTATCAGACATCACTCTTTCTTCATTGCTCTTTAGAGATTCTAGATATTAATTATGAGGGGAAAGTTAAAATGGATGGCATCGAGCAGTGGTTAGTGTGTGCTGAAATGTAAAGGGAGACAGCAGTAAAGAGTGTGTGTACCAACTTTGAACTGCTTGAAAGTTTAGTTTGAACTGCTTAGTTTAAACAGAGCCATACCAACCCTTAATCAAATCTTAGTCTTATTCATTTAAATGGTTCTCTTACCTTAAGCAGCTTCCATTGAAGTGGATTACATCCTATGCATAAAATTGACCAGTTGATGGTGTCTTGCGTAAGATCCGAACAATGCCTCTTTGGTAGTGTATTCACAGCCTTTTGGTGACTTGTTTGAGAACTTGTCACTCAGCAGGTCATCTTGGATGGCAGGTCATCACGTAAAGCTGAACCCCAGCAAGACTCAGCTGCTCTCTGTTCATGGAAATCATCCTCATGCATCCATCTTTCTGTCAAACTTCACAAACTCCCTTTGGATGATTAGCTTATGTTCTCTGCACATGCAGCAAGCCTTACTCAGTCATACAAGTTCATCCTGTACAGCGTCACAAGGATTGAACCATTTCTCTCCAAGAAGGCAGCTGCTTGTTGAGTCATCTTCTTGAGATTTGACTACTGCCACTCGCTCTTGGCTGGTTGTCCCACACGTGTCACTAGGTCCTTGCAACTAATCCAGAATGCAGCTGCCTGAAGTTCTGTGATATTCATTAGATTTTACATCCTGATGCCTGCAAAAAAATATGACACAAGAATTACATCAGTTCTCTGTACTGACACCCAAGTGGTAGAATAAATTCCCCCTGGTTGTTCAAACAGATGAGGCTCTTGCTGTTGTCAAGTGCAGACTGAAGACCCATTTCTTCAGTAAGCAACTGTAAGTAAACACTAAATATGCACGTAGAACCCCGGTGTGGATGTGTGTGGAGGAAGACTCAGGAGGCAGGCAGAATGTCAGCAGGGCTCATGTTTATTTTCACCGCACTTTTCAGTGCGCATTCCAAAACTCAACAAGAAGGGACAAATATGATATCGGTGACTTTGGATTGTAGTTTTGGAGACTTTCTGACCCCAAGACGCAACTAACTTCTGCAATTCTCCAGTTGTGATCCTTGGAGATTTTTTGGCCACTCGAACCATCCTCTTCACAGTGCGTTGAGACAATATAGACACACGTCCAATTCCAGGTTGATTAATAACATTTCCAATCGACTGCAACTTCTAAATTATTGCCCTGATTGTGGAAATGGGCATTTTCAATGCTTGTACTATTTTCTTATAGCCACTTCCCATTTTGTGAAACTCAACAACCTTTTGCTGCACATCACAGCTATATTCCTTGGTCTTACCCATTGTTATGCATGACTAAGGGAATTTGGCCTGTGTGTTACCTCATATTTATACACCTATGAAACAGGAAGTCATGGTTGAAAAAATTTCCTGTTCCTAGGCACCAGGGATTTTTTTTTAAAAAGTAAAATATCAATGGGAATATACTTCAAATATATTTTTCTCATATGAATTCATAAGGGTGCCAATAACTGTTGCACACCTATATTTAACAATGATATATATTTTTTTGATAAACCTGTGTTGTGTTTGCAATTGTTTGATATCCATGAGAGCAGAGTATTTTTGTGAATTTCTTGAACAAAAGATGAAAAAGATCAAAAGGTTAAACAATAAAGACATGTCATTAAGACATGCCATAAAGGTTAAATAATAATATGTCATGTCATTCTCACTCTGCACAGCACTACACTGATTAATTATTAATCCTCCCAAATGTTGATTTACTGTTTCAATAAAAACATGGAACTATGCAGTAAAGGCAATCCTAAGGACTGACAAATAGAAATGGGTCCAAAGTCTGAGAGCACCATTTTTTTTTTTTTTTACTGCAGAAGTTTAGGTTTGTTTGGTTTGTAGCAGGATAGTCCTGAGTAGTTCCTCTTGAGTGATGAGTGTAGCTAAAGACATTGCTGGGTTCAGTAACTGGCTGTGCTTTTCTCTGGTGTTGGTATAGGTGGTGGGTGGGTGTGTGTGTGTATATGTGTGTGTGTGTGTGGGTGGGTGTGTGTGTGTGTGTGTGTGTGTGTGTGTGCAACTCTTGGCAGGAGTAACAACCTAATTTGCCAATATGTTAGCCCCCTAGCTCAGGAGATGAGTTGGCGGCAGGTGCGGGAGCAGGGCAGCAGCAGGACAGAGAGGATTATGGGAATGGCGCTCAGGGGACAGAAATGATGAGTTCATTCTGACCCCAGTGTCAGCAGCGTCTCCTGAGAGGAGCTACTACACACTTTCGAGTGTACTTAAAGAAGAGCTTTTTGGCTGTTTGGAACTGGCATTCAGGAGTATCAGCGCTCATGTCCATGGCGCCCAAACTATATGGGAATGTGTACATTGTAATTGTACTGCAGCAGCATGGTGTGGACAAGTCATAACCTGGGCATAAGGAGTATAAGGAGGTCCAGTCACTGATCTCCATCCATGCAGTAGACCATAAATTCATGGCATTCGTGCCGGTAATAAAGATTGTAGCTCCATATCTTTAGGCGCTTACTTAAGATAATTAAAGCAAGATTAAAACAAAACATTAAATAACGTTCACACATTGTTTTTTTGCTGTCCCTTGTGGTTACATCCCTGATTAATGTCAGTGGGTATTAATGCACATAGCTAACTAGCTATCATGCATTTGCCGTAAATGATGCTAGATACCACGTTTTAGCTTGGCTAATAACATTTGCAAAGGCAAATCATGTGATTTGCAAGTACATCTGTACATTCACTTGCCCAGTGGGCTACTTAATGAATTTTAGGATCGTAGGATAGTGTTGAAAAACATTATGAAACAAATCAGTAAACAAACATTATATGGACAAGACAGTAATAAATTATAGGTCTTTATTACTTTCTATAGCAGCTCTGATAGTAGTGCCTTGTATGGTGGACACACCACATAATCTAGGGATAATAATAATAATAATAATAATAATAATAATAATAATAATGAAAAATTCTTATTATTACCAAGGACAAATTCATAATTGTTGATACAGTCAAACATTCTGTAAGGAGATTATTATATAATATATTTAATATTTATGAAAGGAGTTTCAGCTGTGAGCATATTGTAAAAGTAAGAGAGTAAACTTATATTGTATATTATAGTATATATATTATATATTTTCGGCCACAGGAGAGTCTTCAGGTCAGAGGACTTTACACTTTCCTATTTCTCAACAACATGATAAGCTGCATTTTTTTGTTTGTGAGAGAAAAAAAGAGAGGCTGGTGAGAGAGCGAGAGTTTATACGATAACTTAAGTGATATCAGGACCTTACTTGTGTTATGGATTATCTCACAGATAGTTGGGAGATAGTTTCTTAACTGTAAAACACACAAGATCAAGGACTTGGGATATGAAACGCAAACACACCTGACAGATGAACATTAGATGTTACTATAAATGAATTTAAAAAAAAAAAAAAAAACATGACGTGAAAAAATGACGTGACCAAATTATAAATTGTAATTGTTGACAGGGTGATGAGGGATAAGGGGAATTAAAGACTTCAGGGTGTGCTGTACAGTATTTGGAAAATGATCACCCTCAGGGTGGTAACACACTACTGTATGTACTAACACACTGACTTACCACTGATTGTAGAATAGACAGAAAGAAAGTGTGTGTGAACATGTGAAGGGAAAAACAGACTTATCCTACAAAGTTGTCTATCGTGTTAGGCAGTGATCTGCTACGACAGGAGTGCATGCAAAACAGACCTCACATGGAGGAAACGTTACTGTCATCAAGAACCCAAACTTCTCACACTTAAGTGATTTGCAAAACCAGTGATGCTAAACATGTTGTCAAAGCGTATTATTTGACATTTTCAGCATGATTCGAGATGCGCCACACTGGCACTCCTGTCATGAAGCTAACAGCAGTAGATCCTATGGTAAAAGGTTTGTCATACACGGGATGTGTTTTTTCGGCTGTCACAGCCTGTCATCTTGTTTTGCCTGCCTGTCTGAGAGTTCCCCCTGAAAGGGTTGTCAGATTATTTAAAACATAACCTCTTGAAAATATTATCCCTTGGCAGCTGTGTGTCTGCATTATCCTTAACTTTCATCCACCCCAAAGTGTCTGTACTGTAGTCAGTCTCTCTCCAGCCATCGTGTGATTGTGTGTACGTGTCAGCATGAGTACTGTGTATTTGATGAACGCTGTGACCCTGCAGGCATATCTCCACATGGCTAGCGTAGAATGAATAAACAGCCAGCCTTAATGGGGATAACTAGAAGCGTCATCATCATTATCCTAACCTTAGCGTAGCTTAGCATGACTTTGTCCTCCAAAGGTCACAAGCCTGTGAGTTGTCACTAGGGTTACACTGCCTGAGGAACTCAAACATCAGCCTCAACTTCTAGACCGGTTTCGCGTTGCATGAAATTCTCTCACTGGATCAGGCTTTAAGATGGCTGACTGCTAGTTTAGCAGCCTTTTGAGCTGTCTGTCTTTCATCCTTGTCACTGCCACTGCAGACTAAGATCATTAGCAAGCCACTGGGGAAAAAAAAAAAAGAAGAAGAAAAAAAAGTCACCTGCTTTAAACAAAAGCCGCAGTGCGTCCCACCTCAATATTCCACAGCAATGAAAATCATAGCATGGCATCGATTCTGACCCATCAGGTAACTTTTAAGCCTCCATGTTGTCAGTAACTGCTGTGAGTTCTTATTTAGAAGGCTAACTGCTCAGGGAATGTGTGTTTAGGTCCACAGCCCATTGACTGGCACATAAGCCTATGTGTAGCAAATAAAGGTCAGTCTGTGGATGTTAGTCATACCCTGTAAGCCTGAATAACCTGCCATTGATTTTTACCACATGCTGTATGAATGGCTCTCCAGAGAGGTTTTTTTTTTTTTTTTTTTTTAAATCTAGCAGTGCCTAGCAGCTGTCAAAAGAACTCTAGAGTGAAATGTGAAATGCATTTCAAAGTCTGATGCCCACCAGCCAGTTAAAGGACTCTAAAGGGGCTAGTTTATGAGTAACTACTGATTAGGTTCTTGAAATGCATAAATGAGTTGATCTCTTTTGTACTGTAGCTATTGTTTATTCTTGGCTTTGTATTAGCACCTACATTTATGGCATTTGGCAGACATCCTTATCCAGAGCGACTTACTTGAACTAACTGTTGACAGCAGTTGAAGGTTAAGGGCCTTGCTCAAGGGCTCAGCAGTGGCAGCTTGGCAGTGCTGGAATTTGAACTCACGACCTTCCTATCAGAAGTCCAATATCCTACCCATTAAGCTACTTGATTTTCACTGAATGGAGTGGTCATATGGTCAAAGCGATGATTGGAGAGCAGAGCAGCCAAAAGGAATTGTCAGCATGCGAATTGGAGTAGCATTGATTTATTATATAGTGAAGAGAGGCAGAAACGGGAACTAACCATCAAAGCATAACCAGAGAACCTACAATCTACTATCATAACACACATAACATGTTCAAACGTAATGGAAAAATCCACCCTGAACGACTTAGATATTAATCTTTATAATGGGTTCAAATGTCTTTCTTACATCATCCACAATGCTGTTTTTTTACCTGCTCTTGGTAGCGCCAGTAGAAATTACTCCTTGATTCATCTCTCACTTGAGAGATCGATGCGGCAGCGCTTTAATTGTTTAAGGTGCCCAGCTCTCTCACATCCTCATATGTTCATTCTGCTTAAACACATAAGCTTCAACTTTCATGCTAATGAAGTTGGCACATCAACGCCGTCATGCTAGTCAACCCGTAGATCATTATCTAGCTGAGTAGCCTTATCTCAGCACAAGTGTGTCGTATGGCTCCGTTGCATTCTGGAACTCTGAGTTCAATTTTCAGCTTGACTATTATCACTTATGTTTGAGACCACTGTATTTTGTTCTTGTATTAAACATCAGTGTGCTAGTACTGTCTGTGTGTGACATCAGCGTGCCACACAACCACTAACCTGACACGGGAATAATGGAAATACAGCATCGACCAACCAAGTAGCACCACTAAATATTTCAGTATAAACATATTTAAAGTGTTTAAGGATGGAGGAAGTCAGTATTCTGGGTTGGGGGTTTAAATCCCATGTTTGCATGTTCTCGCCATGCTTCGGGGGTTTCCTCCGGATACTCTGGTTTCCTCCCCCAGTCCAAAGACATGCGTTGTAGGCTGAATGTGTGTTTGAATGGGTGTGAGATTGTACCCTGTGATGGGTGTGTAGGATAAGCAGTACAGAAAATGGATGGATGGGTGGATGGATG
This sequence comes from Cranoglanis bouderius, assembly GCA_023630585.1. Lineage (NCBI taxonomy): Eukaryota > Metazoa > Chordata > Actinopteri > Siluriformes > Cranoglanididae > Cranoglanis > Cranoglanis bouderius. Next base: position 5,313,967 of record CM042547.1, read on the forward strand.
GATGGAAGAGGGAATCTGTAATACACATGCTGAGTCACAACCTGCTGCATGGAGGTCAGTATGTAAGGCTTATGAAATATGATGTGGGGTTGGTTCTTTGTATAGGTCTCTTGGTCCAGACCTGACATTGTGTGGCATTGTCTATGCTGGATTATGTCTCCACTGAATCAGTCCAGGGTGACAAAAATGCTACTTATTCAAATACAACAACTGTTATGAAGTTATAAAAGTTTAACGCATAACACCTGAGGTTGCAGCTTTTTAAGAGCCAGCTATACCTAGGAGGGCATGAATCAAACAAGTCTTAAAAAACACATAAATGCTCATACGTGCACACACACACACTTTGTGCTCAGTATTAGTTCCTTTTCAATTGAATCGAGTTGTAAAAACATCCCTACAGGCCAGAAGCTACTGTTTGGTCCTGGTAATGAAAATTGTTTATGCTCCCTTTGGCCTATGTTAAAACTTTTTTTTTTTTGATGCACGGTGGCTTAGTGGTTAGCACGCTTGCCTCGCACCTCCAGGGTTGGGGGTTTAAATCCTGCCTCTGCCCTGCGTGCGTCGAGTCTGCATGTTCTCCCTATGCTTTGCGGGTTTCCTCCGGGTACTCCGGTTTCTTCACCCAGTCCAAAGACATGCGTTGTAGGCTGATTGGCATTTCTAAATTGTCCACAGTGTGTGATTGTGTGTGGTGTGATTGGGCCCTACAGTGGGCAGGCACCCCATCCAGTGTCCCCCACACCTCATGCCCCGAGTCCCCTGGGATAGGGTCCAGGTTACCTTTTCCTGTGTAGGATAAGTGATACAGAAAATGGATAGATGGATGGATAACTTACTAGCTAGGTAACATGGCTAGCAGTTGTTAGCAGTTAGTGTTTTCATAGACACAAAAGAAGATGTCCTAGAGGGAAACTAATTGTTCTTGCAATGTCCTGCCTCCACTGAATCACTTGTTTGCCTTCATAATGAGTCTTAGCCACTTAATGGCAAAGTTTGGTTGGTGAAACAATGTAAGACAAGACTATATCGTTGCCTCACCAAGATGTGAGGGGGTAAGACTGGCACTAGTGAACTGAATAAACTAAAGAATCTAGTGAACAATACGAATGAACTGTGTACTGAATTAACTGAGAAGAAATTCAAAGAGTAATAAGAATGGCTGAGTATAATGAAGAAACAGAACTTTTTTGTCATTAGTTTAGTCGGATAAGTGTGAAAAGGGTTCAAACAAGGTATGTTGATATTGAGATACCATGCTCATTTACTCGTAATAGATGCACCAATACCAACATCTTATACCATGTGATACTATGTGACATAAGCTTAGACGTTTAAATTGCTGTGCTAATGAACAGACAACATGAAATGGCAATCTGGACTTTGCCAAAGCCAAGTAAAGCAGACTGCAAACTGTTCTCTGCAAAATATCCTGGATAGGTTGTACTTCAGCATCTTCTTATCAGGTAACAAGACACGTAACCTAATAAGTACCTGTTTATCTTAATGATATTTAAACAGTATATTAAAAGAGAGTACAAGGGCTCAAGACTTGAGCACACAAAGCAGTATCAGTGAGCATGGTCATTAAAATGAGCTCAAGATGGTGTGAATTATGTTCAAACAAAGATATTCACAGTGAAGCATGCTTGAAGATTAGAAAAAATAATCATCTGGTCTTTTTCAAGACCTCAACTATAGCCTCAGATTCTTGTTCTTGGCTGACAGGAGTGGAACCCAATGTGGTCTTCTGCTGTTGTAGCCCATCCACCTCAGGGTCTGATGTGTTGTGAGTTCTGAGATGCTTTTCTACTCACCACGGATGTAAAGAGTGTTAATTTGAGTTAGTATAGACTTCCTGTCAGCTCAAACCAGTCTGGTCATTCTCCTCTGGTCTCTCTCATCAACAAGGTGTTTCAGCCTGCAGACTTTCCACACGCAGGATGTGTTTTTTTTTTTTTTTTGCACTGTTCTGTGTAAACTCTAGAGACTGTTGTGTGTAAAAATCCCAGGAGATCAGCTGTTTCTGAAATACTCAAACCAGCCTTCTGGTACCAATATCCATGCCACGATCAAAGTCACAGAGATCAGACCTTGTCTTCATTCTGATGTTTGATGTGAAAATTAACACTTGACCTTGAACTTTATATATACATAAAGTAAGTGCAATCTTCTTGGTGTTTGAGTCGTCATGAATGTTGGTCATGTAGTTGCACAAATATGACTTCTTTCTAATTTATATAAAGCTGTGCCTACACAATGGTGTAGAATGAAGAGAAAGAGGGAGAGAAAAACAGAGCGAGAGGAGCCTGGTTAAGTCCTTAAATGAGAACAGAGATGCCTTTTCTTGTTCTGTGATGCACTTGGTTGAGTATTCATAGAAGCTCTGCAAACCATCGATCGAGACATGGCCTCTCTGACAGCATGCTATTAAAGCGAGCTAGCATAGCGTAGCACATAGCAGCACTGAGGAGAAAACCTGCTATTACTGAAACAAAAACACACTCCAGGTACATCCATATCTGCTTCTATAATGATCACCAGAAACTTGTTTGACTATGCATGTGAGCAGCATGAGCCTAAAATAATGAAGTGCTGTCCTGTTGTGCTTTCACCGCTGATAATTTAGCTTCAGATAGCTTCTCTGAGAACAAGGCGGGAAATAATGAAATAATGAAATAATAATGAAATAAAAACAGCCTTTCAGGTTCATGCTGGTGGTGGTTTGAGTCTCCTTTAGAGCAAATATGTGCGCTCACACGTTCCGTGATGGGAACGTGTGCACAGACAGGCTGGGCTCGCTTATTAAGATACAGTCTAACAATGTTCTACAGATGCACACAGTGTGAGCCAAAATGAATTGGTGATATTTTATGTAAGACCGATGTCCCAATCATTTAGTTTTGTTTGCAGTGTTTGAGCATGGATGTGTACGTGTGGGTGTGTGTTTGGCAGGTAGTTTTCAATATGTGGAAACGCACTGTGGCTTCACAGAGTGTAAAAATGTGAAGCATGTAGGAGGCTTATTTAACAGTACATTCAAAAACTTTTATAGGATAGCTTTCACTTTGGCTGGAGTGATACTTGCCTTTAACTACACAAGGTGTAATATCAACTTATATGTGCAGCAGGGGCAGTATGTGAAGCTTTCTCACCAGTAGAATTTGAAAAATATACTGTTGCGACGAGAGGATATACCATATACAGTTCTGCTGCTTGTATTTCTGCTGTTTCTCAAGAAACACATGATCCCATCCTGTTCAACTCCCACCATTCTTCACTGTTTAACTGGTTCTTTATTGAGTGTGTGTTCTCCTGCTCGTCCCAAACACATGGGTTTAGATTAAAGACCTTTATGGAAGAATAAGCCGAGAGGAGCAGACAGAGGGTGATTCTGGAAAAAGCAACTGAAGTTCTACATTTAACATGGTGGCACGGTGGCTTAGTGGTTAGCACATTTGCCTCGCACCTCCAGGGTTGGGGGTTTGATTCCTGCCTCAGCCCTGTGTGCGTGGAGCTTGCTTGTTCTCCCTGTGCTGTGGGGGTTTCCCCAGGGTACTCCAGTTTCGTCCCCCTGTCCAAAGACATGCTCTGTAGGCTGATCACCATCTCTAAATTGTCCATAGTGTGTGATTGTGCCCTGAAATGGGTTGGCACCCCATCCAGGGTGTTCTCCACCTTGTGCCCCGAGTTCCCTGGGATAGGCTCTAAGCTCCCCAATGACCCTATGTAGGATAAGCAGCACAGAAAATGGATGGATGGACATTATATCTACAATTTAACCCATAAGCTTGGTTTTAAAAGGTTGTATCTTGTATCCAGTCATCATCCAATATAAATATAGGCTGAATGCAGCTGCTGTGGCCAATCAACGTCCATGGTCTATTACCAGAAGAGAGCAGAGTGGAAGTGTCAGTATGGCAAGCTGGAGAAGAAATGTTTTACGCATACATGCCTGGTCCATTTAATAAAAGCAAGTCTACGCAACACTCTACTGTAATCGCTGGTGGATGTAAACATTCTGGCACATTCTGAAGTATTCATCACAGCAGAAAGCTAATATTGTAGCTAATGTCAGATTCTACTAAGCAATGCAAAGACAGCTGAGTTGGGAATGACAAATTGTGTGACAAAATGACTGGCTTCAGTAAACCTTTGCTGACACTTGCCCAGGATTTTGCCTATCATTAGAGATGGGATAGGGTTAACTGGATGGAAAACCGTGAAGGAGTCACAGGTTTCTGTGTGACCTTGGTTTCAGTGGGATTTACACGCGAATAGATGTATAAAGATTGGTCATTTGGCACCAAATTGTATTATAGTACTAAAATTAAAAATTGTGCTGTAAAACTGCATGTCTTTAAAGCAGCAGAAAAGGCCATTACAATGTTTCATGAGTTGTTTTTATTATTTCATCCAAACTATTTCATTAGATCACATTAGGTTCTAATACGACTGATACCAGAAAGCAGTTGCATATTCTTTCTGCACTTCTGTTTGGATGTGTTCACAAAATCTATATGGCAGTGATTCTTACCTGATAAATTGTCTCCTTTTGCAGATACCACAGAAAATTGAATGAAGTGCCTGCTTCCGTTGAAGCATATTGTACATCTTCTCGCTGTGTGTGTGTGTGTGTGTGTGTGTGCGTGCATGGTTTCTCCCTCAGGCCTTGTTGGCTGTTATTAAAATCTGTTTCCCCCCGCCCCTTCAAACGGTATCATAGTGTACTCGCTGCTTACGGTACACTCCAATTACACTGCAGATCCGAGGCCTTTTCTGAGTCACAATACAATGAAAGGAGTGTGAAACAGAATGCCATAGATTTATTGCTTTATTGATACTGAGTTATTGCGCTCTTCCCTTGCTGTGTTTACCTGATGCTGTTGTTGCAATAAAGCTGCTTTTTATTTTTCACGGATGAGGTTTTCATAAAGTAAATGATGAGCGTGGGGAAAGGCAGGCCAGTGGGAAGGCACTTAGCACTGACTTATAGGCACAGTGGAATCTAGCAGCAGCCATATTGTTCCTCAGGCAGTGTTACACTGTGTAACACTGAAATCAGAAACTCAGATTTTTAAAAATTGGTTCTCTTTTGGCTGAAGATGTCTTTTTCAGATTATATAAATTAGTGCCTGGGTAAAACTTATACTATACTTATATAACTTACCAACACAGCACTGTTGAATTTTTTTAATCTGATGGTGTGGATTAATTTTGTATAACAGAACAGCTCTGACAGTAGTTCCAGCTGTAATTGAAATGAGCTGTTTATGTTAAAGTTTATATACTGAGATGAGATAATGAGGGAAAAAAGCATTTCATTGCGTGTCATACTATTTATGGTTATATACAGTGGGTATAGAAAAGAATCACCCCCCTTTAAAATAATCACATTTTGTTGCTTTGTAGCCTGAAATGAAGACGGACACAGTTTTTGTTTTATCCGGCTGTATTTATATATATATATATATATATATATATATATATATATATATATATATAACACCAACATGTCAGAAAAAAATTAAAAAATAGAATTACTGAGTTGGAAAAAGGATCACTCCCCTCCTAAAAATGACTTGATTTTGATTAGCTCAGCATAAAAAGAGCTTTCCTGGAGCATTTGTCAGTCCTTGGTAGTGCAACTGAAGCAAACAATCAACTATGGGTGGCAAGGCACTGTCAAAAGTCAGGAGATGGATACAAAAAAAATTCAAAGGCTTTATCAATGCCTAGAAGCACAGTGAAGTCTATTATTAAGAAGTGGAAGGTATTTGGTATAACACAGACCCTCCCTGGATCAGGACGTCGCTCCAAACTGGATGAAAGAGCCAGGAGGAAACTGGTCAGAGAGGCTACCAAGAGGCCTACAGCAACTCTGAAGCAGTTGCAGGAATTTATGACAGAGTGGTCATTGTGTGCATGTGACAACAATATCACAAATTCTCCACAAATGTGGCTTGTATGGGAAGGTTGTAAGAAAAAAGCCACCCACGACTGAGCTTTGCCAAAACGCACCTTGAAGATTCTGAGGCCACATGGAAAAAGGTGTTATGGTCAGATGAGACTAAAATTGAATTATTTGGCCTCAACACCAAACGATATGTCTGGCAGAACTCCAATACAGCTCACCATCCTAATAACACCATTCCTACAGTAAAGCATGGAGGTGGTAATATCCTGTTATGGGGGTGTTTCTATGCAGCAGGAACTGGGGCACTTGTCACGGTAGAAGGAAAATGGGTGGGGCAAAATACCGTCAAATTCTTGAGGAAAATCTGCTGCCCTCTGCCAGAAAGTTGTCAATGGGAAGAAGGTTTACCTTCCAACATGGCAATGACCCAAAGCACACAGCAAAACTGACCACACAGTGGTTGAAGGAGGAAAAAGGTGAATGTCCTTGCATGGCCTAGTCAGAGTCCAGACTTAAACCCCATTGAAAATCTGTGGAATGACTTGAAGACTGAAGTCCACAAACGGTCACCATCAAATTTAACTGAACTTGAGCAGTTCTGCAAAGAAGAGTGGGCAAATATTGCAAAGTCTAGATGTGCAAAGTTAGTAGAGACATATCCCAACAGACTAAAGGCTGTAATTAAAGCAAAAGGTGGTTCAACAAAATGGGTGGGGGGGGGGGGGGGGGGGGGGGATGGGGGGATCCTTATTCCAACTCAGTGATTCTTTTTTATTATTTTTATTTTTTTTCTGACATGTTGGTGTTCTATCTTTCACTTGGATGTTATAAGTTGCACTGAGTAAATACAGCGGGATAAAACAAAAACTGTGTCTGTCTTCATTTCAGGCTACAAAGCAACAAAATGTGATTATTTTAAAAGGGGAGTGATTCTTTTCTATACCCACTGTATGTGACAAATAAAAATTGATTTGATTTTGTTTATATTCATGTTTACATAATGAGATGAGATAATGAGATGTTTATGTTAAAGTTTATATACTGAGATGAGATAATGGGATGTTTATATTAATGTTTATAGATTGAGATGAGATAATGAGATGTTTATATTAATGTTTACATAATGAGATTATATTTTTTATATTAATGTATATATTAATGTGCTCGTCCACATATGTTATCATTTCTGTAGTTCTCATTCACAGGTACTTCTATGGCAGAAGCTCCAATCTTCTAATCTAAGGATTAAAAAATCTGTTGTTATTTAACAAAGAAAAACATGTAATCATTACTGTCATGAAGTTTTATGTAAGTAGGCATTTATTAAACATGTATGGAATGAGTCTTGGGCGTTTTCCACCACAGAAGAGTCTTCAGGACAAAAGATTGATTGATTATTTGATTGAGTGATTGATTGATTTGTTTGTTTGTTTGTTTGTTTAATTTATTTATTTATTTTTGTCATTTTAACTTTTTAACATTTTAACCTTTAAGACTTTTTATAGCCGCTTTAACATAACCCCCGTGTTGGTTATTGTGCTATAACAACAAACCCCATTGTGTATTGTTCCTTACATAAGGCATAGCTCCGTTTAATTCTCGATTCTGATTGGTCAGAAAGTATTGATTAATTTTCTATGAACTTCACGACTCAAAAGTAGTTCTGGAAAATCACAGGTTTATATTAATATGCTTGTAATACAATACGCTATCGTTTCTACTTGTATGAAGGACTCTGAACATAAATGGATTTAAAATATGTGTGATGTGAACATTTTCTGTAAGAAAATGTTTATTTAGCATTTTTGTGGTGTGGGCTTTGTAGTAGTCAGAGGTCACGCTGTAGCATGAAATATCCAAAAATGAGAAAGTCTTCAGGACAGAGATCTTTGTGCTTTCTTGGTAACATGAGAAACTGCATTTTCATTTGTTTTATTACCTGAGAGAGAGAGAGAGAGAGAGAGAGAGAGACTGGTGAGGAACAACTATTTATAGCTGCTACATTAGGGACTAAGAGGAACTAAACTGATTCCTAGACGTTCCACAACATTAAGTAATTTTAAATTGGGAAAAATGTACGTTATTTTTTAATAAATAAAAAAAAGGGTTTTGTCAGCAATTGGTATAAGAGAAATAAAACACTTCAACCTGCTATTGATTATTTGCCTATGACAGCATTTAACTAGCTGTCTGTCTGTGTGCTAATGTTCCCCACAATAAAATACAATACAGTAGCAGTGAGCAATGTCCATCATTGGAAGATAATAACTGAACTAATTGTACAGATACATCACCCATTTTCCCTTTTCAGTACACAGCTATCTCCTGTTTGGCTTTAGATTCCATGCTGTTGTTTCTAATTTGCATATTATGCATATTCATAGGACGGTGCATTCTTTATGAGGCTATACAGGTATAGAGATGCTCTTAAAATGATTTAATAGTTTACTGGCCATTGAATAACATATTAAATCATTTATTATTCAACACAGATGTTTATTATGGTTTATAATTATGTGTTCAAAGGCATGGTCATCACTGTCATATTTCTAGATATGACCAATATGTCATGTTCAAATTTTCTTTCTTTTTTCCCATTTTTACATTTTATCAGGACTATCATGTCATTCATGCAGAGATAATTATCATGCATGGCATTTTTTTTTTTTTTTGTAGATTTTGTAATACTTCATGCTGAAAGGGTGGAGGGAAATCCCAAATGGAGGATTAAAGCAAGGTTCAGGAGTCAGTTTAGCTGAGGTGAAATTGGTGACGTTATTGAATGAATGCGTCAATAGAAAGTGACAGCACAGCGGGTATAGGTATGGTGTGAGGAATGAAAAAGTGCCCTCAAGTAACGCTGGGTCACAGTTGCTGATGGCAATGCCTCAGGGTTATTGTGGTGACTGACAGATCACCGGTCAGCCATTAAAGTCCCCTTTCATGGAGCACCTGTGCACAGACCTGAGCATCACATACGGTACAGAAAGTTGCACAATGCATCTGGTGGAGAACAAAAAAGAAATATGCATGTTCCATAGAGATTCTCATCCGCACTATATGTGGCACCTCCTCTGCTGCATAAGATAAAGGTACATATGCCATACCTAGACAAAAGAAGAAAAATACAATTTATTTCATGACATTATCAGCATTATTGGCCAAAATAAGCAACCAGGAGAGGTCTCCCTCCCCAGAGTATTATTCAATTCAATTCAATTCAATTTTATTTGTATAGCGCTTTTAACAATAGACATCGTCACAAAGCAGCTTTTTTTGCCTCCATTTTTGTGTGTGTAATTTCTGAGCCCGATCCATAGTTTTGCTTCATGTGTATCCTGACCTTTGCCTCATTGCTCGACTACTCTCTTGGATTTTCTCTTTGTGTCTCTTTTTGCTTGATCATGTTTTGACCTGATTTACTACTGTGAGTTTGGATTGTGGACATGGAAGCTGTTGGTTACAACAGTGAACAAGAGAGAGAAAGATGCTGAATGAATGAATGAATGAATGAATTGCAGTTAAACCAAATGGGTATATTTTCTTCACCTGCCCATATGGTTTTTAATAGACATGCTGCACTAGGACACAGTTACTTACACGCATTAATGAACATCACAGTGGTATTCGGAGACAGGGTTCAAAACCTTTGGTTGCACAATATTTTACTTTATAGAACCACAGTATTTCTGATTTGATATTTGTAGTCATTGATTTACAGCCTAGTGGATTGAATGTTTCTTCATATTCATTCATATGTCCTACAGTATATTCCTACAGTATAAATATATATATATATATATATATATATATATATATATATATATATATATATATATATATATATATATATAAATTCATGCGCTGATGATGATATTACCAGCCAAAAATGTTTTACATTTTTGTAACACGGTGTCTTATTAAATTCAGCTGTTTTGCAGTGCTTGGCTATTATTTATATAAATTCAGTTTTGGAGTGTGAGCTTTACTCTATTGGTCAAGTTCAGCAAGACACAGTCATTTTTTTTGCTCCTTAAGTCTGATCCATTTGTGCTGTACAAATTCTGTACTTATATTAAGCTGGAATTTAAAGGTCATGTACTGTTTTCTATCATGCAATTGCGTGGCTGTCCATCAGTTATCCAGTGAGACACAAAGCCAAGCATTTTAGCTCCTTATTCTCCTTATTACTAAAGATTGACTCGATCTGTGTGGAATGTGAGGAATATTTCTTCTTCTATTTTTTTTTTCTTTTCTTTTCTATATGATTTTGTCAGTGTGCACCAGGGTTACAGCAGCGACAGGAGAGCTTAGCAGAATCAATGACTCTCTCTCTCTCTCTCTCTCTCTCTCTCTCTCTCTGTCTCTTCATAAATTATTTCTTCCTGAAATGTTGCAGTGGTCTCATGAAGGGTGTGTGAATTTTGAGTGTGATCCCACACCAGAAAATGATATCAAACACTCAGCTGGAGTACTTGCCAAACTGTGTGTGTGTGTGTGTGTGTGTGTGTGTGTGTGTGTGTGTGTGGAACCTTGCAGTGTCTCCAGTGGGTGATAAGCTCAGCATCTGTCTGGACAAAGGTCCAGGTTATTTAATACTGCAGAGTCTCACTATGACATTTATTGCTCTCCCTGCTCTCTCGCCTTGTATTTCTCTCTCTCTCTCTCTCTCTCTCTCTCTCTCTCTCTCTCTCTCTCTCTCTCTCTCTCTCTCTCCATCCCTCAATGCTCTGGCTCTGTGTCAGTGTGCTGCTGATGTTCAGAGGATGGCTGTAATTCACAGACAGGCTGTAAGGTGCAGAATGAAGTGAGGACGGTGCAGGATGAAGTGCTTCATGGTGCTGCATGGCAGATGAGTGGAATGAAGGTTGTCAGCTCACTTTAAAAACAATTCTTTCTGATGGATGTGCTGAATAGCTAAGACTACAAAGTGATTCTGCTCTTTCTCTCACCGTCTCGCTTGTTCTCGACTCGTCCTCTTGTGCGTCGGTGCATCCATCTGAGTGGATTTGTGTGATTTTTCATAAGAAGTATAACTGTGAAAAGCCTACACAGTTCTCCAAACACAGTTCTCACAGTTCTCCAAACTGCTTTATAATGATTTATGATGTGTAGTAGTATGAGCACCATGGCATTAGATTCCAGGTGCTCATATGGAGAAATGATGAATACCACACACACACACACACACACACACACACACACATGAACACACACAGACCACCCTGATTAATACCCCAGCTGATTAATAGCTTGCAGTTGTCTTCATCAATCAGAAGGGGCACCTTAGTCATGGAGAGTAAAACAAGTCTGCATTTCCCTGCTAGCCTTAAAAGAATACTCCAGTGTTTTTCAACTTAAACTCTCTCTACCATACCTGTAGAATATGTACGATTACCACATACAGTACCAGGATTTCAACACATTTCCCTATACTGAGAAATTGTCTCAAAACCCAATTTCCTAAAACTTCCTGATAATGGAATTCTAATTCCACAATCCATTGTACTTGATTTTTCAATAGTGCTCCAGTGCTTCGGTCATATTTGCATGCCTAGTCTCTGAATTGAATAAACATATTAATAAGATCTACATTAATTATATTTAATGAAGATAAGTGTCATATAATGCAAGTTGACTGTCTTGTTCTGCTCATAAAGGTGATGTCACAATGCTTTTATTTGGGCTGAAATCAGAGGAATTTGTGGTACCAGACCAACACTACTAACCACAGATTTGCCCAATATTAATTTCCAACAAACAAACAAGCAAGCAAACAAAAACCTTTAAATGCTGGATCTTAAAAAAGTGTTCTAAAAATTATGACTTCCTTCATGTGAGTTTCATGTCAACAGATATTCTTTTCAGCACAGGGAAATATACTGTCCAGTGTAGCCTTGTGCGACATTGCTGTGATATCCATGCCATTTCCTCCAAATATATACAGTACTGTGCAAAAGTTTTAGGCACCCTATTTTTTGTAGTACAAACTTTGTTATAGATTTTTTTTATTTTATGACTTCTACATTATCAAATCAGTACAAAAACATTTTAGATTCCCAAACATTAGTTTTCTAGCACAAAATTAAATGTTACAGAAAAATGTTGGTATGTCATTAAAGAAAGCAGTGTATTACGTAAGAGACACTTTTCAGACAAAAAACACAATGAAGGCTGCTGGGTTTTGCTGCAAAAATAAGAAGCATCAAAGTGTCCAGAAGAACTGTGTCTGGTTCTGCAAGATGCTCAATAAAACTTACCAGCTCATTTCCTTATAAAACTGCACAAATTGTACCGGAGACTACTATTTTTCTTTGTCACACCAAATATTGACTTTGTTTCATTTACTACTGTTTACTGCTTTTTCCGGTATTTTTTATTATTTTTTTTAATGTAGAAACATTTAATTTCATTATTTTGAAGGCATCTTTGCTCTACAGCATTTCTTTGCATGTGCCTAAAACTTTTGCACAGTTCTGTGTATTATATTATTTATTTTCCAGACGTGCCAACCTTCACTCATTTCACATATGTAACATCAGAGTATGCTAGTATGAGTTATCACTCAAAGACACTAAAAGGGCAGTCTTCTTTCCCGAATAAAATGGGAGACAAGCCATTTAACATGTCAGATCGAAGTTTCAGTTGAATATTTTACCCATTTGATCTGACTTTTAATTATTATTATTTTATTATTTACCTATTCTAGTAAAATTTGTAGTACAATTTGTTTCATTAACTCAGTTTTTTATCAGCTTCATTTTATTAACTTGACTGACATTTATTGTTTCTAAATGTGCTTTACAAATATATCTGACTTGACTTGACAAAGTATTACTCGTGATAATATACTTATAGAAAGCGATTAAATACGCTGGTTTTTTTTTTGTTGTTTTTTTTTTTCCTGTGCCGGTCGACACACAGATGAGTTCAAACACTGAGAGACAGATTAACAGAGAAAATGTTGGCCATGTGGACCAATTTGTAAAAGGGCTATAGATCAGAAATGTACTGTGCTTTATGTTTTTTGTTTATTACTGCAGAAACACTCAAAAATCCATCATTTTCACAATTACCTCTGCCGGTATTGGTAGAATTGCTCGTTTTCCTGTCTTCTTTTAGTCTATCGGTTCCAAACGATTAAATAATTTACCGTGATTTTTTTTTAAACAGCGAATCCTGAGCAGGGAAAAATCAGTGTCGCACAAGCCTAGTTTGCAGTAATCACACATACTATACTACAGGTGCTGGAGATAGAGATTAGGTTGAAAAAGCGTGGAGTATTCCTTTAAAATACTGCTTCAGAGCCATTTTTCTTGAAGAGGTTGAATATATAATGCCATATCTCTGGATAGCATCTAGGATGAATGCAGTACGTCGTAAATGTGCACGCCTTTCTCTCTCGGGCCGCTCCAGATACATGACATGAATTTCAAACAGAATGTGCAGTCTAAATTTGTGTGTGTTGTGCAAACATGTTGGTGTGTGCGTGTTTGTTTGTTGTGTGTGTTGTGCGTGTACAGGGTCTCACCAGGGGGGACCACGACGTGTCATATTGATGATGTATTCATTGTGCGCTTCTTTGAAGTTTAATGAACTCGATATTTTAAAGCCACTTCAAACGGCAGAGTCACTGTTGCACAGCAAGCCTTTGAAACAGCTTTCACGTTGAATACTAATTCTGACTTTTTATCTTTAATCCAGGAAATAAACAAAAGACAACCCGCATATTGTTTTTTTTTCCCCCTGATCAATCATGATAGGTTACAGTGGATCGTAGACCTTAAGAGAAAGACAAGGTTAAACGATGAGATGGATGCACGTGGAATGTGGCAGCGTCATTAAAGCAGATTCCAAGAGAGGATGGAGGCTCAGAGGATAGAGGGAGGATGGAGAGAGAGAGGTATAGTAAGTGGGAGGGGAAGACAAACAGCAGTATGCTTAATTTAATAAAGAAGCGGAGTGCATCGTTGTAAGAAAATGAAAAATCTTTTTGGAAGTCATTAGGTTGTGTGTGTTCATTTGGCACTGAAGCACTGCCATCGGGGCTATCAGCCTTCTTGCAAGTAGTGAAATGTGTGTGTGTGTTCTGTTTATATCCCTGTACATACTGTCTTATTGCATCTCCATTTTATCGGTTGCTATCTAGTGCCCCAAATGCAGCCTAGAAAGCTTTTAATATAATGCCATAATCATGTTGCTTTTGAAAGAATAAACTTTGCATATCTATGTAAATCTTTGAATACACAACAATTATAATACAGATTTTTTTTTTAAAAGGATCATCTCTTTAAATTCATGTTTGATATTTTCCTAAAAACTAAAAAATAAAATTGTGCTTGTGATTTCATTCTTATATCTTGACTCAGGAATGCATAGTGGTTAGTGTTAGATGGTTCGTTGTAGCTAATGTGTGTGACTTCCAGCATTGCTGATGGCTTTGTTGTGCTTTTTACTGTTTGATCGACAACTATACTGTAAGTGATGCTGGTCAGCTGTTGATGACATATGAAGCAGAGCACTAGGGGGCAGTAGAGCGCTCATGTTGTAAAGCGAGACCACAGCACTGTGGCTGGAGCTCTGTTGTTAATGTATTCAGAGAGACTGTAGATTGTGGAGAAAGCTCTAGGCTGATGCTCAGTCCTCTTCAACTATTATATAGTTCACTTGATGTGATGTCTTCAAGCCTGCACATGGGTGCACACCAAAACAATTATACTGACACACACATCCAACGTCCACTTTTAGAATTCATCCATTCTCTCTATACTATCTCTCTCTCCTTCTCTGTCTTTTTGTCTGCTTATATATAGTTTAATGAATTGTAAAACAGATAGTGGCTTTATATCTGCCGAATCTCTAGTGTATGAGTGAATAAGTGAGTATGTGAGTGAATGAGTGAGTGGGTGATTGGGTGAGTGAGAGATTGGATGAGTGAGTGAGTGTGTGAGTGAGTGAGTGATTCAGTAAGTGAGAGTGTATGAGTGAGTGAATGAATGGAAAAACAATGAATGAGTGAGTGACTGAGAGAGAGAGAGTGAATGAGTCAGTGACTGTAAATGAATGAGTGAGATGGTGAGTGAAAGATTGAGTGAGTGAACGAGTGAGTGAATATGTGGGAGCAAGTGAATGAGTGAGTGAGTCATGGATATGTGAGTGAGTGAATTAGCAAAAGTAAGTCAACGAATGAGTAAGAAAGTGAGTGAATGAGTGCGTAAGAAAGTGAGTGAATGAGTACATAATAAAATAAGTAAGAAATTGAGTGAGTGAATGAGTGATTAAGAAAGTGAGTGAGTGAATTAGTGAGTGAGTGAATGAGTGGTAAGGGAAATGAGTGAGTGAATGAGTGAGTAAGAAAGTGAGTGAGTGAATGAGTGGGAAGGAAAATGAGTAAGAAAGTGAGTGGGTGAATGAGTGATTAAGAAAGTGAGTGAGTGAATGCATGAGTGAATGAGTGAGTAAGAAAGTGAGTGAGTGAATGAGTGATTAAGAAAGTGAGTGAGTGAATGCATGAGTGAATAAGAAAGTGAGTGGGTAAGAAAGTGAATGAGAGTGAATTAGTGAGTAAGAAAGTGAGTGAGTGAATGAGTGGGTAAGAAAATGAGTGAGTAAGAAAGTGAGTGGGTGAATGAGTGATTAAGAAAGTGAGTGAGTGAATGAGAGTGAATGAGTGAGTAAGAAAGTGAGTGAGTGAATGAGTGGGTAAGAAAGTGAGTGAGTGAATGCATGAGTGAATGAGTGAGTAAGAAAGTGAGTGAGTGAATGAGCGAGTAAGAAAATGAGTGAGTGAATGAGTGAATGAGTAAGAAAGTGAGTGAGTGAATGAGCGAGTAAGAACGTGAGTGAGTGAATAAGTGAGTAAGAAAATGAGTGAGTGAGTGAATGAGCGAGTAAGAAAGTGAGTGAGTGAATAAGTGAGTAAGAAAGTGAGCGAATGAGTGAGTGAATGAGAGTGTGAGTGAGTGGGTGAATGAGTGGGAAGGAAAATGGGTGAGTGAATGAGTGAGTAAGAAAATGAGTGAGTGAATGCATGAGTGAATGAGTGAGTAAGAAAGTGAGTGAGTGAAGGAGTGAGTAAGAAAGTGACTGAGTGAATGAGAGTGAATGAGTGAGTAAGAAAGTGAGCGAGTTAATGAGTGAGTAAGAAAGTGAGCGAGTGAATGAGCGAGTAAGAAAGTGAGCGAGTGAATGAGTGAGTAAGAAGGTGAGTAAGAAAGTGAGTGGGTGAATGAGTGAGTAAGAAGGCGAGTGAGTGAACGAGTGAGTAAAAAGGCGAGTGAGTGAACGAGTGAGTAAAAAGGCGAGTGAGTGAATGAGTGGGTAAGAAAGTGAGTGAGCGAGAGAGTGAATGTGTGAATGAGTGAGGGAATGAGTAAGAGAGTGAATGAGTGAAACAAGTGCGTGAATGAGTAATTCATGAAAGCAACCTTAAATATGTTTCAAATAAATGTTTCTTGATGACCCAAAAATCGCCCTTCCCTTAGGTTTTTTGTTCTTTTTGTAGTAGAGGGAAAAAGTGTCAAAAGTCACGTCCATTGTAGTCATACGCTACAGATGCAGTAGACAGAGATGAGGTAGACATGGACTATTTTTCCCATTAATATGATTCCTTAATAATGCCAGCTATGATTTGGGGTAAAGAGTCAGTTTAGTAAGGAGTCTGTAGGGCAATAAAATTACCTTGGTTGGGACCGGGTTGGGAGAGAGGCGCTTAGTCCTTAGTATGTTCAGTATGTTCAGTCATTTTTGAAGTTATATGTAATGTGAACAGAATTTTTTCCCAAGCATTTAATAAGGTTGCTGTAGAATGCTAAGGATTTATAGCCTTGTGCCTTGCACCCCACTCTCTCTCAGCCCCAGAGGCTGTACTCGATTAGTAAAATCCCGACCCTGTATTTTCTGAGACAAGAACAGCCATTGAGTGGCCACAATAGATAACACTGAGGAGTGTGTTAGAGCAAGGTCAACAGAAGAGTGCTACTGATACGAGCAACAATACAGCTGCCAGGAGCAAGAGTGAGTGTGTGTGTGTGTGTGTGTGTGTGTGTGTGTGTGAGAGAGAGAGAGAGAGGGAGAAGAGAGAGAGAGAGAGAGAGAGAGAGAGCGAGCAGGATTGTCATGTGCCTTGACAATCAGAGATAAAGAATGTGAGAGAATTAAAATCCCGGTCATACAGTTTAACGTGTTAAAAGAAAAAATGTCCACAGGGGAGATAAGCTTTAAATATACTGTAATGAATACATTTCACTGTTTTGTCCTCTGACCTCCATGGATGGAGCTGCCAATTAACCAGGGAAAAGTGTTGGAGTTTACTGTGTATCCCCAGGGCTGTCGGCAGGGTCTGTTACCTATAGGTTTTGTGTGTGGATGTTCTGAATTAATTGGCTTTGTTTGTTTCTGCTCTGCTGGGTGCAGGCGAGTTAATTGGTGACCTTGCTATAGGAGCGATCGATTGGTCAGTCCAGGTTGCCAATTAAAGCCTATGTGACCAGGGTATGGGAGGGACTGGTTTTATCTTCTGTACTGTGATTGGGTGCTGCTTTCATGTGCAAGCTGAACTTCATACCCTTTGATCAGCTCAAACCAGACATACAGTACCTACACACCCCACACATATATAGTGTGATTTTCTCTATAAGCATATAGGATTCGGTTGCACTGGCTCATAATTACACTATACCCTCATTCACTCATTCATCATATTTCAATTGTGATCACGATTTTTGTATGCATGCGATCTCAACACGTTAGCTAATTAACTTTAGATATTGGGTTTTATTGTCCTTGATTTGTTAAATCACAAGCAGTATGTGTCAATATACAGTACACTTACTGGCCAAATAGATGTTGCCTGGTCTTTTTACAATCTTCAACTGTCCACTTTCGGAGAGCCTGTGCCCACTGTAGTCTCGGATTCATGTTCTTGGCATGCAATAGTGGAATCCAACATTTTCTTCAGCTGCTTTATCTCATCTACCTGAAAGTCATGTGTTGTGTATTCTGAGATGCTTTTCTGCGCAAGAGTGGTTATTTGGGTCACTATAGACTTCCTGTCAGCTCAAACTAGTCTGGCCATTCTCCTCTGACCTCTCTCATCAACAAGCCGTTTCCGCAGGCAGAACTGCAGCTAACTGATGTTTTTTCCCCCCTTTTTTCGCACCATTCTGTGTAAAATGTACAGATTGTTGTGCATGAAAATCCCAGGAGGTCTGCGGTTTCTGAAATACTCAAACTGGCACCAACAACCATGCCACAGTTAAAGTCACAGAGATCACACTTTTCCTATTTGGATGTTTGTTGTGAGCATTATCTGAAGCTCTTGACCTGTATCTACATGATTTGTGCATTGCACTACTGTTACATGATTGGTGGACTGGACAATTGCATGAATGTGCAGGGGTACAGGTGTACTGTTGAAGTGGCCGGCGAGTATCTATAGACTCATAGGCCCTGATTTGTTAAAAAAAAAAAAAAAGAAACAAACAACTGAGCCTAGGTAGGATTGCATATTTCAAACAAGCAAAATAGCAATTTTTCCCTATTTTGCCTTTTTGTCTTAATGAATATGTAATTTGTGGTGAAATATAATTTACTATGCCCAAAAGTCACTTCAGGAACTGCAATTGCATGCACAAAAGGGCAAGAATTAAATATGCATAAAACCATTTCTGCCAACTGAAGACAAAATAAAACCATTATTTTGAGCTTGTCAGTATGTCAGAATAAAAGGTTTCTCGAAATTTTGACTTATTACTGCAGAAGTGTAGGTTTCACATTATATATCTGCCATATATATTTGTATTATTATTATTTTTTTAAATTTATTTATTTTTTACACATTATGAGCAGAACAAAACTCATGTATATCTGCCTTTATTTTGCATTCATATTGTATTTGGACAGTATTTTGATGTATCGTATGGCCTTTAATCTGCGTTATACTTGACCCATAATCACATATGCATGTGTTTTAGTGTTCCAGAAGACTCTTTAAGGTTTAAATTCACCATAGATATTGAGAACAATTAGGACAGTGTACAGAGTTATTCTTTGTAAATCGCCTACGACACGCCCAGTTTATCAGTTTGCACATGCATATTAGCACTCTTTATTTGGGATCTGGGTGGCAAGGTGGTGCAGTGGGTATATGGTCACTAGTTCAATCCTTAGGTTAGGTTATGGTGTATGTTGAATTACACATGTTCTCCCTGTGTCTGTGTGGGTTTCTTCTGGGTTCTTTGGTTTTCTCACATCTCCCAAAAACCATGCTAGAAGGTGGATTGGCTGTTCTAAATTACATCAGTATTCCCAGATCTACCACATCCCTGACCAGGATGAAATAGTTACTGAAGACTGAATTTGGGAATTTGGTAAATCAATACAAAAAAAAAAGAAAAAGAAAAAAAAAGAAAAGGCTGTTCTCTGCAAATTTGATGATAAAGAAATTATAAAGTATGACCAAACTGTTTTGTTGTGCAAAGTGATATTGTGCAAAATAATTGTGATTAGTTTTAGCCATCGAACACAATATGCAGCCCTTGAACACAATGTACAGATATACAGTTGCAATCAAAATTATTCAACCCCCATTGCAAATCAGGTTTATTGTCAAAATTTATAGACTTTCAGCTGTTTGCAATGAACAAATAAAAAAAGCAATTGAAATAGCTCAACACAATGAATGCCTTAAGTGGTTTCCCCAAATTCAACTGAAAATGCAACTTATAATGACTTCTCCAGTCTCAAACTTATTCAACCCTCTGAATAGAATTCCTCACAACAGCACAAATATGCAAAACAGGTGTTGTCCCAAGCACACTTGATGCAACTAATCAAGGGCTTCATTAGTTGCACCAGGTGTGCTTGAGCTGGAACACATGAAGTACCTGAACTGGCTAGGGGCAGAAAATACATGAAATACCTGGATGGGGCAGAAAAAGGAAGCTATCAACAGCTGCAACCAGATTTCTGAGAAGACAGGTTGTGAAAAAGCCTTGAGTGACTGCAAAAGACCTGCAGCAAGACTTGATGGCAACAGGCACTGAGGTTTCAGTGAGCACAGTATGGCACGTACTAAACACAGAAGGTTTCCATGCCAGAACTCCAAGACGTACACCACTACTGACCCAAAAACACAAGAAAAGTCAGCTCAACTCATATGAATAAACCACAGAAGTTTTGGGATTATGTTCTGTGGAGCGATGAAACAAAACTGGAACTTTTCGGCATGATGTATCAGCGGTATGTCTGGAGAAAGAAGAATTAAGAAAGAACACTCTGTCCACAATCAAGCATGGTGGTGGGTCGGTGATGCTCTGGGGCTGCTTTGCTTCCTCTGGCACTGGAAACCTGCAGCATGTGGAAGATACGATGGATTCATTGAAGTATCAGGAAATCCTAGGAGAAAACATCATGCCATCTGTGAAGAAGCTGAAGTTTGGGTGTCATTGGACCTTCCAACAGGACAATGATCCTAAGCATACCTCAAATTCCACCAAGGCTTGGTTGCAGAAGAAGTCCTGGAAGATTATACAGGGCTATCACAGTCACCTGACTTTTTGATTTGAAGAAGGCAGTTGCAGCACGCAAACCCAAGAATATTACTGAACTGGAGGCCGTTTCTCATGAGGAATGGGCTAAGATTCCTCAGAAACGCTGCCAGAAGCTGGTGTCTGGCTATGCATCTCGTTTGCAGCAGGTCATAACAGCAAAAGGAGGCTCTACTAAGTACTAAAGATGCTTGCCATGAAGGGGTTGAATAATTTTGAGACTGGGGAAGTCATTATAAGTTGCATTTTCAGTTGAATTTGGGGAAACCACTTGAAGCTTTCGTTGTGCTGGACTATTTCAATTGCTTTTGTTTGATTTGTTCATTGCAAACAGCTGAAAATTTTGACAGTAAACCTGATTTGCAATGGGGGTTTAATAATTTTGTTTGCAACTGCACTGCTTTCATTAATGCACTGTGTTCCTGTAGTAATGTTATAATGGATAGATGAGTGAAATGCAGCATGTAATCATAGTTATAATTATTGCTCACAGCAAACGGGGGGCAAAAACGAACATATTTAGTTTTTTTTTTTTTTTTTTTTTTTTTTAATGTGCATTGCCAATGTGCTTGAATTAATAGTTGTGTTCCTCTCTCTCTCTGTCTCTCTCTCTCTCTCTCTCTCTCTCTCTCTCCCCCTCCTCAGGGCAGGACCGCACTGAGGCAGCTCTGATAAAGCGCTTTAAAGGGGATGGTGTCCGCTACAAGGCCAAGCTCATCGGCATTGATGAGGTCACCGCCGCAAGAGGAGACAAACTCTGTCAGGACTCAATGATGAAGCTAAAGGTATGTGCCTGCTCTGCGTGCGTGTGTGTGTGTGTGTGTGTGTGTGTATGTGACTGCAGTTGCAATGTGAATGATCTCTCATACCCTACATCCATCAGCTGAGTTAATGAGCCCTGTAAACAGCACTGCCCAGCCAAGGGTGTGTGTGTGTGTGTGTGCGCGTGTGTGTGTGTGTGCTTGTATGTGTGTGTGGGAATGTATTTAGCTCCTTTTGGGAAATTAATCCCCGCATGAAAGGGTTTTAACTCTTATTTAGAAAAACTAAATGAGCTATAACATTATTTAGCTGCAGTAATACGTATGTATGTATGTACTGTATGTGCAGTAATACATATACTGTATGTATGTATGTATGTGTGTGCATCCATATATACAGTATATGTTAGCATCTACTGTATGTGTGTGCTTAGATATGCCCGTGTGTGTATATCAGTGTTGATTTCATGATTTGCATTAATTGTAATGGAGGTCAGGCTGCCATTAATCACAGCTGTTTATCCCCTCGCTCTTTTCAGCAGCTAATCTATAACCAAATTCCCACAATCCTTCACTTGTTAGTAAACTAACGACCCTGCATTATCATTACTAATCTCTCACCCTCTCTCTCGGTCGCTCACTAACCATATACAAATGCACACACTCCTTGAATATATACACTCAGCTCGGAACTGTTTCATCTCTCCATCCATGATAGGAAAAAAATAAGCACTGAGTTCTATACTACCTGCTTTACTGGACTTTCAAGCATTAAGGTCACAGCATTAACAGGCCTGGGGTGAATGGGGTTTCTCGCACCAACAGATATGATTAGAAAGCATTTGTATATGTCAGTGCTGTGCTGCTTCACTTTTGGAACCTAGCCATCTCTTTTTTCACAGCCTTCAATATGTTTCAAATGTTGTTTCCCAAGTAGGTGCACCTGCATTGCGTGAATAATGAATTACATACATATTATTCTAAAGGAGGTGTGCTCACATGCCCCACAGACTTCCACCAATCAGGACCAATCGATACCAGCATCACGTTATTGAACAACAGGGGGAGATAGGAATGAGTAGAGTCCCCTAGGGTAGTTAAAAGTAACAACATTTTGTAGATCAGTTTCTAGTTTGCAAACGCGCACACACACACACACACACACTTGGACAGATACACACATGCACCATATTTTTTGTCCTGTCAAAAACACACTCTGTCACAATCTTACATGAAAAATGAAGGTCATGAAAAATGGTGTTATTTTGCTGTTTTTTTGTAGGGGATCGCAGCCTCCGCACGCTCGAAAGGAGAACACAAGCAGAAAGTTTTTCTTACAGTGTCCTTTGGCGGGATCAAGATCTTCGATGAAAAGTCAGGGGTGAGTGAGGGAACTACTAGGGAGTTTGCACGGTGGGTAGGGGTCCAGTACTCTAAAATTCTGAATCAATTGTGGACTTCTGGATGAATCAGAGAGATTACTACTTGCAGCACAGTTGCCTCTGTTTTTCTGATCCATTTCCTGGAGGTTTGCTCTTTTTAAAAACCAATCAGCAATTGTTCAACAGATTTTCACCATATTTTCAGTGCCTTATTTCCCAGAGCAACGAAGCAGATTCTCAAACTTTTGCAGGACAACTTTAAAGTAATTCCACACATACACACCCCTGGCTATGATTCACAGACCCCACTTTGTAAACCACTGTTTTATAGAACATACAAACAATAAACTTGAGCTGAGTTGACTAGAATTAAACTGTTGGGCTTGTGAATGATATTTGGTCAAGACTTTAAGCCTGGCTTCTCCTGGCTTAATGTGTTTTCTGCTCATAAAGCATCACTGAGAGCCAGCTAAATGGGGCTCCTGTGCCTCATCAGAAAGCTTCAGGCTGCTGTGTTTGTTTCCTGGACTCAGAGCAGCTCTGTAGTTTGGGCCTGACTCGAGGCAGGAGGTCCCATAGGAAGGCTAAGCCAGTGTTAATGATGCGTTTTGAGGAGAGGAGAGATGGGGGTGCTCTCAGGGGAAATCAAACAGGTCTAATTGAATAGATGTGTCGGAATAGAATGCTGTGGGCTTTTATGCAAGCTAGCTCCATGTCCATGTGCTAACTCTCTAGGAAAAGAGACTGGTGACCTACAGTACAGGAAAACATGCTAGTGGGAATAGAACACACTGAGAATGTACAGTTGAGGTCATAAGTTTATATACGCCTTGCAGAATCTGCAAAATGTTAATCTTTTTTTTTTTTTTTTTTTTTTAAATAAGAGGGCTCATAAAAATGGCAAAATTGTTATTATTTTTGTCTTCTGGGAAACGTGAATATCTTACGTAGCTTCTGAAGGGCAGTACTAAATGAAAAAAAAAAGATCTTTAAACAAAATAATTTACACCAATCATCCTGTTCACAATGTTTACACTCCCGTGGCTCTTAAGGTAGTGTGTTGCCTTCTTGAGCATCAGTGAATGTTTGCACCTTTTGTAATAGTTGTGAAAAGATGGATCTCAACATTATATAGACACTGTTGGAAAGGGGTCAAATATGCAGAAGAGGCTGGAAAACCAAAGAATGTGCAGGACCTTGTGGATTTTTCTGAAGAACAGTGGGCAGTTTAACTGCTCAGGACAAACAAGGGACTCAACAACAACTATCACAAAACATAAACACAGTCGTTGAGTGTTAAATGTGTGAAAATTGGTTGTTCGATGTACGCTACAGGCCAGGCTTCGTATTAGTTTTGTTAGCAGATTACTAGTGCACACTATCTGTACTTGCTACATACACTCACCAGGCACCACCATATGCCTGTATATCCATATATCTTCTTTAACTAGTTAAATGAAACAACGTACTAATCACTGTGCAAATTGGTTGTTTTATTTACGTGCTATTATCATGCTATTACTAGGTTAGCAGTGCAAACTAACTGTACTAGCGACAAACACGTTTCAGAGACATCAACAATCTCTCAGTGCTGCTTCCTTCCAAGCTTTATTTTTCTTTGTAATGTCTCTATACTTATTTAACAAGAGGTCTTGTATGACAGGATAAGATGAAAACACAGTCACTGTATTAGTTTTTCTTCCTTTTTTTTTTTTTTTTTTAGAGTCTAGCAGTGCAAAGGAACTAATTGCAGGTAGGAACTAAAGTTGTGAGAGCGGGAATGAAAAATATTGTACCACCTGCACCATACGATTTGTCCGAGGAATCATTTGAGCCACTTGTTTGGGTTTGTCACTTTACCGCTTCACACCTAATTTGCATAAAAAGGAGAACATCTCAACTCACACGCCGTTTTTTGTCATTCGGTGCTGTTGCTGAAATTGTAGCTCTGTGTCGCGCGTACATAGAAAATGAATAGTTGCTTGTTGCTTTGTTGCTCGCTTGTGTGAATGCAGGGTAAGAATCCAGAAAAGGGGAAGTTACATTGCTGGTGTTACATTGCGCTAAACTCAGTTTTCAGTCATCCAGTTCATTTTAGTCTGAAGGAAAGTTGCTTCTACATGATCCATACCCCAAGCTATTAGAGAAGAAGAAGAGTCTGGATGGATTGAGTCTGGTGATGGTTTATGGGGATTAGTGGAGAGGATAGTGAGGATAGAGGGCAGTCTTGTTAGATGATGTCAGTATATTCTGACATCATGGCGCCAGTAAAAGAGCTGATATTGCAGGGTTTTATTTCATATTTGGTCCTTCTTATCTATTAGTCTTCCGGTCCATTTGACATTTTCTGCATATGTGAGTGCGGAGGAAGGTTTCGACTTTTAATTATAACATTTGACTGAAGATCCCATCTGTCAGAATGTTGCAATCAGAAAACCTTTCTGAAACATTTCGAGGGAGCTTCTTGTGATCCCTGTAGAGATTCATTCTAACTACTTAAATATTAGGCTCATAAAATAAATATATACCACTATGTTTATTTATTTGTGCACTTAGAGCTTCTCATTATTATAATTTCACCAACTGAACTTGTGATGTGGTTGTGCATGGCAGAGTGAAAAGATGTGTTTTATTGAATCCAGTGCTTCACTGGAAATCATATGACATAAACAAACACAACACATAAATAAAATGTGTACATATTAGGAGTATAATGCAATGCAACTATCTGTATCTGTTTAGTGCTCCAGATATTTCTTTATGCATACATAACTGCATTTCATTGCCTCTGTATGTGTACACTACACAATGACAATAAATTTGAATCTCATCATCTCATCTCATATTTAAACCCAAAGTGGGTGCCTAAACTAGAATATTTTATAAAATTAATATTATTACTTATGAATCATACTACTATCCTCTTTAAGCAATGGGAAAACACAACAAAAAAAAATTCTGGCTGTTTTTTCCCAGCTGTTCAAATTGCAGAAGGGCTGGTTCGAGTATTTCAGAAACTGCTGATCTGCTGGGAATTTCAGCTTGAACCTCTGACCTCTCTTATCAACAGGCGCTTCCACCCACAGAACTGTCGCTCACTCAATGTTTTTTGTTTTCCACACCATTCTGTGTAAACTCTACAGACTGTTGTGTGTGAAAATCCCAGGAGATCAGCAGTTTCTGAAATACCCAAACCAGCCCATCTGGTACCAACAACCATGCCACGGTTAAAGTCACAGAGAGCACACTTTTTTTTTTCATTCTGGTGTTTGATGTGAACATTAACTGAAGCTCCTGACCCGTATCTGTATGATTTTTTGCATTGTGCTGCTGCCACATGATTGGCTGATTAGATAACTGCATGAATGTGCAGGTGTTCCTAATAAAGTGGACAGTGAGTGTATATAACAGCATGTAATCTAGTTTAGTGTTAATGGATTAAAAAAAAACAACAAAAAAAAAACATTCGACTGAAGTTATAACTATAACTAAATAATAATGATGACAGCTATGACAAAGAATAAGTTAGTAGTTGGTTCATCATTAAATAATAATAAAATTGCAGATCCCTGTCTATACGATGTGGACTAGCAGGTGTACCAAGCGGGTCTGTATCTAATAGACATTCTTTGCATGTCATCCCCCAATTCCTAGTTTTCCTGATGCCTTGTTTAAAGTACTTTTCGTGAAGAGGAGACATCGCTGTGGAGAGGCTGATGACACTCCAACCTCTGCTGCTCTTTTCTATTACAGAGCTGTTGTGTCACTGTGGTGGTAATCCCACGACTTAGAGCTGTTATAGAAAAATAGAGGAGTCAGGCTGGTGTGTGTGTGTGTGTGTAGCCTGGGTGTATATCACAGTGATAGGCTATGAGGCAGGATGACTGGATCCTGTCTCTGCGGCTGTTTTAAAGCTTTTATTAGACCTGAAAAGTGCTGTCCTCTATTACCTTCAAGGCCATACCTTATTCCGCTACTCCTCTCCATCTCTCTTATTCTCTGTCTATCCCTCTCATTCTGTGCCCTTTTTAATCCGCTGTCAGGTGTTCTCTGGCTTATTAAACCATGTCCATTTTTTCTCACCTTCATTCCCTGCGCTGTTCTTGCTGTGATACCTGGTTACACACAGCTTATCAGCGTTATAACTTGCTGGTATGAAAAGACTTGACAGACAATTTGATGGACTTTTGACAGTGTCTCTGGAGAATTGTCACATTTTTATGAGGCTTTTAGAAGAGACCCAAGTTGACAAACGATTATAGAGTACAGAGAAAGGAGAGTAAAATCAAAACAAGAGAGAAGAATGCAAGAGTGAAAGTGCAACACTGGTGGAGCTAGAAAGGGACTTCACAACTCCCATTTCAAATTTTTAAGACTTGATGAAAGAGAAGACCTGAGAAGGGGATAAACTACCCTTTGGTGGTTTGAGGCGTGAAAGCCTAAGAGATAGGGTATGTTTTGGGTTGGCAAATAATAACCCATGGACCAAATCAGCCCATGACCTTCATAGAACAGCAAATCCAAAATGGAGAACACTCTCATCACCCTGCTGGAAAATCCAGTTGACCAGTTTAGCTTACCAGTTCCATTTTGCACTATCCTTGACCATTCTGTACTATGACCTAGCTGGTCTACCTAATGAATGGATCAAATGGTCAAACGATTTATAAAAAGTGCTCTTCAAATATTACACGAGATAAAATCCCAGACAGCAACCTGACACTGGGCCAACATTGGGCCATTCTGTGGAGCCAATGTTAAGAGGGTCAATGATTAAATTACCTTTCAGCCACCTTTAAATAAACCTTTCCAACACTGGGCCAATAGTAAAATGATGCCAGGCCAACTATTTGATTACAGAGCCAACAGATTTAAATCTACATTTTATTTGATATGAATTGTCACTATTGTCAGATCATAAATGAAACATCTCAATAGACTGTGGTAAAGGTTGTAACATCCAAACCAGGAAAACTATTTAAAACAGTTAATTCCTAAATGTATACCATTGAGCCATTCTTTCTATTCCAAAAACAAACAAAAAAAAGAAAAGAAAAAAAAAACAATAAAAGACCCTGACTTATCTGTGTTCTGTATCTGTGACTGTATCTCATGTTTTACCCCTTGTTGCAGTCATGAGGATCATTCACTGGCCTTTTTTTTTTAAATACCAGTGAGTCTTTCATTACTATAGAATCATATACTGTCATGTCAGGACACCATGTGACACCCAAAATGAACAGCAGTGACAAAAAAAAAATCACCTTAACTTAATCACTGACTGCTTATGCATGCTAAACAGGACACAGTAGTATAGTGGTAAAGGATTGATTCTTTATACATATCTTTTTTTACTTATCTTATTTGCTGATCTTCCATCCATTCCATGCCACTTATCCTACATGGGGTCATGGGGGGAGCCTGGAGCCTATCCCAGGGAGCTCAGGGCACGAGCTGGATGAGGTGCCAACACAATCGCACACACATTCACACAATCTGGAAATGTCAATCAGCCTACAGCACATGTCTTTCGACTGGGGGAGGAAACCAGAGTACCTGGAGGAAACCCCCAAAGCACGGGAAGAACACGCAAGCTCTGTGCATACAGTGAGTGCGGAGGCAAGAATCGAGCCCCCAACCCCTGAGGTGTGAGGCAAACGTGCTAATCATTAAGGCACTGTGAGCTTCTGTACATTGACAGAATCAGACTTTAAATTTAATATAATGTCTGCATATTCGTGCCTATGCCTCTACACTTCACAGCTCCTGCTTGTTGGCATCTCCCTCAGAGTGTCTCACTGATGAAGAGGAGCAATTTCCTAATTTCATTAATGCGACTCAGCAGAACTGCGTGAGTCCCAGTGACTCAGTTAATCGCATTGAGGCCTGGCCTTCTGAAGGCCTGCCAACATCAGCCACTCGAATTATTAACTCTAACACTGAGAGAGATGGAGTGTTTTAGAGGGACAAAAGACAGAGCAAACCTCCTGTCATGTCTGTGAGAGAGAGAAATTGACCACATTGACCATGTTAACTGCTAAAAAAAAACAAGTGTAGTGCAACATCTAAACACTAAAAATACATTGGACACGGTCCACAATATCATAGGACTCAGGTGTGTGTATGTGGTTGCACTCTATTCCTTGGATGTTAAAAAAAAAAAAATTCTTGTAAGTATACAATTTACGGATATGTAGAAATGAAATTTGCAGAATGATCCCTCACCCCAATCATGTACGATTTCCATAATTCATCTAATATGGTTACCCGTCTCAATCAGCACTTAGTTTCATAAGTCAGCCCCGGCACGCCCGGAGTGTCATCTCCCACGTCCTCAGCTGCTTCTGATTTGCATGGAAATGAGATTTGACCGGTCCAATAAAGCAGTTTGGCACACATAAAAACAGATGTTGATGTAAATGACTATGTCTGTTCCACTTACTCTAATATCGTTAGAGAGTGTGCGTGCAGGCGTACGTGTCTGAGAGGAGGAAGACGGCTGCACCAATAAAAAAAACCCATAAAAATGTGAGGACGGAGCAGATACTTTTTATGAAATCGAGCACTCCAGAACTCAAGGTATTGCTGCTTCGAAGCATTAGGCAAGCACTTTATTAATTTTAATAATTTTGCGCTTTAGGTCTCTTTAGACTTTCAATGCTAAGTTTTGCAGTAATTTCTGGATAGCTCCTCCGTTCAATCTCTTACACACAGAGCATCCTTCCAACACACACACACACACACACACACACACACACACACACACACACACACGCGCGCATACAGACTCACACACTCCTCCATATGCTGCACCGTCTCCACAGGGAGCCATGGCCAGCTGATTTCTGAAGTTCTTGCCAATTCTTCTCTCAAGGGAGTCATTTTAACTGCCCACCCGCTTGTTCACACTGTGTACATGTGTGTCTATGTGTGTGTTGGCACAGGTGGCAACTGTGATTGAGTTCAGTCCTCTCCTCACTAATTACCTCTCTCTCAGGCCTAGTTGCCTACAGACATGGGGCAGGAGAGGCGGAGAGCCCTTCAGTCATCTGTGTACTTCTCCTTCTCTCTGCCTCTCTCTTTCTAATCAAAAGCCTTGGCCATAACTCTGACAATTTCCATGACAGCCTCTAATTAGTGGCTACCTGGCTTTGTGGCAGCAGCGTATATTGCGTAGAGACAGAGACGGGGTCATCGAGGTTGAGTGATCGGAATGAAAAACACACTGCCTCTCATCTCTCATGCTGCAATTATTTAATACGAACATATTCACCCTAACCTCTGTAGCACACTGCGTGTGAGGTCTCCTGTCAAGTTAAGGAGATTTTATTATTTTGCACATATTCAGTTGGATTAAATGGCGTTCCTCTACAGCACAATACAGGCGCATGATACATGGGACTACACAAGGTGTAAAATGTTTTGGTGGAGGTCGATTGACTCAGGATTTGTTAAAAATATACAGCGGTGCTTGGACATTTGTGAATTTTCTATATATCTGCATAAATATGACCTAAAACATCATCAGGTTTCATGTCAAAGTCATAAAAGTAGACAAAGAGAACCCAATTAAACAAATGAGACAAAAGGTATTATACTTGGTCATTTATTTGTTGAGGAAAATGATCCAACATTACATATCTGTGAGTGGCAAAAGTATGTGAACCTCTAGGATTAGCAGTTAATTTGAAGGTGAAATTAGAGCCGGGTGTTTTCGATCAATGGGATGATCAGGTGTGAGTGCGCACCCTGTTTTATTTAAAGAACAGGGATCTATCAAAGTCTGATCTTCACAACACATGTTTGTTTGTGTATCATGGCACGAACAAAGGAGATTTCTGAGGACCTAAAAAAAAAGAGTTGTTGATGCTCATTAGGCAAAGGGTGCCAAAAATTCTGCAGCTCGCTGTAAGTGAGAGTGAGAGCCAAAAAGACAAGGTTTTTGGATGCTAACATGGATGATTTTTGGCCTGCTGTGACAAGGACATGTGGAAATGCTGGCTTATCATCCTTTAGTGCTGTGGCTAATGTAACGTGAGCTCGAGAGTGCTGACTCTCTTAATGAAGGCTATTAAAGAATGACAGCTCATGTCTGATGAAGCAGGTCAGTAGAATGCCTTTGAGTGTGTGTGTGTGTGTGTGTGTGGATATGAGTATCCATGTATGCATGGAAGAGTGATAGAATGTTAGAGAAGGTTGTAATGGAGAGAGGGAGAAGGAGAAATGAGTGCTGGAGAGGTGATCAGTCAGGGGAAAATCCATTAAATAGACAGCACCGGCTGTGGAATATGAAAGTTAAATAATGGAAAAGTACAGATACACAGCAGCTGAAGACAAAAAAAAAAAAAAAAAAAACGGGTTTGCAACTTAAGTTACTGTTGTCACTCTCTCACAAATGTTGCATACTACAAAAGAAAAAAAGAAGTCTGTGCTGTCTCACCTCTCTCTCCCTCGTGTTCGCCTCAGTGTTCTGGCAGGATGAACACGTATACTGTATGTTTGAAGTCACTCGCAGCGGTGTGTGGCTCTGCAGGCTGGACAGACCCGAGGTTCAGTGTACAGAATGGGAGTTTGGAAGCTTTGCTGCCTCCCTTATGACTTGACAAAAGCTTCTATTGAGTATAATCTGTCTCCTTCAGCTAAATCCAGTTGAGTTTTCCAGCTCTGTGTGTGTCTCTTTTTTTTATTTTCTGTAAGAAAAAGGAAAAAAAAACAATTACTTGGCTCGGTTCGCTTTCACAAGGCAACATTTCAAAGCGCACCAAAATGTGTTTATACAAATCACATGTGAGTAAACTGTCCTCTCATTGGTCAGAGTAACACCTGTTCATGTTCCAGGGTTCCGCTCATAGCGGTCATCTATCAAGATGAATAGACAGCAGCTGTTCATCTTATTGTGCTTATTAAGCTTATCGTGGCTTTCTTTTTATCTGTAATTATTATCGTTTATCAGTTTGAGCGGGAATCGATGTTTCAACATGGTTGCAATTCAACAGTTTTGAGGAGAGCCTTCACACTTCATTAGACGCTCGCTAAACACCTTGTAAACCTCAGTGTTTTTATGCGTTTTTGAAAGTTGTTCAGAAATATGTTTGTCAGACCAAATTTCCATGAGGCATTTTGCCTCGTCTGTGGTCCAAGTTAAACCGCGAGCTGTTAGCAAAACAAACCCTTTTTTTAATGTAACGCAGTTCTCATCATGCATTGTATACAGGTTGGTTTGTTGGTCTGTTGGGTCTGATTGCTTTGTCTCCACAAATGCTCCAAACGAGCCATGTGTAAAAAAAACCCTCAATCTGTTTGTGTACCATATCATTGACCAAATGCAAAAGGTCTTTATAAATCTCCTTTCACATACTGTAGACTTTTCTTTCTCAAGTAGTGAGTTACTTTCTCGGACCTCATTTAAAAATCAGGGGTGTAGCGAATCTAGCTCAAATGGGTGAAATATATCTATAGCTCTAATCAAAGCGTGTTCTGATTAGGTATGGATATAAATCGACCATGAAAGGGAATGTTATATTAATTACTGTAGTCTAGCTTTAGAATTAAATGCGAAGCAGTTTGATCTGTTTGCCCACCAAACTTACCAGGGCAGTCTTCGTATTACTCTAAAAGAATAAATTATTCTTCTGGCCACGAAGCATAGTTTATTCTAAGTTAAAAGAAATACAGCACATAGCGAAAAACAGCGTTAAAAGTGAACCTTGCCATGAGTAAAAACAGAGCCGATCCAGCGAGATAACCATGGATTTTAATAACTATGTAAAACTACTGATATACACAACTAGGTACAAACAAATAATACATATATACAGGGAAAGTGAAAGAAACAAAAGGAAAAATGATGAAAATAACAGAATGGCAGAACACACAATAGTTTAACCTCGAGAATCAGCAATGAATTGAATTCACCTTCAACAGGGGCACTGACATAAAAGGACACCTCTATAGATCAATTAAAGTTTATACTTGCATTAATTTTATGCCGTTCACGAGGGTCCTTGGTTCGTAGATTTAGCGAGGAGTTTGCTGAATCTTCCGCGTCGGTAGAGTCGGGGTGAACGGAGTTGGGTCTCGCCAAAGTAGAAAGAAGAAAGAAAACGGTAATTGCCACGTGGTTTAACGAGACAAAGGAGAGTCCGGAGGAGTACCGGAAAAAGAAGGCGGAAGAGAGCAAGTCCGCGAGAGAGAGAGAGAAAAGTGAAGTCAAAGTAAAAAGTAAGAAGTGTAAAGTAGAAAGAAAAAAGAGAGTAAAAGTAGAAAGTAAAGTAAGGAAGTAAAGTGAAGGTAAAGTGTAGGTAAAGAGGAAGTGTAGAGGAACGCGTGTCACGGTCTTTTATGGACAATGCCAACGTACACGCCTCTCTGAGCTGCTGGCGAATCCAGAGAGATGAGAAAGTTCTGGGGGGAGAACTTTCTTGGTCTGTCCCAGAGCGGGTCGCATGTCAAGGCGGGGTTTGTATTAAGTTTGGATTAGGATGAAATATGGAAAAGTATAGAATGATACATCCCATCGTCCTATAGTATGCATCATTAATTGGCATATTACGAGACAATGATTTTGGTACCAAACTCAAGGAGATTATGATATCTTGGACAGTGTAGGATCATTAGACATGGTTACAGACAACTTAAAATTAGCTTCTCGCTCAAACTATCTAAAATCACTATAGTTAGGTTGTCTAGACACATAACACATGCATATATGAATACATTATAACTGTCTGGAAATATGATTGTATGTTACATTCAAGAGACATTTTCATTGTCTGTGCGTGAGTGTGTGTATGTCCAGAAGAGGGGGCTGGTGTTCTTCTAATGTCCCACCGGTCTTTGGTCACCTCAGGGTGACCTTTAGGGAGGACGTTTTTCCTCCTAGCCTTGTCGGCTCTGATGCTAATCCATGTGGTCGTAAACAGAGATTAGATCAGAGATTAACAGGCCCTTGGTCGGAGTTTTGGTTGACCCCTGCTGATGAATCTAATCGTGAAGTCTTCCAGACGTTCACACCCGTTAGGTTCATGAAAGGTCTCTTTTATTGTAGGTGTAAGTCCTCTGGGTGTTTGCAAGAGTCTTTTGTATTCCAAAGGCCGCAGGAGGCCTCTCGGGGTTACTCTCGGTCACCTGAGTGGTGAAACTTTTTTTTATGTTAAGTCTAGGTTAATTCAGAAATCAGTTTGGACACCGTCATATGTTACAGGGGTCACATTGAACCCCCCACCCCAAAAAAAACCCTGCTAAACTATAAAATTAATTTGTGCTCAGTGTTCAACATTAACATTACTACTGTACCATAGCTAAAAGTCAAACATTTTTAACAATAAACATGTTGTAAGATATATAGGATGCGCCAAAAGTCTTCATACATGGGGAACTATGTATGCCAGCACCACGTCAGTTGTGCCTTTGTTAGTTTGCTAACAAGTTTGGGAACAGTGTCGTGTGTGATGTGCTTGCCATGTTTCCTGTTAAAGTCCACCGCAACCTTGCAACAGATTCCCGATCCAGCCATGAGAATGATTTCAATGCATTCTTCTTTTGTCAAAGGCGTTCTTAAAGGCTATCTGAAACAAAATGTATAATATAAACTAAGTATGAAAAAATTAAACAGACATTTCGCTTAAAAGTGTTAATTTCCCCAATATATGTAGACTTTTGGGACACCCTGTATATTGGTTTTGGTAGTCTACAGAGAAAACATCAAAGCCTTAATATAAGGCCAGGGGAGCTGTTCCTCTACAGCATCATCTACTGTTTGAGCCAATCCTGCTCTGTGGTGAAATCAGTGGTACTACTCCTGAGCCCATCGCTGTTAACTACAGTACTATTCCTTTACAGTACATGTTTGATTGGTGAAACAAAGCCATGGTCCAAGATGTCTTTGGATTGGTGGATGGAGTGATGTAAGATGCATTTGATAGGTGCGCTTGAACAAAATGCACAGAATGCCCTAAATTAAAATCATTTAATAATGTAACAGTGGGAACGTAGACAAATAACATACATTTTTGACCTTATATATGTACTCAGGTAAGAGGATAGACTATCCTCTTTTAAAACGACTCTTTAAAAGTACAATTTATTTTTTTTTAAACTTACCCAAGTAAATCTAATGAAATAAATTACGTTAATACCCACCTCTGGGGTAGGGCTGTGATGGTGGCCATGACAACCGCACCACTGCGTTGGTAGTTTGCCACCGTGATGGTGGAGTACCACCTGCAGTAGTGTCACATCACATGTCATGTTAATGCTTCTGCTTGAGTGGGCACTATGACAAGTACAAAGTTTTGTATACAAGTGTAATAATAATAACAGTTGCAATATTAATTTGTATTTATATCCTACCATATAGCGGGAGAGTTTATGTTAATCCACAAATTACGTAATCATAATCAAACGCCTTATATGGTGTTTGTTAGTTTGGCGCGGGTTTGTTTGAGCACGGAAAAATCCAATCAGGCGAATTCTGCAATTTCACTTCGGGTTCTGCCGCTGCGATGGATCTTGTTGGGAAACTTGGGAACATTTTGGATTCGTGCCTAACGAGAAAGGTGAACCAATAAATTTGGATGAAGCCATATGTTGGCTTTCTGGGGAAAAAAAAAAGTGTTAAACAGGCAAACACTAGGCTGCAAATCTCAGGAGCCCTCTCCAGGCATGTCACCCAGCTGTGTTTTTTAAATTTTTTTTTATCATATTATTTAGGTTACCGTCTTACTGGTATTTAGTTCAAAGTGTTATAGGCTTGTCGTATACTACACTTGTAAAATAAATAAAGTATTCGTCAGAGAAATGTGCGACTGTGTTTCACTCCATCGCTGTACGAGCCACTTCTTCTCCTCTCCCCTTGCGGGTCAATCACAGTACCGTAACCCACAGCGCCCTCAGGCTGTTTCACACTGCAACAACACAACACAACAAGGCTGTATTGAATTGTTGCACGTTTTGTTACGAAACAGATGACTGAGACTCATTTAATTTTTTTTTATATTTAGGTTTTATTTAATTTAAGCGTGTAATATTATATATTATTAATATTATATTATATTATATTATAACACACACAGACACCGTCAAGCTGCCACCGTCACAGCCCTACTCTGGGGACACTTTTTACTATTAACTTTTTAATTTTTCAAACCCAGTTGACTGTATTTAATGCTGTACAAACACAAAATGAAAAAAAAAAAAAAATTATGAAAATATTTTTTACAAAACATAAATAAATAGGGCTTTCCTGTGGCAGAAATCGATAAATAGATATAACGCATCATTTACACACACAAGCAATTCCACACACACACACACACACACACACACACACACACACACACACACTATACACAGCAATGAACTATTTTGTGGTGGTTGTGTGTGTGTGTGCCTGGGCATGTGTATGTGTGTGGTGATGTGGTGGTTATTTTTTGATAGGGTTTGACCACAAATTATTATATTGTGTCCACAAGATACCAAAGTCATGGCCACAAATATGTTCAATGAGTCTATGAGTCAACATGTTGTGAGAGCATCATACACTGTATTAATATATGCCCTTGCTTCAAATCTTTGGCAGGAAAGAGCACAAAAATCTTTTCATTTTTAGAATTCACTTCAGGTAATTCACGTATCATGTAGCGCATAAGCTTCATATTCAAAAGACATGAAATAAGTTCCTTTTTATAATAATGTTTCATCTTATCCATAATGTTGTAGACTGCTGTCCCACTGTTGACTCATCCATCTGTTTTTCACCTCCAAAAGGACAAAGGTGTCAAAAACAACAACAACAACAAAGTGTTAGTTCCTCTACCTTTCCTGTGCTGTGCCTTGATGAATGTGTAACCTGAAGATTTTGTGCTCCATAGCTTTTGGGCGTGCTTCAAGCTGGCAGATGCTAGTTTGTGTTTCAGAGGGTGAAATATTGAACAATTAGAACAAAGCCACCTCTGTATACAAGCTGCCACTTTCGGGTATGAGTTAAGCTATGTTCTTTGCTTTCTCTGCTTTTATCGTTCTCCTTTGCTCTCACAAACACTCAAACAGGTATGAGGAGAAATTGATGATTCATCTAATTTTTTTTTTCCCATGATGATATGTTCTTAAATCAGTTAAACACCTGCACCAATAAGCGAATGAATTTTTATTGGAAATCAGATTATCAGATTATGTGTATTCCGACTTTGGCTAATGGAGGCAATAGAATCCTGCATCAATTTCATTATTTCAGGCAAAAGTTTTGAAAGTAATGACAACCACATGATAATTGACGGTGTACACTAGAATCCGCAAGTGTTTTTGGTATATCTGTCTGGGGGAACGCTTAAAGGTTTTATATAGATCCATGTAGCAGAGGTTTTCCTTTTCAGAGAAGGTTCCAAGTAGAACCTGTAGACAACTAAGATGTCTTAAGCGATCCAAAAATGCATGGATGTCGTGCAGGTTTGGAAGATAGCACAAAAAAAAAAAAAAAAGTATTTTGTAAACATGAGCTAACAGATGTCACGGATGGCTAATGGGAGAAAAAGCATCCTTTACACCAAGAGATCAGGACCAATTATCCTCTCATGGTTCACATGGTTCCAATAGTTTGACATTATCTGCATGTAAACTTGGGTTCTCCTGAAGATGTGCCTATTGCTTGGACAGTTGCGCCACTTGAAAGGCCTGAAAATCAGTAAATGTGAGCTAAAATTGACCCCACAGTTTGGACTTTCAGTGGTAAGTACAGTGTTCTGTCACCACAGATAAACATACACATAGAGAAGAATGTGAGATTGGCTACTGATTAATTACAAACTCAGTGGGCCAGGTGTGATAAAGCTACCCTTGTTACTGTATGTAGAACATGACTTCCTTCTGGTTTGGCCAACACTCACAGTCATTTGGAGCTCTGGGACAACCACTGGCCTTTTACTTGGATAAAGAGAATTAGAAGTGAATTAAAGAAAAGCTGGTGACATGGGGCAGGCTTATTTGGGATGTTCTGACAGACTCGGCTTAATTCTGTCTTGTTGACAGGCAAAAGATAGTTATCAGTGTAGATTAAGGGATTTATGGGCCTCTGTTCCCTGTGCTGCTTTAGAAAACTACATCCTAGTCTGGGATCCTAGGTCTTCCAGCATTTCTCTTCTCTGGTTTTCAATGATGCCCATAATAACCCAGCCAGCATGAGCTGGAAGCAAGCATTTTTAATTCCTCTGGCCTAAACACTCTCAATAGAGTGGTAAAATGCACAGTTTATCACAAACCATTGGCCTCTGGATACGAAAGGACCGAATAAAACTTGGGTGAATTAGCATGCATTCGTATTCAACTGCATTACTGTTTGTAAGCTGACAATGTGTGTGTGTTTTTGTGTACTGTTTGTTTAATTAGCTGTGAATATGTGGGTTTTAGAGGCTTAGCTTTGGACCGCAGTCTCTCACTATCTCTTTAACAGCAGCATTCACCATCCATTTCTTCTCATTCTCCTCCAACTTAACAGTACACCAACCCTGAGAGATAAGCTACAGTAATACACCACACAGGGCACATACATTACCCTGCTTTGGGCTAATAAGCTTGCTTTGTTTCCAGGTAGTTATAAGTTATAAGTTAGTTATGTTTATTAATTGGAAGATACATTGAAGATCTAAATAATATAAACAGACACCAATCAATCCTTTTGCCACTTTCAATCCTTTTGAATCCTTTGGGTGGATTTGGGATTTAATTACATTCTTATGAAATAAAGTCATAGCTTTCATAATTTATCATTCTTTTTGTGTAATTCAAGCAGTAAATATAAACTGCAAATATAAGGTTTCAGATATAAGATATGTTTGCTTCTTCGAGGCATATTGAGAGAACTTTGAGGGATTCTCATCCACAGCTGAATACCATATCATAGTGAGGTGTACTGTTATGAAGGTTACATATGATATACTATATGCATAGTTTTATGACTAAATGCAGGACTGCCAGGCCATCTGAGTCACACAGGTTGATGAGAACTGCCAAAAGATGAGTGTGAGAGAGCAGGGACTTTTTATAGGTTACATCAGTGGGGTCATGGTCACAAAATGACAACATTATTACTGGTACTCAGCAAGGAAACATGCAGTAAACAGTGCAATCCTCCACTAGTTCTGAAGGAAATTGGAGGTCCTCCACTTAGTTGTAGGACCACGCTTACATATGTAACCTTATGTTTTGGTGGGCCTTTTGAAATAAGTCCTTTTCATCACTTCAGTTTGGAACATCCATAAAAATGGTTGCCATGGGCGGTCCACATTCGATGCACACTGTATATGCTTCATTATGTCGGAATGGCCCACAGCCTCTCTCACCTTTTATTACAAATTGTAGCAAAAAAATTCAAACAATTTAAGAACAGTGAGAGCTGTGCAGTGGACATCCATCCATCCATTTATCCATCCATTTTCTGTACCGCTCATCCTACACAGGGTTGCGGGGTAGCCTGGAGCCTATCCCAGGAGACTCAGGGCACAAGGCAGGGGACACCCTGGATGGGGTGCCAACCCATCGCAGGGCACAATCTCACTCACACACACACACACACATTCACACACTACAGACAATTTGGAAATGCCAATCAGCCTACAACGCATGTCTTTGCACTGGAGGAGGAAACCAGAGTACCTGGAGGAAACCCCCAAAGCATGGGGAGAGCAGGCAAGCTCTGTGCATGCAGGGTGGAGACGGGTATGAAACCCCCAACCCTGGAGGGGCGAGCCAATTGTAATGCTAACCAAGGTTTTTTGCATGTAAAAATGCAATTCTACTTATAATATGATGTATTATTTAATTGATAAGGTCTGCATTACATGTAGCCATGTTGCTTTCTTGTGAGTGTACCTCTGCGTGTGTATGTATTTGTATGCGCAACTTTGTTATAGGTCATTATAATTGGAAGTTGGCCCTCTACAGTGGTATCACATCGTTGTATTACAAGCTCAAGGCAACATTCCATTCCGTGAAATTGGTAGAGGAAGGTTGCTGTTGAATGGCTTCACAAGTAATTAATCTTTCAAGGATTTTCTCTGCTTCCAATTTCAAACCACCCAGAAGGAAAGAAGGCACAGTTATTTGAGGGGGAGATTTCACATCTAAGGCTCAGAAAGTGCTTGAAAGATTAAAGCTGATGGTGAAGGGGGCTTTTGTCGCTTTGTATTACATTAATCCCTCGAAGACAAACCGTTTTTATATTGTGCAGCCATAGATTTTTGTGGATTTTTAGCCTGGCATTGGACATTTTCCATGTATTATTTAGCTTGATATCTATGTACCCACAAGCAGAAGGCAAGGAAATTTGATTAAACATGATGTTTTTACTACTTTACCCATTCTACATTTTAGTTACTAGGTCATTCAAATGCTCAATGCTCTGCAGTTCTGTAGATACATGAAATCATAGTGCAATGAGACTTTCTTCTTCTTCTTTTTTTTCATTTTCAACCAATGAACCTTTTATATTTTCGTCTCCTGAAACAAGTCTCAGTTTGTTTAACATGTCAAGTACCGTGCCATGTGTTTAAGAGTAGAAAATAGCACCTTACAGTCAAATGAATCCCCATGAGATGACACAGACTGCAAAACCCTCAAATGAACTGTCAAGCTCTTGAAGTGAGGAGTAGAAATTATGCTGCCGATGTTATAATGAGCAGGAGCTGAGTGGGCGGAGAGGAGATGATTGCCACTTGCAGTGGATGAGTTCAGTAGATGATTGCTGTATTGCTCCAGTAGGGATACAGGAGTTTAGCAGCGGGCTGGAGGAGCGTCCCTTATGAGCTCTCGACACTCTGTGCCAATTTTTAGAACTCTTCTCTTCTGGCAAGGACCTAGATTCGAGCAGTTGTTTCCTGCATGGTTGAAGGCTCTTTCTATTGAAGAGGCTACATACTGGCATGCAACACTAATACAGAGACACACATTTATCAGGTTTATTGAAGGTATCTTCTGCATACCAGCTGCAAATTTCAGAAATGATTCAGAAAGTGTCCTTATTATCAGCCTATAACCAAACAGGAAACAACTCCAGTCCAGTGTTCTTTATTTCTACAGTATTTGTGATTATGTTAAAAAAAAAACAACAAAAAAAACCCTTATGATCATAGGACATAATTATAAACATAGTCCAACTACTCAAATAATAAGCAAATTTGTACCATTATTATTATTATTATTATTATTATTATTATTATTATTATTATTATTATTATTATTTATTTATTTGTATTTTTTTTAACTACTGACAAAACAAAACAAAACAACAGCAACAAAAAACAGTTACACTGGCATGGCCCCATGTAGCTTTACAAACCTAACAATTATCACACAATTTACTATGTACTTAAATATCCACTATTGAAGGCATGTACCAGAAATGACTTGTAATTAACAGATACTTAATGCACTGTAAAATAAAATAGGGATTTAACATCAGGATTCAAACCATTTGTATCATATTTACACCAGTTTTTCTAAAATGTTGAGGTTTA
This sequence comes from Cranoglanis bouderius, assembly GCA_023630585.1. Lineage (NCBI taxonomy): Eukaryota > Metazoa > Chordata > Actinopteri > Siluriformes > Cranoglanididae > Cranoglanis > Cranoglanis bouderius. The sequence continues at coordinate 5,355,082 of CM042547.1, forward strand.
ACTCAATTCAATTTTCAGTCAACCAGGCTTAACACTATAATAACTTAATATAACAACTTTAACAACTATAATTCCCGCCAGTGTAACATTATTAAATCGTGGAATCTCTGGCTTTGCTTTTTCACCTCTGGGCATCCCCAAACCTCACTTTGAGAATCGTAGCTCTACAGGAACCTTTCTTCTGCTTTTGGATTGTTTCTCAAGTACATTTCATCACTACAGACCTCTTTTTCTCCATGTTTAGCTAATGTTTGGTTCTGATACGTTCACCTAATTATATACGTTTACTATGTACATTTTTTTCAGGTTCTTCAACACCACCATGCAGTTCATGAGATTTCCTACATTGCCAAGGATATCACGGACCACCGGGCCTTTGGCTATGTATGCGGGAAAGAGGGCAACCACCGATTTGTAGCCATCAAAACGGCTCAGTCTGTGAGTATGCATTTAGACCGGTGCTGGATCATATATATGAGTATGTACATCAGTACTGGGCATAAACCTATGTATATTTTCGTATTCTAACCCGTTAATCAACTAACAACACCAAACTGAACTCTACCTCTGTAAATTCAATTTCATGTTAAATGAAGCAATCAATGTATAAAAAGACCAAGCAAATAAAATGTAATATTGCTGTTTAGCTTACCACCACAACATTGGATGAACAGTGCTTTCTCATGAATGGTTATAAAATAAATGTTTTATTTGTGGTTATAAACATAGTGGTTGTAAAAAGAAATAATTTATTTTTTATTACATCTGCCTCAAGGATATACATGTTATGCATTTTGAGATGTTTTTCAGCTCACCACTGTTGTAAAGAGTGGTTATTTGAGTTACTGTAGCCTTCTTGTCAGCTTCAACCAGTCTGATCATTCTCCTCTGACCTCTACTCATCAACAAGGCATCTTTGCCAGCAGAGCTGCTATTCACTGGATGTTTTTTTGTTTGTTTCTCGCACCATTCTGTGTAAGACTGTTACATGTGAAAATCCCAAGTGATCAGCAGTTTCTGAAATACTCAAACCAGCCCTTCTGGCACCAACATCCATAGCAGGTCAAAGTCACAATAATCACATTTTTTCCTTATTTTGATGTTTGATGTGAACATTAACTGAATCTACTGACCTGTATCTTCATGATTTTATGTATTGTGCTGCTGCCACATGATTGGCTCATTAGATAACTGCATGTTTGCATGAACTAGTGTTCCTATTAAAGTGGCTGGTGAGTGTATGTTTCAAAATCCTCCATACATTTTCAATGGAATTCAGTTCAGGTGGTTGACTATGCTATGAAGGTCTTCTTGATTTATTTTGGTTGTATGTTTGGGATTGTTGTCTTGTTGAGATTTCCATCTGCTTCCAAGATTCAGTTTTTTGACCAATAAGACTCAATTCTCCTCGAATATGTCTCAGTACACGCTCCATCATTTCATGACATGTAATCCCCCAGTACCATTTTCAGAGAAGCAGCCCCATATCATGATGCTCCACCTCCATACTTCACTGTGGGTATGGTGTTCTCGGGATCATATGTGCAAACCCTTCTTTCTACAAACAACGAGCTGAATTATAGCCAAAGAGTTCTGTTTTTATTTTGTCTGTCTATGTGTTTAAATGCTTATTGACACATCCCTGTGCTTCTTTTTTAGCAGAGGAGATTTGTGTGAGGTGTAGGAATGGAGATGATTGCATTGCAGTTCATTGCCTATTGTTCTCTGCGTAACTGTTGTTCCTGCTGCTTTCAGGTCATCCTGCAACTCTTTTCACCTTCCTTATCATCAGTTGTAGTGACAGGGATGTTTATGGTCTTTGCTATGGCTCTGTAGCTTTTTCCATTTGTGTGTTGGTTAATAATGTTGTTCTTGAAAACATTAGGAAGCACCTTCACCTTCACCATGATTGCTACTTGTTATGTGAAATCTTCCCAACCAACGTCTTTCATAATGACAGCAGGTGCAATTTTTTATTTATTTATTTTTTAAAGAATTTAAATCTAACATTTCATGCAACCTTTAGATATACACTGGAAATACAGTATATTCGGTAACAAAAACAAAGATGTCTGAATACCTCCCTTCACTGTATGAAAAGTGGAAAATCTGCAGTGTTGGCCTGAAAGATTTTATTAAACCTTTGCCCATCTACTCATCTAATTTGGACTCCTGCTTGCCAACTTCTCTCTCTCTCTCTCTCTCTCTCTCTCTCTCTCTCTCTCTCTCTCTCTCTCTCTCTCTCTCTCCCCCACTTTTTCTCTTTTACTGCACTGTATTGCTGGTCTGCAGTTCTGCAGATCTATGCTGGATGTTGCTATTGATCGTCTGTTCACAGTCAATGAGTACACTGCTTCTCCCATCCCATCCATTCCCTGCTTTCTCTGAACTGCAGGTGACCCTGTGCTGTATGACACAGATGGTTGTAGGCAGAACTCACATTCACTGTCTTTCTATTCTTTCTGTGGTTGATGACCACATTCTCATTTGTTTGATTTCAGACTTGTCTCTGCCTCTTCCACCTTCCTGTTCTCTGCCAGTTTTACTTTCCCTCCCCTGGGGTTTTAACCTCTTCTGTTCATATGACTTACTTTCTGATATCGGCCCTCTGCATTTCTAAAACTCTGTTTTCCCCTCTCTCAGTTCTGAAGGTACTGCTGTTCACTAGCGAAAGCAGTAGAAATAAACCCAAAGGCAAATTCTAAGTGCAAGTATTCTCTGTACATTTGGGCATTTAGTGGGTTATTAGTGACATTTAGACTGCAGCAGGCCGGGGATGCATTTTTAATGATAACATGGAGCTTTGAAGTTATCTACAAAGTGCGAGTTTGATCATATGTGGCTTTTTAAGATTCAAAGCACTTTGTACTGCCACCTCTAATCAGAGAGTATTTAGAGAGTAGCAGACGCATCAAACTCTTTAATCAAACTGAGGAGGAACATGCTTACTCACTTCTTTATAGCTATGATATTTGATAGCAGATTATTTGCAGTCTGTTTGAAAATTCAGATGTAGTAGCACAATAGAGACATTTATTTGCCCTAAAACACAACAGAATCAGTGTAGAATTCAGTAATATTCTTGTACATTACTTATAATGGGTCATTCAGAGTGAGTTGAGTGCCATGATTGGCTTCTTTTGGTTTGCTTGCTACCCCGGTAAACATGTTATCTATAGACTTTTGAGCCAGATTTTACATTTTCGTTACAATCTAGTACTTTACATTGTGATAAGTAACCAAGAAACAGAACTATTCTCACAAGAAGCCATTTGACTGCCAGCCATAATTAATCAAAACCCTCAAAGCTGTGGTTACTCACAAACAAAACTTTAATACATTTAGCAACTTTTGAAGACTTAATACCATGAACAATTTGTTTTTCAATTCACTGACTATATCTTGCTCCAAAAAGCTCATTGTTCAAGATTTTAAACATGTGGTGATGTGCATCCTCAAAAATGGAAGTAGTCGATTTACAATCTCAGGACTACAGAGGAAATGCAAGTTCAGTAGCTAAGAGATAAATCTGTTAATAAACGAAATAGTCTTGTTGAATGTGTTGAATTTCTTTGTGTTTGTGTTTCTGATGTATGTGATATGAATGTAGTTGCCAGATCTGCTTGATAAATGCAGCTCAGTGTACCAGCAGGACTAAAACATGTAGTTTACCTGAATAGTAATAGAAATTGGTTTGATAGTATAGCACATTTTTCATGAATAAAGACAAATCTATCAAAATGAGTGAAACCGTGCCAGAAATGCAAAAGTGGCCAAATTCTGTAGGAGAACTGTACACTTGGCATCACTGGCTATACTTCTCCAAGCAACATGCATGGCACTAATTTACACCAGGTTTTCTGAGACGAACAAAATCGCTTGCAAAACTGGCTCCCGCCAATTGTCCAAAGTTTAGTACATTGATTTAGTACTCTTCATCAGTACTTTCAATTTCTCTGACCTTTTTTTGTGCAGAATTCCCAGTCTTCCCACATATCGCCTACAACAGGACCAAATATTTTAGCACATGTGGACCATTGTGTCACTGTTGAAAAGTGTGTGTTCCCATTGGAAACCAGTGTATGCAAATGTGTATGAATGGAAGAGATAGTCAAGCAGATTCCAACCTTCAAGATTCAGCTAAATGTGTAAAAGTTAGCATGACGCTCTCTGATCTATTAGTGTGTAAAATGCTGAGACTAAGTTAACTGGCATTATAGTGAGAAAACAAACGAACAAACAAACAAAAAAACTAGCTTTAATAAATTTGCCTTTCCTAACTTAGTTAACTGGTAGATTGTGATTTAGGGCAACGGGATCTGAATTGAGTTCATTTCTTGACCAGTGTTGATGTTCTGGTTGTTTTTTTTTTTTTTTTTTTTTTTTTTTTTTTTTTTTTTCTTACAGCAAAGCATGGAATTCATACAAATTGATAAATGTGGTGTAACATTCTGTAGGATATCTAGGGTAGGAGTCAGAATCATACTTTTCCAGAAGGATCCACAAGCAGCAACTACACCAGGGCAACTGACTTGTTAATACACAGATTACAGAAGCATGTTCAATACCCAGGTATCCCAACAGGCATTTAAAAGTTTGAAAAAAAAAAAAAAAGACAAATATTTTAACTCCTCCAAAAATAATTGAATGATGCCCCTGGTAGGTGAAGTTTCCCTTCCATATTTATGAAATATACAGTTTCCTCAACCTGAAATATTGTATTTGAAGTATTGAATTGAAGGAACTAAATGAATCCAATTTTCTTCTCTGATCTTTTTCTCTCCATCTCTCACTCAATCCTCAGGCTGAGCCGGTGATCCTCGACCTTCGTGACCTTTTCCAGCTGATCTACGAGATCAAGCAGAGAGAAGAGATTGAGAAAAAGGCTCAGAAAGACAAGCAGTGTGAACAAGCAGTTTACCAGGTGCCATAAACAGAAACCCACCACACACACACACACACACACACATACATAAACCCACCCAGTCTTATATGAAGTCAAATCAAGAAATGGATAGAATTTATTCGAAAATAAGATTCACGAGGCAGCTTTCTTCTAAGCATTCCTTTCTTTCTGAGCTGGAGATCTGCATGCGGGAATTTTTTTTCTTCCAAATTTATGTCGTCTCAAATTCTCAAATTCTCTCAGTTATTATGGACGACTGATGCTTTTCTTTTTGTCAATCACAATAATTATACTCTGCCCTCATTTCTCTCCTCCTTTTTCCTCCTCTCTTTGCTCACCCTCCTTCACCAATTGCTAATTTTCTTTCCCTAATGGCAATCACTCCTAAAGACCATTCTGGAAGAAGACGTGGAGGATCCGGTGTACCAGGTAACGCTGCGTGTTAAATCACTAATCATAATGTTTGCTTAAATGTACCCCGTCAAATTAGTCTGCCTGCTGGGTTCCCACACCTTAATATGCTTTTAATCTCTCTTGTATAAATAAATATCTTCCCCTCATTTTCCATTCTCTTTTCACACAGCCTGAATTAATAAGTCTTGTTATTTCATCATTACGTGTGCATAAATCCATGGTGAATCATCCTCATTTTTTTTTTTTTTTTTTTTGCTTTTGTCAATTTGATTGGGGTCTGTTGTGAGAATATTCAGACATAACCCCAGCCCTGAAAGGTTTCCTAGCTCTTACTGAAAACAGACAGCTTTAACACGTATCATAGTGGGCTCTGCGTGTATGAGTGTGTGTGAGTGTGTGTGTGTGTGTGTGCTTCCGTTTGTATTGTTCGTTCGTTGAATAGAGGTTGGTTTGAGGTAGTCTGGGAGAGAGAATAAAAAAAACTTGGATTAGGTAATCCCCTAACATAATGTGTTGGCAGTGACGTTTTGAATAAGAAGTGATTGGGCTCCATTCGTCTGTGACATAGCCCTGAATATCACAAGCTGAAATTCTAGGCCAATTACAGTAATCTGTTTAAGAAATGATACAAAATAACTTTAAACAAAGCACCTATTAAATGCGCAATAGCTTTCGGTGCTAGAATCATCAGTTCTGATGCTAAGCGGGCATCCTACAAATTAGCAGCTTCCCACTGAGAAGTCTAGAAGTGGGAAGGGATTAGCCAATATCGGCAGCTAGGTTTAGAATAGGAGTGAATGAAATCGTTGATACGTTATGAAACAAATGACAGAGACTGCGCTATTATCTAAAATGGCACTGTATTTGCCGTATAAAGCGGCAGATATGCCATTAGGTAGAATGCTACATGCTGGTAATGCTATGGCGTCTCTGTATGGTTCCTGCATCACAGAGGAATATATCACAGAAGTGGGGCTGAATAGGTCTGCTGTTTGGCATGTATGAGCTCTGTGGCAATTTGGTGTGCTTATTTGCAACCCGGAGCCCAGCACCTAATGCCCCTAGAGGATTTTCCAACCCTTTGCTATGAGCAGGCCATGTTTCTGCATCACCAAGCGCTTACAAGTACAGCACGTGCCTCATTAAAGATGCATGAATCCGGCCACAAAAAGCCGGAGAGGATCCTGCACTGTGATTTATTCCTGCTGAATGTGGGGGAATACACTGCATCATTCTGTTTGTAGGAAAACAGAAATGTACAGGTATTGCTAGAGAATGACATATGTACAGGCGTACACTTCAATTTCTCGAAGAATAGATGAAGATCCCATCCACTGTTTAGTTGTACCGGCTAACCAGTGATTTGATTACAACCAGTCCCAGTTTAGATATATTATATTTTGTTAATAATTTGATATACTGTGTATATAACTGTACATTTTATTATTCAAAGTATATTTAAAGCATATTTTCTGACTATTTTGAGTATATTTTTGTGGCGGGAAGCATGACCAAAGCATCATCCAGGATAGTACTATCCAACAGGGTTATGGGGATCAGGGCGCTTCACAAGGCCTTGGTCGCTGTTTTTCCTTTGTGATCATTCTGCTGCCTATTCTCTTTTTTTCTCTTTCCCTTCCCCTCCTTCCTGTTCCTGTTTTCCTTCCCCTTCGATCTCGCCTTTGCTGCCGATGTTGTAGTACATTGTGTTTGAGGCGGGACACGAGTCCATCCGTGACCAATCAGAGGAGAGCATTTATCAGGTACATTGCCACTCCCTATGTTCTACTACTATTTACAAGTAGTCAGATGTTGTTGTGGAGATGAATTGTCAGAACTCGATTGAAACTTCATTGATCAGCTTCTAAAACGTTTAGGAAAGAGTTTAGCCTCCATCAGAAACGCTTACATTATCTATAAAATATTTTGGAAAATTTGCCAAGGCCATGACATCATTAAACCATGAGATCACGATTGTTCTCAGGACAGGACCATTAAATAAAATCTGTATAGTCTTTGAAGGAAACGCTACAGACTCTTTTCTGTGTAGCTGCCAAACTCCCACCTGTGAATTAGACAGAACAGACACAGCGCTATGCTACGCTACGCTGCGCTAATTCACCGTGACAGCCATCTCGATGATTTACATTCTGTGCGTTTAGCACCATGACCGTGACAACGGCAGGTGTTCTCCCCTCAGGGTCCGATGTGTCTTGTCACCTGTGGCTTCAGTCAGAAACACGTGATTGAGGCGCCAGCAAATTCAGTCGGGCTTAAAACAAACACGGGCGCTCCTGCTAGCCAGCACGGCCGCTAATTGTTCTGAGAGTATCTGGAAGTGGTTCGTTGCCGTGGACATTTACAGAGCTTCCACTTCCACTAGTTTTGTCGAATATTAAGACAGCGATGAGGGAAATGTCCAGGGCTGTCCGTTACCTTTTAAATGAATTGCTACACTAAGCCCTTAACCAGACTGTAAAGCTCGGGTTCTTGGCGCCGCATCGGCAGTCAGTATCAAAGAGACATCTGCACGCTGTCGGAAGCGTAGAAGCTGGAGCCTGATCACTCGCGGCATCAAACGCGCTAACATATCAGCCAGGTTGAATTCAATCAGCGTGCGCATCATTTCTTGTGTTTGCTGATTGTAAGACATTTGGCGAAAATTGTGTGTTGAAGACGGATTACAAGATGATGAACCTTAGCCACAAGCGTTTTCTGAGGCATTCATTTGTGATGGAGGCTAAGCTTCAACTTAGAAAACACTGAAAGGTACATCATTTACTCAGAATAAGTATTTTAATTAGTATTTCAGTTTTTCCGAACTGAATTAGTCTGATGACGGCGAGCAAAATACTCTCTGCCCAGCTTTACTGTATGTATACGTATTAATGGAAACCTCCACCCTGAAGCACATTTAAATATGTTTATATTGAAAATTTTGTCATGTGTTTAATGATTCCGGTACTAATTTGTTAGTTGATGCCGCATTTTCGTTAATTCTGTATCAAGTAAGCGGTTGTGTGCGGCTCTGGCGTCACCATGGGGCTTTGCTTGTGTGGTTAATAGGAGATTCAGTAAGTGAAAACAGTCAGGTGTCCCTGTTAGCTCTGAAAAACAACACAGCAATAGCTCCTTTCCTCAAGGAAGTGATGTTCAGCGTCATATTGTTATTAAATCCAATGTTGAGGCTTTGGAAACTGATCTGTTTGAGCGAGAGTGTACAGATGAAGAGGACAGACGGAAGGACTAAAGCGCTGCCGCATGCCTCTTTAGGAAGACATGAAGGAAGGGATAAATCCTACTGGCAGTACTATCAGTGGGCAGGCAATCAAATAGCATTGTGGGTAAATTAGGAAACCAAATAAGCAAAGTGAAAATATACCATGATGAAAGAAAGAGAGCCAACTTGATCATAAAAGAAATCGTGTACACCTCTGAAGATAGCATATTGATTATAAATATTGATATGCAAGTCATTCAGGGTGGATTTCCCTTTAAAGCAAGCCTCAGGGACGTCAGGTAGCCTTGACTGTTGCTTGATTTTCACAGCAATATTGGTTAACTGACCTTTCAAGTCTGTGGCAAGATTTATTCTGCCGTGTGAGTAAACAGCATGCATCTGTATCTCCTCCCGCACTACTGATGAAAGACAGAACGAGTGATTAATCGCTGCCATCCGCTTTTCATCTTTAAATGAAAGCGATGGCAGGGAAAAAAAAAAAAAATTTCAAAATGAGCAATCGAATGAAAAGCTGCTGAGCTGCAATCAACCAGCCAGGCAGAGGAACATTAAGAACAATGGCAAATTAGAGAGGGGAAAAGAGCTGAAAAATACAAAGGAAATGAAATCGCAACAGTGTGGGTGTGTACTGGTCAGTACGTTGGCCTCAGTGGAAGGAAAGGAAATGTGATATTTGACAGCATCTGAAGGACTTTGATTTAACATGGAATCCTAATACAAAAAGGCTCATATTAGGTAGTTTTCCTAAATATATAAATATTCACTTAAATAGGGAGTACAATGTTAACACACACATTTTTACACTACAAATACATTCAAATGCACTTTTCAAGCCGGTTTCTGAAATGTGAAGTGATGTAACTTGTGCTGTGCTCGTGTGTTCGGCTGGACTCACCGCCCACCCCAGGTCCCTACCAGCCAACAAAAGGAGGGAGTGTATGACGTCCCAAAGCGACATCCAGTGAGTGGAGATGTGTGTGTGTGTGTGTGTGTGTGTGTGTGTTTGCCTGTCCACCTTCTTGCAAGCCTCTCAAATCCGCAGGCTTAAATCCAAGTGTTGTTTTACGAGTTCATCATATTCCATGCTTTCTGGATGATTTTTGTGCATTTGTGTGTGTGTGTGTGTGTGTGTGTGTGTGTGTGTGTGTGTGTCTTGCATGTTGTGTGTCAGTGGCTGATTGTTCCAGTGTACATTCTTGCTCTGTGCATCGTAATGAGAGGCTTGCGAGGGGTTTTTGTGCTTGGTGGGTTTGCATGCGGTGTGCTTGCTTTCACTCCATGTGTATGGCCAACTGACGGCATACTCAATGCCAAGCGTCAGAGACATCACGTTAATTCCACACCATGAATGTGTCATCATATGAATCATGCACAAGCTAATCCAAATGAGCCTGGCTCTGTATTTTACATGCTGCTCGCTGACTGCCTGATAAGACAAGACAAGCACTCAAGGTCAAACTGCCATACTGCATACTTTATTTCAGTTCTATAGCTTTAGACGGGACCTGGTTAACCTCACTGTCTCTGATCAGTTCATGCTTTGGTCATGATATGGCTATGATGTTTGTGGTTTAGATATGGCTGACTCGTTCGTACCAAGTGTTATTGCTGCTCTGTTTATTCAGTGCTAGCTTTTCTTCATTTCAGTACCCCCTCCTACTATGATATTTCTGTCATGCCCACTCATTTTTTTTAGGTGAACGTTAAGTTCTACCATTTTTTTAACTGGCTAGTCAGAACTGTCCACTTGTGGATTTGAGTTTGTGTTATTCTTTCTCCTGTTTTCATCCTGTGCTCTTGTTCTGTTTTTATTCATCCCACCTTACTTTCTGCTCCTTCCGTTCTCTCTTTTCTTTATCCACTCTCTGAGTCCTGACCTCCCAAGTGTGCATTCCAAGTCTCCTCCAAGCTGCCAAGCGCCTATCAAAACAGTATATCCTGTACTATGATAAAAAACCCACACCACCTCTCTGCCTCAGCCTTCTCTTTTCTTCTGCTCTACTCTCTTTTTATGCACCATTTCACAGCTATGGCGCTTCAAGTCCATCCTTTGTGCATACTTGCGTGATCAGTCATTGCGCCAGAGATTAGCCAGACACTGTTAATTAAGTCAATGCAAAGCACACACATGCGTATAATTAGCATCTCCTGTGAGACAGCTAATGGATAGGTGGTTTGTAGTGATGAAGATTGAGGAGTGTGCAAAAGGATTGTAGGGAAATTAAACACATGAATGAAGGCGATTGAAAGTATCAGGAGCTTTGTGCAGGATTAGGTTGTATCAGGATATGGCCCTGCATACGTTCCCTTACAGATTAGGTAACTAAAACCGCTGAAAAAACTCCGCTAACTGTTACCATGGAAACCATTTAGCCCTAATACACTCGTATATTGTGGAATTGGGTGGTGTTTATTGTGGAACAACTTTAGACAGGAGAGAAAGACGTCAGCTTTATATATACATATATATATATATATATATATATATATATATATATATATATATATATATATAATTACAAAAGTACATCTGTCCTCAACGGTTGGTAGTCTGCTCTCCATCATAAAGCTATGCCATGTGGATATGATACTATGTTGATTATACTTCTCTGTCGCATGAGTAGCCTATACGCTTTTGATTGACACATGGCTTATCAGTACAGTAACCTATAGTCGCTAGTTACTTCTCTTAAACTTTCCATGGTGATCCCTCAGGGAGTGTAAAAGACGGATAGATGACATCTCTGCTAATATTACTGTTGTCTGCCTGAGCTACTGGGTCCAGTAAACACTGATGAACCTGGCTCTGCGACCTTCAAAATTACACCAAGGGTTCACCATCGCCCTGGCAGGTAGTAAATACAACTCACACAAGATGTTCTAGAAGCTTGCTGTACCTTTTTGTAGAGCAGATGTGCTCAAACCAGGGACCCCTGGGCTAAAAAGTAAAAGTACAAAACAAGAAAAGCCTCCTTATGATCAGAACAAGTTTTAATTTTCTAAACATAGTCCAACTACTGACATATTAAATAATAATAATGGAGCCACTGGAACATTCTTTTATCCACATAGACCCCAGACCAGTTACACTGTGTTAAAATTCAGATTCAATGAATAACTAACTATGGTTAGACAGGAACAGGACAGTTCATGGTGGTAAATTGGTCTGCCAATTTATTTGGAGGTTGTTTGAACCTTGAGCAGGTTGAGTTTTGAATCTGGCTATAACTAACCTTAAAAACTACTCACTTTTACTCCTTTAACTGCTTAATCCTGGTCAGGTGGCATCCCATCTGAGGTGAATTCTCCCACTTTACACCCAGCGTTACTGGGAAAGGCTCCAGATCCACAACAAGCCCGACCAGGATAAAGCGTTTACTTAAAAAGTTAATAAGCAGGAAAGCAGGAAATTATTTAGTAATAATCAGGTCTTTACAAAATTAAGCTGTACCAAGTAACTAAGTACACTCTCCTTGTTTGCAGCAGAAAACAAAACAAAGATTTAATGCTATATATAATATACCTAATGACAAAAGTGTAAGATTCCCAGCTGGATACAGTAGTAGTGCTAGCTAACTTACCTTAGTTCAAAACCTCTTTTCTTGAGTTTAAGAGGGCAAGAAGATCATCTCTGGAGTTTGTTTGGTTTGGCACTCTGGATCTTTTTGAGGAACGTCCCAATAATTTCCTCCTGTCTAAAATGATGGCTGATAAACGAATCTTTTCCTGTCAATGACTGTGAAACAGTGGTGGAAAAACACCTTTAGCTTTTAGTTATTTATACTGATCACACCACCTTCAGGCATTCTTCAATATTAATTAAGAAAATTCAAAAAATCTGTGACTGTGGATAAAGTTAATACCACTAACGCTAGTAATGTGACTGGTATAGAATTTGGTGCTTGTGGTGAGAATTCACGATGACTATACAGTATGTCCAGTTATTGTTATAGTGACAGAACGTTAACAGACACGAGTGTCCATAAAAACAGTACATAATGGTGAATTCTTTCAAAACATTAAGTCTGGGAAATACAAAATTGTGCTATAAAATAGCTAGTAACTGCTAGATTTATTACAGAATGCTTTCATTGTTATCAATATCAATGTTATTATACAGTAGGGTCCAAAAGTCTGAGACCACATTGAAAACCTGGGATTTTCTTTTATTTAAAATGGGAAGTAAACAGACGTTTTTAGAATTTTTAAAATGTTCTGTTTACTTCCTATTTATTTATTTATTTAATAGCGTTAGTGGATTCTGCGCTAGGTCCCTATTTAAATGTAAGCAAATGTGTGATATTGACCATATTAACTGCTTTGTACAAAAGGTCAGATTTACCTCATGTCTAATCTCTTCTATTGAAGCACGTGTTCAGACGACAATGGATGGATTTGATCTAAAATGGATGATAAGGTTTTGCACAAACTTCATGCCAGCTCGAGTGCGTATTGTCATTAAAGCACAAAGGGACGAACCAAATACTAAGAAACTCTGAAACTCATGTAAATATTCTACTTTTCACTCATGTTGTTGTCAATGATATAATTTGTAATAAAAATTGTTGTATTAAATTAGAAAAGAATGCAAAATTGAACCATTGTAACTAGTGCTCTCAGACTTTTTGAACCCCACTGTATGTTGAGCAGACTTTCTCTCTTTCACTTCCCCCTTATTTCAGCATTAGTAGGAGTGAAATGGCGTTTGGTGGCAGCAGGATGACTCCCATTGCTTTTTCATTACAGTCAGCTCTTATCTCTCTCCAAGGACGTTTTAATTAGCTACCTCTACCTGCCGTCTGTCCTTTCGTGCTAAATGCAAAGAGGCCATTGGGCTAATGATCCTCTGGTAAAAACTTGCCAGTCTAGCCATGTTTACCAATCTGGAGTCTGCTTCATCATAATGTCTTTCATTTAACTGCATGAATGCATGAGTGTATGTTTGATTGTGTATGCTCGCACTGTCAGTTCTGGTGATATGAGTAATATGGATTTGTGCCCCTCTACCCTGCACCTCTCTTTTCTCCTCTTGTCTTTCCATAAGTCGGAGGTATTTTATATAGCGATGCAGGATGTGAGATGATAGCAGATGCTGTTCATGGTCCCCTGCTCTTCTCCAGCTCGTACTCATTAGGGAGGCCTATATCAGCACATTACTTTCCCATTAAAGCCCTTCTGGTGGCTCTGTGAAAGATAACTGATCAGTTTGCTTTTCCCCGGTGCCCCTGTGCTTGTGGTTGAGCTGGGGTTAGGTCTGAATGAAAATGAACATAACATTATTAGTAGCTATTCAAATGCCCAAGGCCTGTTGCATTCAGAGAGAAGTAAGGCTGGAGCGTGCAGAAACCATGAATGAGGTGTGAGGTAGTGAGCTAGAGTATGGGGCACAAAATCCCCCAAAATGACCTATGACCTTCCTTGAACAGGTAAAGTCCTGCCCATCCCATTTAAATTTTTCAACCTTTTCAATTCACAACCTCATTCTATTCCAAATGTTCACCTCCCTCCATGTGTGTGTGTGTATGACTATGTGTGAGCGTAAATGTTTTTCCATCTGATCATCTCATGTTCCATCTAACCCCATGCTGCTATTTCAGAATGAACATAATGGCCAGACCAAACTGCTGGATCTAGATGCTGATCTAGTGCTGTTTCCTCAGGTAAGGTACACAGTGGTAAACAAAATGAGTAAAAAACACTCAGCTTCAGTGGCTTGACTTCTGTATGATGGATGGATCAGCCATGTTGTTTTGAAATGGCAAAGTTAAAGTGATCCATACACAACCCTTATTTACTCTATTGCCTTCCCGCTCTGTAACTGATATAAAGTGAATGTCACACTACCTGCCATAAGTGTTTAACGGCCCACTGCGTATGTGTGTGTGTGTGTGTGTGTGTGTGTCTTGAAGTGCCCTTGAAATGACCTGAAAGTCCAGCAATAACCTAAATATGCCCTTTTTTCCCTCCTGAATCAGACACCTGACCATTCATTAGTGACCCCTTCTTGTCCCCTTTGAATATAACCCTCCTCAGGCCAAGATATTTCCATACCAACCAGCCAGTGAAATAAAAAGGAAATAAATGTCTCGGTGCCGTTCTCAGTATGTGGCCTCACGGGACACCTAGTGTGAGCTGAAAGGTCAAACACATCATACGTAGATGGTGGATGGTGTGTGTAAGTGTGTTCAGCTCCTGTGCATGAGTTTGGACACCCATTTGTTCTCTTGCAAATCTGCACAGGCTATAAATGCTCCAAGAAATTCTGTAAGTGATATATTGTAATTTATCCCATCTTGTGCTTCTTGCAAGTTTCTGATTATGTCTGATTCATAACTTTATATGAATAAATATAGGCACTACGGCATAGCGAACTAATCCCAGACAAGTTCTGGTGTGAAACTTCACTAAAACGGAATATCTGAATTTCTGTATTTGCAAAATATCTGATTGATTTTAATGACCGGACTAGGCCAAAGTGGTAGATATACACTGTTATAGTTTATATAAGGATATTTATTCCCCGTGATCCTCGTGTCTGTATGTGGTGGGTATAAGTCATGACCTCATTTCATCTTCATCATAATCCATAATCCATATCACACTCTGTTAACATTCACACCCTGCTGCTACTGGGCAACTATGTCTGCTCATGACAGCTGTTTACCCAGAGGTAGGTGTCAATCGTACGAAGGAACAAAGTGACAGAAATTGAACAATGATGAAGATGTCTCATCTTTTTTTCTCTTTACTACAGAATATCCACCAATTAGAGCTTTTTGGAGACATGTCTACTCCCCCTGATATCACCTCTCCTTCAGTGAGTGCTCACACACACTCACACACAATTAGCGGTATTTATATAACTGTATTTATATAATTTGCATATGTACACGGTGCGTTTGTGTTTGCTTTCAGACACCTGCCTCTCCGGCTACCGCTCTCGACCCAACGCTGCTCCACCAGCCCCCCTCAGAACTGTTTGCTGCATTCAACCCTGCCTCTGTGCCCTCAGGTCAGTTTAACTATTTATGTGCAAGATGGAGAGAGTGACAGACTGAATGAAGTGTTCTCTCCTCTTGCTGTAGAATATGAATGCTCTCATTACCCGCCTGTATACTCAGTTGCATAGCAAAAGCTTTACAAAGAGGACTGAATTAACCACCTAGTGTAGCCCCAGTCCAGTTTGTGTGTGTGTTTGTGTGAGACTGTGTCTGTGTCTTGTCCCTCAGGTTAGTTTGTTTAGTGCAGTCATAAAGAACTAAGCATTAAAGCGATTCTGATGGAGTTTTGTGGCTGGGTATGTGTGCGCATCTGTGGGCTTTCACAAATCTCTAAGAACAAGAAGAATTAGGCACAAGAATAGCTTAGTGCTGGCATATTGATGGGGAATAAGGCAGATTTCCTTTCTCAGTTCTAGCTCATCTTCTTGGCTAGAAACATGATATGGCACATAGGGTGTGATATTCATAGTGTGCTGCACACATTTTCCAAGCCGCTTTCCAAAATTGTGCTAATATTCCTGCCTATAAAGACCCATGTCCAAATGGTATTTTCTCAACTTCAAGCGAAGTCTTAAAAGTCCTGTCCTATTTCATACAGCCAGATTTTGTGGTAGCACATTATTAAAGTTTGACACCCCTGCTCTAGGACATCTTGTTGAATCTAGGCTGCTAATTTTCAGGCTACGTCATTCAACTACTAACTAAATCATTTTAAGAGTAACAAAAAAGAGCGGCTGTTGTTGAGTTGTGGCTTCTATCTTTTGACACTGTCTGAAGTCATATATTTAATATGATCAGTAGAATTTGGAGACTGCAATATTGAATTAGTTTTGTGAGATGCAAAACTAATTCAATATTGCAGTCACCAAATTTATTGCCATTATAGAGACAAAGAATTCAACAAGATGTCCTAGAGCAGGGGTGTCAATCTCATATTCTATCTGGGCCACATCAGGATTCTTTTGGGTCATAAACAAAGACATTTTTAAAATGTATTTTTATGTATCCTATTGACGAACATCAATAACCTCGGCTCTGAAACTAGAATAGGGCAATACTAGGAAAAATAAGGGCTAACGGACACAATTCGACTGCGTGCATTATTAGGTGACGACATTTATGTCTGACTTGCATCAAACAAAGCAAATAGGTATTGATTTTAACCACAGTTTCAACCCAGCCATAGATGTGAGCCTACATACTCTATGTTCTGTCACCCAGATGGTAGTCTAAGACTCGGAACCCAACAAAATATCACGGGAGTGTGGGTAGGAACTGGCGGTCAGATATGAAACTTAGGAGACAAAGAAAGGTCATGTTCATTAACACAGAGCCTTTAAAGTGCTCGTGAGGGATGGTGTAATGGACATAATGCATTTAATTCGCTCATAATTAATAAATGCTTTATTCTGGTCAAGGTCACAGTAGTGAATCACTAATTATTATGTTTATATTTTGAGAAATAGAACTGAATAAGTTCATCAGAAAATATCATAGGCATGTGCATACAGCAATAACAGTAATAACTGTCAGTAATAATAGTCAAACTTTCTACAAGATGATTTCTTCAGGAAATGGCGGGAATGGGATTAAAAAAAAAAAAAACATCTGGCCACAAAACATCTAATATCTTGTGAAACATCTAATAACATCTGATTCTCAGATGTTGCAGTCTGATTGGTACACACTTTCATGCATACACACTTCTGTGCATTGGTTCACAGTTATAAAAGAAATGTTAAACACAGTGACACAATGAGCTTTTATGTGCAGGTTACCTGAAGTTTACAGAATTACATTTTTCAAAGTTCATAAAGAGCTTTTTGAAGCAGTTCATGTTCGCACCAACACACCCTTTCACACAATACGGACAATTTGGAAATGCCAATCAGCCTACAGCACATGTCTTTGGACTGCGGTAGGAAACCAGAGTGCCTGGAGGAAACCCCCAAAGCACGGGGAAAGCATGCAAACACCACACACGCAGGGAGGAGGCGGGATTCGAACCCCCAACCCTGGAGGTGGTTCATTTTACAGCTACTCCACTTGATAGACATGTAAAATACTGAGCAACACTGTGATCTTTTGGGTTTATTTTGCACTTGCACTTCTTTATGAACATGAATACAGGAAAATGTCTATATATATATATATATATATATATATATATATATATATGATAATACAGACATCTCTGGCTATGATGTCAGATATGATATAGATGTTAGTTTGTCTCATTACTGATGTTACAGCTCTCTTGCCATAGGGTTTCTTTTTTGGGGAACTCAACACAACGCTTGTGCCGAAAATGGTTTGCCATCTCTGCGTACCCTGTAAACCAGTTTAGTTTAGCTTACATGTCTGAGACAGCTGCTGCAGCCAGATTGGCTTGTTCTAAGACACTAAACAGAGTATGATTAATACATCTGGAAGCACACACCACATCACTCTACCCATCTGTCTTTGTGTTGCTCTGTAAAAACCGGAAATATTGGAAGCCTGGAGCTTGCTGAGCCAAGCGCAGCCCTACCTGCCCTTCCTTCTCTGAACCCCTCAAGTTCATTTCAGCTAACAAGATTACATTTCATACACTCCTAGTCACGGCAGGCGAGTCTCTCCGGATTGATTTGACTTAAAGAATGAATCATTTCATCCTCCTTAACCACGATTGCATATGCTCACCTAGCACTGATTAATTTTACATACTTTTCTATGTTTATTGTTGTGGAATAAGATGCCACTAACAAGCAAATAAGCTTTAAAAAAAAATGTTCAATTAAATTGTGGTTTATGCCATTGGTACAAAACAGAGGAAGATTTTTGGTAGCCAAAAGGAAGTGTTGTGATGTCAAAATGACTTTTTTCTGGGTTGGGCCTTGGGGTGGTGGGTACAGAGACCCAAAAAAAAGATTTTCTATTTGTGTATGGTTTATAAAAAGAATTTATTGAAATACTTTTGCTTGGTATCAGGCCCTTTCTGTTTGCTGTTGCATTTGATGCATTTGTTGCTGTTGGTGTGACTCTTGACATAGTGTAATATAATTTCTCTTATTATATCATCCAGCAGCTTTGTCAAATATATATATATATATATATATATATATATATATATATATATATATATATATATATATATATGTGTGTGTGTGTGTATATATACACAGTACTGTGCAAAAGTTATAGGCACATGCAAAGAAATGCTGTAGAGAAAAGATGCCTTCAAAATAATGAAATTAAATGTTTCAACATTTAAAAAAAAAATACTGTAAAGAGCAGTAAACAGTAGTAAATGAAACAAAGTCAATATTTGGTGTGACAAAAAAATAAAATTAATAATAGTAGTCTCCAGTACAATGTGTGCAGTTTTATAAGGAAATGAGCTGGTAAGTTTTATTGAGCTTCTTGCAGAACCAGACACAGTTCTTCTGGAGACTTTGACTTTCACACTCGCTTCTTATTTTTGCAGCAAAACCCAGCAGGCCAGCAGTCTCTTGCGTAATATGCTGCTTTCTTTAATGGCATACAATTTTTTTTTCTTTTGTGCTAGAAAACTAATGTTTGGGAATCTAAAATGTTTTTTGTACTGACTTGATAATGTAGAAGTCATAAAATAAAAACATCTATAACAAAGTTTGTACTAAAAAAAAATAGGGTGCCTAAAACTTCTGCAAAGTACTGTGTGTGTGTGTATATATATATATATATATATATATATATATATATATATATATATATATATATATATATATATATATATTTATATACACACCCCTGTATATACAGACAGGTGACAATTTAAAGGAATAACCAACATAAAGTGTCTCGTGTAAGCAACATTTGGTTTGAAATCTGGTGACTGTGAAGGCCATAGCATGTGATTTGTCATTTTCATACTCATCAAACCATTCAATGAGCCCTTGTGCACTGGAAGAGATCATTCCCATCAGGATAGAAATGTTCCATTATAGGATAAAGGTGATCAGTCAGAATAACTTTTGCAGTGACACTTCACTCAAAGCAGACAAGTGGACCCAAACTGTGCCAATAAAAAGCCTCCAATGTCTTTGGCCTCACTTGACGAGCTATCATGTCATCAGCATTATGTTACTCTGACACCAAAAAATACGTTGAGCTTCAGTAATGTCCTATGTCATTTTACCCAAGACAATGTCATGACAAACTAATGTCACCAAAAATCTGTCACTCAATTTTTTAAGAAATGGATACAGATGGATTTTGCACAATATCATCAAGCACATCAAGTAACAAGGTATTATATTAATCTAATATTAACAGATATTATTAAGCTTTTGTGCCTATATATTTCCAAAACACATATCATTAAGCTCATCCAATTTCTTTATCATACAACCCTGCCATCTTCCAGCAGTGCACATAATATAACAGGCACTCTCTGAAGGTGTGTGTGGTGTTCCATGTGGTGCTGGTCATTTGAAAGAAGGAGATGCATAATGAAATAAGGACTCACATGATGTGAGTCGGATTTTATAATGGTCTCCTCTAAAGGGAGCTGTTCATTAGGCCTGGACCCATTGTGAGCGGTAATTACAGTACTTCATCTGAGTTTTAAAGACCTTTTCACTGAGGAGAACTAGGTCATCTTCTTCTGCACATTAAGGTTCATGGCCTCACTCCAAGCCTCTTTAGCCTGAATGGTGGTGAACGCTGATAGGGGAATGGGATCACTGATAATTATGGTCCTATGTTACACTTATTAACACTTATTAGTTAATGAGTGTTAGTATTAATATTACCACTTTATGTAGTCCCGTTTGTAGTGTGTTGCATCATGGTCCTACTGCAAACTCATATGACACTGATATTTCTTACTGACATTAAATGATGTCCATGAATGATTCATGACTTATGACTGTATCCTTCCATCCCTTTCTCTCCCTTTCCTTTTGCCCTACTCTCAGGTTACGTGACGATGGGAGCAGTGCCCCCGGGCTGGGCACAGCAGCAGTTTGCAGCCCAGGCACCACTGGCATTCGGAGTTCAGTCACCAGTTCCCATGGCTCAGGTGTTACCTGGTGGGCAGCCGTTAATATGGGGCCAGGCCAACCTCTTCCCCGCCACACAGCAGCAGTGGGCAGCTATGGCCGGAGCCCACTTCTCACCTGCTGCCTTTGTCCCTGCACAGACCATGGGACCACTCCCAGCTGCTATGTTCCAGGCACTGGCACCCATGCCCATTGCAGCAGCATGTCCCACCGCTGGTCCTTCCCCAGGCACGCCAACTGCAGGCACCTCAGCTTCCACGGCCTCTAGCCCGCAACATGGCGAGCGCTCAATGCCTGGACAGACCAAGATGAACAAGGAGATGTTCAAGGACTTCCAGATGGCCAAACCACCACCCGCAGGTACACGTAAGAGTGAGCAGCCCAGTCTGGCGTGCACCACAGACGCTTTTACCAGCTACTTCAGCCGGGTGGGACTGGCACAGGACAACGATGACTGTGATGACTTTGACATCTCCCAAATGAACCTTACTCCCGTCACCTCCACCACACCGTCCACCAACTCACGTGAGTTGAATGCATGAATCAAACATTCTGCTGTTGAGACTGTTGCAACACTGCATCAGTCTCATTTATGAAGTAGCAGTAAGGGGATGTGAACCACAGGGTGTTGAGTTTGAATACAGTTTCTATAGGTTAACACAAAACAGAACACATACTATTTGGTAGGAATTTTTTTCTTATTTTAATGGGTAACATTGATAGGTAATTGGTCATCTGTACCAGTGTAGGTGATTTGATGTTTTCATCTATGATTTTAAACACTTTGTTTTCCCCTGTGCCCCAAATACAGCTCATTTAAAGTTGATTGGTGCCTCAAATATCAATCATGCCATAGCCATCAGTGGCCAGGAGTAGAGGAAAGCATAACTGGGAAGGGTGGAAAATATAACTTTCATCTGTTCCCTGTCTATCAGAGCAACACTAGCAAATTAAGAAAGCAGTTAGTGCTCTCTTCCGAACATGTTCAGGTGTCCTATAATGTTGCATGAGCAGCAGTTTCTTAAAAATGTTTTGACTTTATGTGTCTTGGAAGCAGCATATATTGGCCTTCACCCTGACAAGCACTAAGTTTCAGGGTTTATATCTGGTTTTATGGTTTCATTATACCTTCTAGAGTGCACTGCGATGGTTTGGCACCCCGTCCAGGGTGTCCCCTGCCTTGTGCCCCTGGGATGGGCTCCAGGGTCCCCACAACCCTGTGTAGGATAAGTGGTACAGAAAATGGATGGATAGATGGATTATACCTTCTAGAGTTTTTTTGACACATAGAGTGATTTTTTGGGGAAAAGCATTTTATCAATTTTTACAATCTGAACAGCCATAATTTTTTAAATAAGATTATTCAAATATTCCTAAATATAACTGTTATGAATATATATATATATATATATATATATATATATATATATATATATATATATATATATATATATATATATATATATATATATAAAGAAAACACAGAAGCTTCACCATCCAGTTATGGTGTACACCTGTACAAAATGCTCTACATCAGACCAAGAACTACAAAATGGCCACTCACCACACTACATTAAGACTGAGACAGAGACATTTGCAGTGGTCCAGTGAGTATTGTTGAGTATGAAAATTTGCTAGTAACTTGCACTGTGCTTTGAATTTTGTTCTATTTTTGTACTATTCCTGTACTAAAAGCTGTGTGGTGGCCTATAATACAACTCTTTATGGAGCAATGTCTGTAGTCAGCATGAAAATGACAATTAATAATGAAGAGGAGAGAGAGAGAGAGAGAGAGAGAGAGAGACAGCCCCAGCTGCGCAGCGCTACAAATTAGGGAAATTATTACCATTCTCAGGAGAGCTATCCATTGTGTGTTATGGTCTATGTGGATCCCCATATTCCTGTTGTGCTAATTACTTCTGTGCAACACTGCACTATCCATGCAAATAATCACACACATACTGTGTGAGGGTCACACTCATTTATAAACTGACAATGAAGGTGTGTGAACCATCAGGCCTTTTGGGTTGTTCACGTTAATACAAGGTTGAGAGCTGTTATTGCACAGAGAGCCACTGAGATGATGTGAGCGTGGATAAAGACTATTCTATCACCATTCTATAACCATTATATCACTGTGTAAAAGTAATGAAAAGAAACGTGAAATTTTCTACTTTAAATGAAATACACAGAAACCTTACCCCCGATTGGCTCCAACCTGAAATGTTCATGTTCATGTTTTAATTGCTGATAAATGGCTTGATCATATTTATGAAGTGATTGCAAATGAGCCAAGTGTTTCCCAACCTAAAAGTGCTGGGAAAAAAAAAAAAAAAAAAACATGAGAAAGTGTTGCAGTTCATCTCTCATTAATTGCAAATTTGTTTGTAGCCATTTAGACCAGCAGACAGCATAAATCTGCTAATGTAATTAAAGAGTTGTGATCTGCATCCACTTAAACCATTAGTGTCCATCAAGCAAACGTCTGTCATGCCTGCCATTACCATGAAAGTCAGAGGCTACAACTTACCACTCTTTATGCATAATAGATGTTTTATACTGCTTTTCAGTCAAAAAAAGTCCCCTTTAAAATAACGTTATGTGCGTGTGCTACTGCAGATATTATGTTCAGGTCATTTCGACATGTTTTATCTGAAAAGTAACTTTTATTACTAACTATTAAAGGTGATTTTCTTTTTAATCAGTTTGCTGGGCATATGCATGACTAATGCTACATAGATCAAATAAAATACTAAAATCCTTTAAATAATCAATGTTTATCATGAGCTAGAATTTGATTTGCCGCCTAGCCAGTAGTGTTACTAGTGGTACTGGAATACAGTAGGTACTGGAGTTTAACCTGGCATTAGAAAGAAAACAGGCTAACCCAGTTAAAGCCAGTTCTTGTTAGCAAAACCTACTGCAACATGCTTTTTCAGAGTAAATGGATGTCATGCCTTTTAGGGAGAGAAAGGAGACAAAGATAGCTCTAGTGCTAACAACATTATGTAGGTCAGCTCACATGATGTATTGTCACAATTCTTGATAGTTTTTTTTCCCCTATTGATGAACTTAATTGGATGCTAAACTGTTATTATTTTGTTTAAAGATCTTAATTTTTTTCATTTAGTACTACCCTTCAGAAGCTACATAAGATATTTACATGTTTCCCAGAAGACAAAATGTATCGTGTTGCCTTCTTGAGCATCGGTGAATGTTAGCATTTTTTGTAATAGTTGTGTACGAGTCCATTGGTTGTCCTCAGAGTGAAATCTCAACATCATATAGTCGATGTTGGAAAGGGGTCAAATATGCAGAAGATGCTGGAAAAGCAAAGAATGTGCAGGACCTGGAGGATTTTTCTGAAGAACAGTGGGCAGTTTAACTGCTCAGGACAAACAATGGGCTCATGAACAACTTTTGAACTGGTTCATTTGTGTAAATTATTGTGTCTTGTGGACTATATGTAAACATCTGTTATGTGAAATAGTTTATTCATTTTGCAGATTCTGCAGTGCGTGTGTAAACTTATGATCTCAACTGTACATCCATTGCTAAATTGTACATCCATTGTTGAATTTACCTTGTACTCTTGCACAGCGCCCACACCAGCCCCTAACCAGAGCTCCCCATCTAAGGCATCATCGCAGGCCAGTGACCCGCCCACTGATGACTCATTCGGGGAAGCGGAGGGCAGCCCCAGCCGCAGCGGCGAGGAGGACACTGTGAGTAAACCCCACACTGCGCATCACAAAATAGTACTTAGTTTTAGTCTCAGATTTTTGGATCTTGCTGTAGGCATAGAGTATCACAAGGTTTCCAAATGAAAAAGATGTTTTTTTGTTGTTGTTGTTGTTGTTGTTTGTTTGTTTTTTAAATAGCCTAGTATCTTACCCCAGATTTACATGTACACTAGCAATCAGTCACATCTACTGTTTCTAAAGGTCAGGCTTCTGCATAACAAACATGCAACATTATTCTAATGCAAAATCTTCACCTTTTCATTCTACTCACCTAGGTTCTTTCCGTAATAAGCACCTTTTGCTTCTTTTGAGGCATGTTGATGAATCGCTGTGGAAACAGGCAAACACACCACACGCTGGCTCATTCTTATTATGCATGCTCTTCCACGGATGGCCAATAATGTGTCAAATTAGTCCTTGGAGCAGACAGAAAGGCCGTTAGGACATTATTAATCACACGTAGATTCCTATCATATAGCACATACCACTATTCTGTATTTAGTATTATAAAACCTCATGAAATACTAAACAAGAAACTGGGGCTAATACACATCAAATGATTGATATGTATATTTTATCTTCATCCCTTCATATTATAACCTACTATATATAGCCGATGGAACGACCGTGACTTTTAATTTGCATTCATTCTGCACTGATAGAACTGTAGCCTGGTTTTAGACACTCAGTCTCACTCAATCTGTTTCTATGAGTCATCAGAGACTCCTTGCTTGCTCTCTCATTCTCTTTTCTTTCATCTTTCTGCTGAACAACAAGTTTGATTATTTTGTTGAAATTATTCTTGCAATAAGACTGTGTCTTCCTTTCAGTGATGGAATAACACACACATACACAAATCACACAGCACACAATAAATATACCCACGCACACACAGGTGCTAAGAGTGAAGCACCAGGTGACTATTAATTCAGCAAGCTCTAAAGTGCTTATATAATGCAGCCCAGAGCAGAATGAAGAAAGCGGGATTTCACGTGACCATTAACGGAAAGAGTGGAAGGATGAATAGATGGCAGTATGAGTGGAAGAAGGATAGACATGAAAAGAAGAATGGATTTCTCTGTGCTGTTTTGCCCTTTTTGGCTTTTTCTGTTTTCACTCTACTTACTTTACTTTTCTCTCTCACTCTTCCCCAATTTTCTCTTCGAATTCTCCTCTATTCGATTACCTTCAAATTCACGTTCACTCCCTGTTTCTGTCCTCTTTTCATTCTTCTATCTCATTCATTCTTTTTCATTCCTGTTTTTCCTGTTGGTACTCCCTCATCTCTTTGTCTCTATCATCTATATTTCTGCTTTTCACCCCATTTCCCTCTGCCACATGTCTCTATCCTCCTTCTGTTTTTCATTATTCTTCATATCTTTTTTATGGTGCTCCAATTTGTCTATCACTTTTTTTTCTCGGTCTAATTTCCTCCAACATCTGTTTGTACCCACTTGCTCTTATCTATCTATCTATCTATCTATCTATCTATCTATCTATCTATCTATCTATCTATCTATCTATCTATCTATCTATCTATCTGTCTGTCTGTCTGTCTATCTCACTCATTCTTATCTATCTATCTGTCTGTCTGTCTGTCTGTCTGTCTGTCTCACCCTTTTTTCTCTCCTTCTATTTTCAACATTTCTTTCTACTCCCTCCAACATCTGCTTGCACCCACCCTCCATTCTCCCACCGTCCATTCTCCAACCTCCTCCTCCTCCTCTCTCTCTCTCTCTCTCTCTCTCTCTCTCTCCCTCCTGCAGGCCGGAGACACACAGTCTCCGAGTGTGAGTGAGCCTCAAGCAGAGCCTGGTGGCTCTGAGCCGGACAGTCCTCAGGTCGGTAGCTAGATAGCGGCAGGTCGGGGTAGGTATCTGTCCTCTTTTCCTTCCTCCTCCTCTTAATGTCAGCCTGCTCCAGCCATGACGCCACGTCAGCACGCCTCCACCTTGCCACCTCACTCCACCGTCACAGTGGCCGAGTGTTTTCTCTCTCTCTACTCTCTGTCTTTCTTGACCTGTTATTCTCTGTCTCTCTCTTTTCTGTCCTCTGTCATCCCTCCACCCTTGCCTGCTGCTACCTAAGATGGTATGTGCCTTTTTAAGTTTCTGTCAGTGTTATTGTGTATATATATAT
Source organism: Cranoglanis bouderius (assembly GCA_023630585.1). NCBI lineage: Eukaryota > Metazoa > Chordata > Actinopteri > Siluriformes > Cranoglanididae > Cranoglanis > Cranoglanis bouderius. The sequence continues at coordinate 5,381,550 of CM042547.1, forward strand.
ATATATATATATATATATATATATATATATATATATATATATATATATATATATATATATATATTTTTTTTTTTTAATGTATGAGAAAATGTTCCTTTATTCCCCCAAAGCTGCCTGGGGTGTGTGAGTATCATAGTGTGTGTCAGAGCAGTGATTTTGAATGACAGTCTGGCATGGCATATCCACGAACATCACAACACTCAACATCTAAGCATCTGTGTTGTGTTGTGCCATATCTCCATCTTAAATGAAGCTTTGCAATGTGTATTCTACTTGGAAAGTGTATGGTTTTCTGTAGCTGTTTTGAAACATTGTCAGCTTATTACGGTCTCACTAACAGCACATCACAATCTCAGTATGCAGCAGTATTAAGCTCAACATGCTATTTGTTGTCCATATCATGCAAATGTCACACCCACAGCATTTGATTGACAGGTCTACTTCTGTGAAAATGCAATTACAAACAGGATTTCAAATGCAGTTTAATTTTGGCCAAGTGGGAGCATAAAGAAACGCAATACCAAATGGAAAGATTGCTATTACATGTACATTTTAATTGTGGCAGCCATTAATATTGCTGTGCACAAAATGTAGTTTAATTTGAATTTTGCGATTGAATTATGTCTCTCTCAAAAGGGAAATACAATTGCGCATACATCTTAGTTAGCCTTTGAATTTCATAAAGTCTAGAAAATGCAACCATATCCAATGACTTGATAGTGCATTAACCAAAGAGCAAATTATACACTTACAGTCGTGTGGCAGCAGGGCAATGCATAAAATCATGGAGATACAGGCCAACCGCGTCGGGTAATGTTCACATCAACCATCAGAATGGGGAAAAAATGTGATCTGATGTTGACCATGGCATGACTGTTGGTGCCAGACAGTCTGCTGATCTCCTGGGATTTTCACTCACAACAATCTGTAGAGTTTACTCAGAATGGTCCAGTAAAGAAAAAAACATCTAGTGAGCGGCAGTTCTGTTGACGAAAATACCTTGTTGATGAAAGAGGTCTGGTTAATCTCGATTTCTGCTGAGGCACACAGATGGTAGGGTCAGAATTTGGCATCGACCTCCATGGAAAAAATCCATGGACCCAACCTGCCTTGTGTCAACAGTCCAGGCTGGTGGAGGTGGTGTAATGATGTGGGGAATGTATTCTTGGTACACTTTGGGCCCATTAATACAACAGCCTATTTGAGTATTGTTGCTGACCATGTACATCCCTTCATGACCACAATTTACCATCTTCTAATGGCTACTTCCAGCATGATAATGCGCCAGGTCACAAAGCAAAAGTCGTCTCAAACTAGTTTCATGAACATGACAGTGAGTTCAGTGATCTTCAGTGGCCTTCCCAGTCACCGGATCTGAATAAAATAGATCACCTTTTGGATGTGGTAGAACAGGAGATTCACAGCATGAAAGTGCACCTGAAAAATCTGCAGGAACTGTGCGATGCAATCATGTCAACAAAATTATTATTGTTATTGGGAATTGTGGAAACCATGCCACGAAGAATTGAGGCTGTTTTGAATAGCAAAGGGAGGCCCTACCCAGTATTATTGTAGTGTTCCTATTAAAGTGTTTGGTGAGTGTATATGATATTTGCATACACATACATATGATATTTGGGTTTTCTTCTGTCTTCTCACTTTTGTAGAAAAACAAAGTCAAATATTTTTGACTTACATAAATTTTCCAGCAGTGCTTCATTAAAGATTAAAGACATATTTATGAAGGTGTTATGAAGGCTCAATGTGTAGTTGAGGCTCAATGTATATAGAACAGAATTGGATGTACCTCAGTTTTTTATGGGAAAACATATTGTTAAATCCTGTGATATGAGTTTTTCGGGGTCACTGCATTGGAAAAATTCACCAACGGTTCTTGTCCATGCGTAATTCTTTAGCCAGTGTTATATGTCTTGCTTGCAGTACTAAGCTGGAGGCAGTGTTAAGTGTAATTTAAATATCCTTCTAATACGACTGAAGAACCATATTTTACTGTGAACATTTTTAGTACGTGTAGATTTTAAAAACCTCTTCGATTTTTCATTTGTTTTGGCTTAAATCTTAATTTGGATGTTCAAAGTTCCCTGTAATTTGCACCCTGATTTCAACAACATCCACCATATATGTGATGCTACACCTATCCACACCACACTACACCATTTCATGTCTCAGTGGTGGGTCGGCTTACTGTGTAATTTAGTGTTCTGCACTGATGTGTGCCTCCGTGAACTACTGTAGTATGCGGCTAGAAATCCAAGTGGCCTCCTCGATGAGCAGACAGGGGGTTGGGGGGTGGGGGCGGCTGCTCTCTGGCTCTGCTGTATAAAACTTTAATAAAGTGTGAAGAAACAGAGCTGTGTGTCAGTGTGTGCATGCACACCGATCTACCGGCCTCATTACTGTGGCTTAATAATGCTGGATGGCCACTGAGACATGTACAGATGCAGCGCCTCTGGAAAGAGCAGGCCTTCTGCATATAAAACATTTTTTACATTTTAAAATGCATATAAATCATTTTAAAGGTGGCAGATATATTAGTGATGGTGTTTTTAGCCAGGGAATGTTATACCATTCTTGAAAGGCCACTGTTGTTGGTGATATGTGTGGCGTCCTAGGAAAACCCATTATATGAAGCTGAAAGATGTAAAATCAGATTTCAACTTAGCTTGTAATCAGATCCCGGCTGTCAAACTGGAATCTTTAAATGCAGTGTTCCCCCAGATTTTAAAAATGCTATAAATTTTGGGTGAGATATGTGCAAAAGGGAAACATATTTAGTTTACTATATACAGTTGAGGTCATACTATTACATATGCCTTGCAGAATCTGCAAAATGTTAATTTAAAAAAAAAAAAAAATTTAAAGAGGGATCATAAAAATTGCATTTTTTAAATTTAGTTCTGCCCTGAATAAGCTATTTCACATAACAGATGTTTTCACATATAGTCCACAAGACACAATAATAACTGAATTTACACAGATGAACCAGTTCAAAAGTTTACATTCCCTTGATTCTTAATACTGTGTGTTGTTACCTGGATGATCAACGACTGTGTTTTATGTTTTGTGATGGTTGTTCATGAGTCCCTTGTTTGTCCTGAGCAGTTAAACTGTCCACTGTTCTTCACAAAAATCCTCCAGGTCCTGCACATTCTTTGCTTTTCCAGCATCTTCTGCATATTTGACTGCTTTCCAGCAGTGACTATATGATTTTGAGAACCATCTTTACACACTGAGGACAACTGAGGGACTCGTACACAACTATTAAAAAAAGGTGCAAACATTCACTGATGCTCAAGAAGGCAACACAATACATTAAGAGCCAGGGGGATGTAAACTTTTGAACAGGATGATCAGTGTAAATCGTTATTATTTTGTCTTCTGGGAAACATATAACTATCTTATGTAGCTTCTGAAGGGCAGTACTAAAAAAAATAAAGATCTGGGGCGCTCGGGAATAAAAAAAAATGGACACCAGAAGAACATTTCACCATATCAAATGGGTTTTCCAGGCTGCCACACATAGATGTGTGTAAGGAAAGACAGTGGGAAAGGAGAAAAATTCTGCCACTGAGAGCAAAGAAGAGTTTTTAGCTAGATGGGGCATCCTGGAATTTTTTGGCAACAGCTTATGTGTTCGTATCAGACTGCCTCTCTCAGTCCCTGTGGAACATCTGTAGCAGTACAGATGATGGCTCTGCTTCCCCTTGTCTTTGTGCTTTAAGACAGTATGAGGGGATGATAGACGATGGCTTGGGCGTTATCGATGGCTTGGGCGTTATCGGGAATGTGTGTCACAGGCAATGTGTGAGTGTAAAGCGTCATGACAGAATGCTTTTGTGAGCTGCTTCAATCTGTCTCTGTTCAGATCGGCTCTTCTCCACAGCAGAGATTCTGTGTTCAGTGTGAAGGTCTATAAGCTCGCAGTCTTTCTCTTTTTATGATATTTGCTTCTCTCTTATTCAGGCTGTAATGCCAGCCCCTGAGTCTGTCAGTTAGGCGGAGTGACGTTCTTTCTCTTATTTTTCTTGCTTTCTCTCGCTCATCTCTTTTTTTTTTGTTCCTTTCTCCCTTTCTCAGTGGGGGAACTGGGGAATAAGTGAGTCATAATTATTGTGTTGGTTGATTCACTGGTGTCAGGCTGATTTGTGGGTTTCGGATGGACAGCCGGCAGGACTCAGAGCCCCCGCTGCGAGTCAGCTTCACTGCTGTTTTTGAGCCGTCATTCGTTCTTTGTACCTGAGAATAACACACACTGCCTCCTCCTGGGCCGTCCTCCTCTGTCCTGCTCGCTATACTGTAATAACTGGATTGGTGTGAAAACACAAGCAGGAGGCAGGGGAACAGTCTAACTGGATGAGGTCTAAAGCAGCTATAGCACCTGCTGTAGTGCAGTTACTCTTATAACATTATTATTATTTTTTTATCTGAGCTTGGCCTCCTGAGTTCCTGGGAGGAAAAAAAAAAAGGGTGAGGAAGATGGAGCAACCTCATTACTTCTAGCAGGTTTGTGTTGCAAGTAAACACAAAGAGCTTTACTGACATCTGCTGTTAGGCTCAGGGAGCTGCATGTATTTGAAGTTTTATTGGTATGTATGTATTGGTATGTATGTATGGATGTATTCAGCTATTTGGAAAACATGAGAGCACTACTCATTTTAAATATGAGTTATTTTAACCATCCTGGCTTTTCAGTCGCATCTAGTTGCAGATGCCATGTTGCAATTTTGGATCAAATTTCTGGCTTTGCTGGGCAACATGAAAGTAACTGGGGGTGAAGGATAGCTAAAATTTTTTTAAAAATTTATTTTATGACTTCTACATTATCAAGTCAGTACAGTATTTTAGATTCCCAAAATTAAATGTTACAGAAAAATGTTTGTATGTCATTAAAGAAAGCAGCATATTACATAAGAGACACTTTTCAGACAAAAAACACAGTGAAGGCTGCTGGGTTTTGCTGCAAAAATAAGAAGCGAGTGCGAAAGTCAAAGTCTCCAGAAGAACTGTGTCTGGTTCTGTAAGATGCTCAATAAAACTTACCAGCTCATTTCCTTATAAAACTGCACACATTGTACCGGAGACTACTATTTTTATTTTTTTGTCACACCAAATATTGACTTCGTTTCATTTACTACTGTTTACTGCTCTTTACTGTATTTTTTTTTTAAAATGTAGAACATTTAATTTAATTATTTTGAAGGCATCTTTGCTCTACAGCATTTCTTTGCATGTGCCTAAAAGTTTGCACAGTACTGCATATGAACATACAGTATATACTGTATATCATTTAAGAGCATTAAAGAGCAATGGGTAAAAGATCCCAGGGTGATCCATCTGGAGGAGTAAAAACACTGTCGTTATAGGCAGGAAGTTGCTGCTTTTTCGTAACGTTAGCCATAGTTGCTGCTGAGAATGTCCTGTTTGTCCTGTAAGGTAGTTAGCTTGCTAACATAGCTACGAGTCGGCATCATGGAAGATTTGTTGCACTGCTGCTTGTTGAAAATGTATTGTATGTAGTGAAGTGTATTAGGGTTTCGATTGTCAGTATAAATGAAAATGCACATTCTAAATGAAACAGACTCAATAACACTGATGCAGTCAGTCATCTATTTAGTCCTCAAGATGGCAGTAGTTATACAGTGTGACGTCATGCAAATTAATACACGTTAATTTGTGTAAATCTCAGTGACGGCTGGTCACAGTTTGGAATGGAAGGGTTAAAAAATTCTATCTTAACTATCAGTAAGTAGATTTCAGCATTACAAATGAAACAATTACAGCTGAGCCTGTAGATTTAAAACTCTGTACACATACACATAGGAACCCACTCTGTTGTGTTCTGTGTCTCTTCTGAATATTGAGCATGTTAAATGGTAAAGCTGCCCTTTAGCTGCTCTTTCATTCAAACCACACGAAACTTACAATTCTGATGTTCCTTTGTGAAATTTCTTTGGACGTGATTGGACAGTGTTTGCTTAGTGTATTTACGTCTAGTTTTTCCAAAGGTATTTTGAAAAAATCTATGTTTGAAAATGGGTTCCATCTCGTTCATATTTATTACTCCCGAAATTGTATTTCACACAAGCCTTATCCATCACTGCTGATGACGTGTCAGTGAAACGTGCTAAAATATAATAGTCCAGTGCACACAGAAAAAAAAAGAAACATTTGCAAATAATGTGGGTGTCAAGATTTCATCCTTATTTTGTAAGTATTTTTTCTCTTTGAAAGAGAGGAAGGGGGAGAGGTGGAAAGTGCTAATGCAAGGATCATTTTTAGGGATTTAGATTTTGTGTTAATTAAAATTAATATTCTTTCTCTGTTACATTTCAGACTTTTTGCTTTTTACTTACATTTTATATAGACCTTCCAAGTATTTGTTGCAAACCTTTAAGATGTTTCAAATATTTCTTTCTTTTGTCTATTTACCAGTTCATTCACTTACTACTAGACTTTATTTATTAACTATATTTTAAACATCCAATCAAATCCAGACCAACTGTGTCAATACCATCATCAAACATCATTGCACAAGGACTGCATATCACTAGTTGTTTGCGCATGTAGGGCACATGTCATTTACACTGTACTTTCAAATACTTGCCTTTACATGTGGGCACTTTTAAACTTTCACTCAAGTATCATTTTTTTAATCTTACTTTTAGCTGAGTAAGATTTTGAGACAATACCCATACATTCAGTTGAGTATAACAGCCATAACATTTAAAACCACTGACAGGTGAAGTGAGTAACATTGATTATCTTGTTACAGTGGCACCTGTAAAGGGGTGGGATATATTAGGCAGCAAGCGAACAGTCAGTTCTCGAAGTTGATGTGTTGGAAGCAGGAAAAATAGGCAAGCATAAGGATCTGAGCGACTTTAACAAGGACCAAATTGTGATGGCTAGATGACTGGGTCAGAGCATCTCCATAACGGCAGGTCTTGTGGGGTGTTCCCGGTATGCAGTGGTTAGTACCTACTAAAAGTGGTGCAAGGAAGGACAACCAGTGACTCGGTGGCACTGTCATAGGAGCCCAAGGCTCATTGATGCGTGTGCGGAGCGAAGGCTAGCCCGTCTGGTCCGATCCCACAGAAGAGCTACTGTAGCACAAATTGGTGAAAAAGTTAATGCTGTCTATGATGGAAAGGTGTCAGAACACACAGTGCATCGCAGCTTGCTGCGTATGGGGCTGTGTAGCCGCAGACCGGTCAGAGTGCCCATGCTGACCCCTGTCCACCGCCCAAAGCACCTACAATGGGCAAGTGAGCATCAGAACAGGACCATGGAGCAATGGAAGAAGGTGGCACAGGGGGACCTACACAATATTAGGCAGTTGGTTTTAATGTTATGGCTGATGGCTACGAGATATTGATTTATTTATGTGACCTTTACATATATTTTTAAAGTTTTAATGTTCTTTTCTTCCTATCAGTTTAGTTTTTTAAACATATCTTTTGAAATATCTTATAATGAAATCTATGACAATGGAATGTCTTGTGCTTCTGAATACATACTTTTTTCTATATTTATAAGTGCATAGTCAAAAGGACATTGTTTGTGTAATGTGGATATATGCACTGGACATAATCCACTGGACTAGTTAGAATTAGTGTTTCATCACTGATAGCGAAATAACACAGGATTATCTCTTTTTTCCAGGGGAAGGACCCTCTCTACGCCAAGATCTGCAAAGGGAAGAAGTGAAGGATCATGGGAAGACTGCACACAACTGAACAGTGCTCAGGGGGGAGCAAGAGACCAAACCCTTAGAGCCGCTCTGTGTGTGTGTGTGTGTGTGTGTGTGTGTGTGTGTGTGTGTGTGTGTGTGTGTGTGTGTGTGTGTGTGTGTGTGTGTGTATGGTTGCATGAGAGTGGATGGTATTCAGAGCTTACCTTTGATGGACCACTCCAGCCTTCTTGGCCTTCAGTCCCCCTCTGGATCTGGATCTGCAGACTGGACGCTCCTCTTTTCTTTCTGTCCTTCCATCGAGCTCATTGTTTGTGTTGCACAGTGTTTCCTACACTCATAAACTGAAAGTGGAATATTAGACACAGCTGATGATGATGATGATGATGACAACGATGATCTTCTTCACACTCTTTCTCTTTGCTTACTCATTCGTTTGCTCTCTGATTCTGTCTCACTCTTGTGCCATCTAGCCAGGGTAGTATGAGTACAAAGTCTGAGAGGTGCTTCATTCCATTGTACACACGCACACAGACACTCACTCACTCAAGTGAGAGTTCAAGAAATCACTGCTTGATGATCCTGCATAATCCCAGTCTCTGCACTGTCATCTCTCTGCGTAGTCCAGGCCAGAGAGGTCGATTACAGAGTAATCCATTTGATCCATCTATAGGATTATGTGAATCATCCATGTGGGTTTGTTTGGTTTTGCTCCCTGATCTATTTGAGATTCTGCTGCTAGAGAGCTATGCAGAAATAAAAAAAAATAATAATAATAATAAAGAGACTATGTCTTTCTCTGTGGACCTTTTGGACAGAGATCTGACTCAAGGAGTGACTTTGCCAAAATCTCTCTGTTTCTTTCGTTCTTTTTTTGCGGGAAAGACTTCTGAGAAGCTCATATGGAGAAGACATTGCGACGGAGCGGACGTTGCCAAAACAAGCTGAATCTGTGACTGAACTGTTCCTTCTCTATAGCTTTTGTACAATACTAATAAGACAAAAAAAAAAAAAGACGTTGAAAACGGGATTTTTATTTTATAAGTCAGTGGAGCCCTCGAGGCAGACTTGAGACGTGTTTTAAGGATAAACGTGGCTTTAAGGCATCAGATCATTGGTTTGCCAAACTCATTTTGTAAATAACAGTAATGCCAACAATAACGCTGATGATCATGATAGAGTAAAGTTCATTCTTTCCGCCGGAGCTCTGTGCCATAAAATAGGCAGGCTTAAGTGATGCAAGCTCAACATTGGAACCCAAGCAATATCTACATGTCTCGAAAAATTCCCCCTTGTGGTATATGTTACTGTTAACACCTGTGCATGTTTGGTTTACTTAACAATGTGGCGCACGTCCTTTGGTTACAATGAAGCAAAGCCGGAAGTTAAAATACCTCAAGTGTCATTGCACAAGGCTCATTATAGGATAATTGAGGAAGTATACTGTAGACTGACTTACTTTCTCCAATAATGTTGTGAGCAAGTGATTGTGCTTCTGGAAAGTTCAAACTTCATAAATGATCCGTAAACTCATTCCAAAAGGATGCAAACTTTCCAATATACACGGACTTGTATTTTCTTTTAAGATACATTTCCAAAGTGTAGATGATATTCTTGATACTGAAGATACTATATTTAAAACTAAACAAGAAAAAGAATTTGCAGAGCCTATCACTGACTGGGTCATGTGCTAATAACCTTGTGGTATTTTGGCGTAGTCTGGTCTCATTCTCCAGCTCTCCTGCCATGTGGGTTGCTGTTTAAATGTGGTTTTTTTTTTTTTAGATGCCTTATGTGTCACCATGCATACTGGTGCAACCACAAAACATGCATCACCTCATTCATTTACTGTACATGTGCATTCCCAAACACACCCACTCTCTCACACACACACACACACACACACACACACACACACACACACACACACACACACACACACACACACACACACACACACACACACACACACACACACAAACCCCCCCCCCCCCCACACACACACCCACCCACCCCCACCCCCACCCACACCCACATACACACATTCATGTGAAAATCAACCTTATTGTCAATTTCTGGAAAATTGCCTTTGGCTACACAATAGGTAAAACACAGACCACATATACCCACAACTGTCTGTTATCATTTTATCCCAAATTAAACCAAGATGAAAACCTGCTAGTGACATATTCACATAGACCCTGTGTGTGTGTGTGTGTGTGTGTGTGTGTGTGTGTGTGTGTGTGTGTGTGTGTGTGTGTGTGTGTGTGTGTGTGTGTGTGTGAAAGAGAGAGAGAGATAGAGAGAGATGAGTAGCCAGTTCTCCTTGTATTTCATTACCTGTAATGACTAATACTCCCTATTTTATGGCCAGAGTCCTGTTTTAATCTGAGAGCCATTTTGGCCCTTTAAAGTTCATAAACTACACTTGGCATATAAAAAGAAGATTGAGAAGCCAGGAGAAGAGCGGGAGGATCATTAATGCTTTGAGTATGTTTCTAGACCTATTTTAACTTTACCTCAGCTAATGGTTAATGTAAAAGGACGTCTTATTTTTATCTCAATGAAGATGACATTCTACAGTGGAGTTTTAGGAGATTTCTGTTCTTTTTTTTTTCTCGATTTACATATCCCACCATGTAATACTGTACCAATAAACACATGAACAAATGATACCTTGTTATTTTCTTCAGTAGATGTCATTAATATATCCATATTGGCAAATGAATTTTTTATTTATCCCTAATGAGCAAGCCAAAGGCGACGGTGGCAAGGAAAAAACTCCCTGAGACAATATGAGGAAGAAACCTTGAGAGGAACTAGACTCAAAAGGGAACCCGTCCTTATCTGGGTGACACTGGATAGTGTAATTATAAATAATTCCCTTCTATAACTCTGTACTACATGGTCAAAAAGTGCAATTGTGTAACCAGGAAATTCATTATACATAAAGTCTATTTTGTTGAACTGTCCACTGATGGCGACTTGAGTGCAAAACTGTTCGGGGCAATTGCAGTCCAAAGCCATCTTCATGGTTTCTCATGTATCTTTAGGTTGTCCATATGGGGCCATCCTCAGCAAATGAAACATTATCACAAAAGTGTCATTTTTCTACATAATCTCCATTTCTTTCAGAGAGAGTGTTCCCAGCAAGTGTCCGGATTCCTGTAGAATAAAAAATAGATTCAATTCTAATTTATGTTGTACTTTTAAGGTTTTCATGTGTAGTACAATACCCAGAGTACTGGGTAATTATTTTGGCTAAAGACAATTTAAATAAATTTCACCAAAATTCTGGACAGATTCTAGCAGTATTAAAAGGTACATAAGCAACCTTATGTAAAGGTTTATTTATTTATTAAAATAAAGTATTATTTATTTTGCTGTGAAGAGAACATTACGTACCAAAATAGTTGAACAAAGTTTCACTGATGTGCCTGACAGGGACTAGTTATTCATCCATCCATCCATTTTGCGTACCGCTTATCCTATTCAGGGTTGCGGGGAACCTGGAGCCAATCCCAGGGAACTCGGGGCACAAGGCGGAGGACACCCTGGACGGGGTGCCAACCCATCGCAGGGCACAATCACGCTCCCATTTACACACTACGGACAATTTGGAAATGCCAATCTACAAACCTACAGCGCATGTCGTTGGACTGGGGGAGGAAACTGGAGTACCCGGAGGAAACTACTGAAGCACAGGGAGAACATGCAAACTCTGTGGAGGCAGGATACTGGGTATACTAAATGGATACACAGTAAAACAGATCATGATTAATATAAAAATTATTTTATTAACTTATTTGTTTTGCAACATTCTAAGATATACCACTATATACTGACATGCTGGATGCTGCATGTGAGGCATACTGTAAAACAGATCTGTGGTGATGTATAGCTTTTGCATGGTTCTCATTTATCTATCATGGTTGCAGTCTAAAAATAAGGCTGATTGCACAGATAACACTGAAGTGCAGTCTGCGCACAACAGATTTAAGCAGTCAATACAAATTTTCCACCTCTAAACAGGCATTGATGTTTCTCTTAAACAGTAGTTAACCTAATTGTGTTCATATTTTATTCATGACTTAGAAATTAAGCCTTCATTTTCTTCCCATTTGAAAACTTCTAGAAGTTGCTTTGTTATTCACTGTCAGATTAGATACATGTTTTACAGTTGTTGTTTTATTCCAGGCATTTTCGAAAAGAATACAGTAATATTTCCTATTAGTTATTTAAATGTTGCCCATCTGAATAAAGCAGACTTAAAATGAGAGCCTTGCCAAACAAAACCAAGAACCCAAAATCATCCCTTCTGCCCACTCATGGAAAAAATTAATTTAGGATTAAGATCTAGCCTATAGTAATGTGTGTCCTTGTTCTTGTGCTGCTATTAAACTTGCAAAACTGTCATTAATAATTTTCACTGAAGTTTATGAAAATAATGCCCTGATGTATCAAAATTTACATTAAAATGTAAAATAGTCAAGCTAAAAACTATTTTAAATATACAGTACACATCAATGGCTAGGGGAAAACAGTGATGATATTAACTGGCTTTGTGCTGCTTAAGTTTGTTTGATTTACACCCTTCTTCATAACACACACATACTGAGTTCATATACCTTTTGGTGCATTATGGGCACACAATGCAAAAGTAGACACAGGGGCTTTTTTTTGGTCCCCAGACTGGATTTCCAAAAAGTGCATGACTAAGAGGACATGCCCATTACAATTATGTAAACCAAAGATGGTTATTGCCCCATATTTCTATCAAGAGTTGAAAGTCCTCCCTGAGCACTGCAGTAGTCAATTCAATATTGTGAAAGTCTTTACACTATTGTGTGTGTTAATTAAACAGTCAGAAATAAATACTATTCAAAAGATATAACAGGGTAATTCAACAAAGTAAGAATTCCATGTTACCCAATCATCCCTCTTTTGAAATGTTATCTATAAAGTTGAAAATATACACGCATAAAATGTACAATGATATTCTAAAAATGCTCGCTACTTATCTAAGCATTGTTTATAAAACAGTAAGGCAGTATCTTGCCTTTCTTATGATGCCCTAATCCTTATTATCCAAAAAACAGCAACAGCAAGTACAATGTATTCATGGCTACAATTAACATCGATGATTAATAATGGGAGTAATCCCTCCATGTCCTAGAAGAAACTGAGCTGAAACTAAGGCGATACCCAAAGCACTCCTACTATGCAGGCAGCTGCTGCTTGTGAGCAGCCCAGGCCATGCCTGCTGGACCACATTCTTTGTGAAAGAAAACAGCCGGAAGTGTGTTGATGACTCTCTGTCATACCTGGGCAGGACTCGTCTAACAAGACCAAGTGCTTTTTGTTGATTTATGTGTGAATGTTCCATCTGCCTTCATTCCAACAACATAGTCGCGTAGCTTAAGTCACAAACATTTCTTTGGATTTGTTTTGCTCATACGTATGTTATCTCTTGTCGGATTGGATTAATTTACAGTGGGTAATTTGTTGGATTAACAATGAGATGACAAAGTTCATGGTGAGGAAAATTCTGTTTCTTTGAAGAAAGATTAAATTGGTACCACAAACGATGGAACAGGTAAGTTTGTGTTGCATAGCATGACTTATTTGAAGGGAATTAGCACTTATTAAGATTTGTGTACTTAAACGCCTACGTTCAGAATGTCAAACAGCAAATATGGTAACTACAAATTTTGGGCTTCCCGGGACAGTGACAACTAGACATTCAGTTTTGTTTACTAGCATGAATTGAAAAGGGAAATAGCATGATTCTGGTTTAGGAATTTGACTTCAGTTAAGTTTATCCCATTACTTTGATGCTAAAAAATTTAAAGAATTATGTAAAGAATTTTTCTCCGCATATGTTTTATTGCTACCCAGGATGAAGAGATGAAAGTTAAGACCCTGAGGGAAAGGTTCCAGAATGATGAATCTTCGAAGATCCGAATCAAACCTGCCATTCCAGATAAACCCAAAACTATCCCCCCAATATCTCCCACTGCAAAAATCAGCAACCCCCTAATTGCTTCAATCAACTCAGCTGTGGAGAACCGCTTAGCCCCTCGTGTGGTCTTTAAACATGATAAAAAGAACCACCAATTTTCTCAACCTGAAACTTCAATAATAAAGGCAAAGCCTATTTTACTGGATAAGAACCAGAAGAAGGAAGCAGATCTCATCAAACAAGCCCTGAAAGATAAGAAGATTCTGCCCAAGAGTCCTGTTACTCCAGTCTTAGAACAGACACCCAAAACTGAGTCTATCCAAAAACCCCCAGTTTTGGCGGCACCAGTCAAACTCTCTATACCATTGAAGAAGACCATATACAACAAGACAGACAAGGATGAGACAGAGAAGACACACCCCTCAGAATGGGATGTACCAGCTACACCCATTCTAGATCATTCAGATTCTAGCATTTCCACTCCTTCCAAGGCAGATATCACAGTTAATAAGCCTGTGGTTCCCAAAGCTCTTGTTCCACCTGTTAGAACAAACCCTACTTTCTCTGCTCCAGTTATTTCTCCTCCTGCAGTTTCAGTCTCAAAACCTCCTGCCCTGACACTTCCTGAACCTGTTTCCCAAAATGGTCCTCAAATGGTGAACCCAAGGCCAGAAATTCCTATTAGACTTAATTCCAATTTAATAAGTCCAACAGCAGATCTTTTCCCACATGGTTTACCAGAGGAGGCAACCTCCAGTCCAGAAATCCCTGATATTCTTGATATGGATATTCCACCTCCAATTATTCCTGAGGACTTTTCTGATGGTGGCACTTCTGCTCAAAATATATCTGCCAGTGTTACTCCTGAACATTCATTTCCTGGGGCTTCTCTTTCTGTTACTCCAGTTTCCAGCAGCCCAGCTCTATCTCGTACAGCCTCGCCTATACCAGCAATAGAAACCTCAGATTCAGATTCTGCTTTTATATTCAGTCCTTTGCCAGCATTTTTAGCTCCCTCAACAAATGTCGAGTCAATAGCAGAAAAGAGTGTGACTGAAAACCACAAAGCAGTTGAGAAACCCTTGGATGTTCCATTGTTCAGCTCACCCGAGACCACTTCAGTGGTCTCTGCTCTAGCGAGAGCTGAAGGGATGACCCCTGTTAAGCATACCTCTTGTGATAAACGACTGCTTACTCTTCTAGAAAAGGCTAAACGAAAGTCTACATCAGACGCTCAGTTATCCACACCTGAAATTCTGCCTGTAGTTGAGACAGATCTGCCCAACAATACTCTACTTGAGTCTTCACCACCAGAGATAGCCCATGCTGAACCATTCTCATATGTGGATGCCCCAAATGCCCCTGAAACGCTTATGACTGTTCTTGATATCCCCCCTGTTGACTATGAGGGCAAGGCAGAAGAGGCAGCAACTACAGAGCATAACACCCAGCCTTATGAAACAGCTCTTCATGACCAAGATCACAGTAAGTGAATGTTTAGTTTATCTGGCCTGTTTATACTTCAGTCAAAAATAAGCAGCTTAATAAGAACAGAAACTTATTTTATCAGTACTGTTCTTAAAGCCTTCAGCACCATACATAAAAAAAAATGATTTCCAAACATTGATTTCCAAACAAGTCCAGTCTTTAGGCTAGGGTTAGAAGAACATCTTTAGGGCATCTGTGTGGTACCAGCTACAGCAACCTCATAGTGATCTTTAGGCTTTCCATGCAGGCTGCGAGTTTCAGGTGAAGGAGGTTCCAAGCAGAAATAATATCACATTTCCTCCTATACTAATATATGATGTGAACATTAACATTGACCTGTATTTGCATGAATTTATGCATTGGGCTGGTGCCATATGCTTTGCTGATTGGATAACTGCATGAATAAGCAGTTGTACAGGTGGCTCGAATAAGCAGTTGTACAGGTGGCCAGTGAATGTTAATTAAAAGACTAATAAAAAAAAGTACCTGCAGAAATGTAGCAAGATCTCTAAGCACTGTGGAACAACCTACCAGTCAATTTCCTTTAAAAAAAAACTACACGACAATGTACCTCTGAAAAGTTATGCAGATATTCAAATTATGATTTGATTGGTTTTATTGATTGTTTTATAATTTATTGGATAATTTGTATTGTACTTATTATCACTTACTCTTTATTTTTTAATGTTATTTATTACTTTGAAGGAATTGTCACATTACAGCATTTCATTGTTAAATCTTTTCATGCATTAGGATGAACTTTTCATTGAGAGGGCTGGTATGTGTTGGTATCTGAAGCATCTAACAAATGCTAATGTGGTGGTGCAGGGCACCATGTCTCTTATAACCAGAACGACTCAGAGGAAGAGCAATTCACATCTCATATATCGTATATCTTTGCATCTGCAAAGTAATTCCACATATGACTAAGTGTGTTTGCCATGTATTAATACAGTCTCTGGATTATGCCGTTTGGGAGTTTACTTGATTATTAACCTCTCAGTCCTCTCTTTAGGTAAAAGTTCACCTGCTCCGAAAGTGATTGTGCATAGACCTGTTGGGCCTCCTCCACCTCCCCCAAGAAAGACCCAGTTGACATTGCCTAATGGTGGAGTCACACCAGAGAAACCACCTCAGCCCCCAAGCACAGATATGCAGGCCACCATTCTGCCAAGTCAGCCCCTGAAGGACAATGGTAGAACTATCTCAAACCATGTAGACTTTTTCATTGTTTGTCTCTGCAGTAAGATTGAAGAGGAATTGTTTTGGAATTGATTGGGTGTACAGAGTGTGTTTGGGTACAGAGTGAATGTTTGCATGCAGATGAAAACATCACTGGCCATACAGTATTAGTATTATTTTTATTAGTATTAGTACTAGTATTATACAGTATTAGATAATCTAACTAAAGATAGTTATTATTTCAGCTCATGTTACCTCATCAGCAGACTAGTAGCTAGCCAAGCTCCTTAACAGGATAGCTAATATTGTGCTAACTATACACCAGAGGTGGATCTTCCATATGGGAAGGTGGGGAAGAGCCCAATAATTGTGCCTCTGTCCACCACCACAGTGGATTTGAAATGAAGCAGTCATGATGTAATTGAAGTGTACACTTTCAGCTTTAATTCAAGGGGTTTAACAAAAATATTACATTAACCATTTAGGAATTACAGCCATTAAAGTCCTCCATTTTCACAAGCTCAAAACTAATTGGATAATTGACTGATAAGCAGTTTTATGGCCAAGTGTGGCATGTTTCCTCATTATTTCATGACAAATTAAGGAGATAAAAGGTCTGGAGTTGATTCCAAGTGTTGAATTTGCATTTGGCAGCTGTTCATGGGAACTCCCAATATGCGGTCCAAAGAAGTGTCGATGCAAGTGAAGGAGACCATCATTAGGTGGAAAAAACAAAACAGACCTATCAGAGAGATAGCAGAAACTTTAGGAGTGGCCAGATCAACAATTTGGTACATTCTTAAAAAGAAGCACTGCATTGGAAAGCTCAGCAACACCAAAAGGCCTGGAAGGCCACAGAAGACAAATGAAGTGGACGAATGCAGAATTCTTTCCTTGTTGAAGAAAAACCCCTTCACAACATCTAGCCAAGTCAAGAAACACTCTGGAGGAGGTAGGCGTATCACTGTCAAAGTCTACAATCAAGAGACTCCTTAATGAGTGTAAATACAGACGGTTTACCTCAAGACGCAAACCACTGGTAACACTAAAGAACAGAAAGGCCTGATTAAAAAAAAAAACTCTAAAAGAAAAAAAAGCATGCCTGTTCTGATGCAAGATTAACTTGTACCAGAATGATTGGTACAAATGATCCAAAGTATACCACATCATCTGTCAAACATGGTGGAGGAAGTGTTATGGCATGGGCATGTATGACTGCCAGTGGAATTAGGTCACTGGTGTGTATTGATGACGTGACTGCTGATAGAAGTAGCAGGATGAATACTGATACGTATAAAGTTATCCTTTTTGCTCAGATTCAGTCAAATGCTGTAAAACTGATAGGATGGGGCTTCACAGTACAGATGGATGGTGACCCAAAATGTACAGCAAAAGCAAACCAAGAGCTTCTTAAGGCAAAGAAATTAAATGTTCTTAAATGTCCAATGACCTCAATCCAATTGAGCATGCTTTTCACTTACTGAAGACAAAACTGAAGACAGAAAAAATAAGCAGCAACTGAAGTCAGCTGCAGTAAAGGCCTGGCAAAGCTTCTCAAGGGAGGAAACTTATGTCCATGGGTTCCAGACTAAAGGCAGTCATTGACTGTGAAGGATTTGCATCCAAGTATTACAAATAATCCTAATATTTATGATTATGCTAGTTTGATTTTTGTTTGTGCTATTGTCTAAATAAGCCTCCCAAAAATTAGGTTAATCATGGGAGGAACGTTCTGTGTAAGAAACCTGAGCTGAATCTGCTTATTACAGGACAAAAGCATGGGGATTAAATTAATTAGCAAAGAGGGGGTGATACCACACTGATGTCTTTCCAATTAGCAAACAAGCTGCATGTTGTATCATTAAGATGTCATGTCATCAAGATGATTAAGAACTTGCGAACGTCATGTCAGAGTATATGTGCTATCTGGCCATTGAGTTGAAATTGGTATTGACTAAACTGCAATGCAAATGTACACATTTCTATTTTCACTTGTGTGCGAACAGCCTTTGGCTTTTACATATTATTTATTCGTGAATATCGTAGTTTGGTCTAGACATTTTTGGAAACAAATCTCACTCAACATGCTTATTGTTACAAGAATCATTATTCCAGCTCCTGCAGATTTTACCTCAGAGTATTCAAAATATGAAGATTCAGAAATTTGTGATCCATCTGAAATGGTCGGCTCACAAGCAGAAGCTCCAGATTATGGAAATCCTGGACCATCAGTTCACGAAGAAGCATTTAAATCTCAAACATCAGACCCCAAATATGGACACTACATATGTTGGGCTTCCCAGGACAGTAATTGAACTCGGGGCACAAGGCGGAGGACACCCTGGATGTGGTGCCAACCCACTGCAGGGAAGAATCGCGCACACATTCACACACTACCCAGAATTTGGAAATGCCAATCAGCCTACAACACATGTCTTTGGACTGGGGGAGGAAACCGGAGTACCCGGATGAAACCCCCGAAGCACAGGGAGAGCATGCAAGCTTCACACGCACAGGGCGGAGGCGGGATTCGAACCCTCAACCCCAGAGATGTGAGGCAAACATGCTAACCACTACCTGCGATTTAGCATCAGAACCATTTCTGATTTCATTAGAGTTTTAACTTTACATCTATCATATCAAAGTGAAGTTATTGACTGTTTAATGACTGAGACGTAAGCGTAAACTGGTTTTGGCAAGTCCAGTCTTTAGGCTAGGGTTAGAAGAACATCTTTAGGGCATCTTTGTGGTACCAGCTACAGCAACCTCATAGTGATCTTTAGGCTTTCCTTGCAGGCCATCGTCAACAGCTGCGAGTTTCAGGTGAAGGAGGTTCCGAGCAGAAATAATATCACATTTCCCCCTATACTAATGTATGATGTAAACATTAACATTGACCTTGACATTGATTGTATTTGCATGAATTTATGCATTGGGCTGGTGCCATATGCTTAGCTGATTAGATAACTGCATGAATAAGCAGTTGTACAGGTGGCCAGTGAATGTTAATTAAAAAACTAATAAAAAAATACCTGCAGAAATGTAGCAAGATCTCTAAGCACTGTGGAACAACCTACCAGCCAATTTCCTTTAAAAAAAACTACACGACAATGTACCTCTGAAAAGTTATGCAGATATTCAAATTATGATTTGATTAGTTTTATTGGTTGTTTTATCATTTATTGGATAATTTGTATTTTATTTTCATTAACTCATTATTTACTCTTTATTTTTTAATGTTATTTATTACTTTGAATGAATGGTCACATTACAGCATTTCATTGTTAAATCTTTTCATGCATTAGGATGAACTTTTCATTGAGAGGGCTGGTATGTGTTGGTATCTGAAGCATCTAACAAATGCTAATGTGGTGGTGCAGGGCGCCATGTCTCTTATAACCAGAATGACAGAGAGGTAGATCAGTTTGCATCTCATATATGAGTCATCTGCAAAGTAATTCCACATATGACTAAGTGTGTTTGGCATGTATTAATACAGTCTCTGGATTATGCCGTTTGGGAGTTTACTTGATTATTAACCTCTCAGTCCTCTCTTTAGGTAAAAGTTCACCTGATCCAAAGGTGATTGTGCAACGACCTGTTGGGCCTCCTCCACCTCCCCCAAGAAAGCCCCAGTTGACATTGTCTAATGGTGGCCTCACACCAGAAGAACCACCTCAGCCCCCAAGCACAGATATGCAGGCCACCATTCTGCCAAGTCAGCTCCTGAAGGACCATGGTAGAACTATCTCAAACCATGTAGACTTTTTCATTGTTTATCTTTGCAGGAAGATTGAAGATTAATTGTTTTGGAATTGATTGGGTGTACAGAGTGTGTTTGGGTACAGAGTGAATGTTTGCATGCAGATGAAAACATCACTGGCCATACAGTATTAGTATTATTTTTTATTAGTATTAGTACTAGTATTATACAGTATTAGATAATCTAACTAAAGATAGTTGTTATTTCAGCTAATGTTACCCCTCTAGCAGACTAGCAGCTAGCTAAGCTCCTTAACAGGATAGCTAATATTGTGCTAACTATAGACCAGTGGTGGATCTTCCATATGGGAAGGTGGGGAAGAGTCCAATTTTTGTAATTTTCCTCTGTACACCACCACAATGGATTTGAAATGAAACAATCACGATGTAATTGAAGTGTAGACTTTCAGCTTTAATTCAAGGGGGTTAACAAAAATATTGCATTAACTGTTTAGAAATTACAGCCATTACAGTTGCTCCATTTTCACAGGCTCAAAAGTAATTGAACAATTGACTGATAAGCAGTTTCATGGCTAGGTGTGGCCTGTTTCCTCAATTTTTCATGACAAATTAAAGAGATAAAAGGTCTGGAGTTGATTCCAAGTGTTGAATTTGCATTTGGTAGCTGTTCATGGGAACTCCCAATATGCGGTCCAAAGAAGTGTCGATGCAAGTGAAGGAGACCATCATTAGGTGGAAAAAACAAAACAGACCTATCAGAGAGATAGCAGAAACTTTAGGAGTGGCCAAATCAACAATTTGGTACATTCTTAAAAAGAAGCACTGCATTGGAAAGCTCAGCAACACCAAAAGGCCTGGAAGGCCACAGAAGAAAAATGAAGTGGACGAATGCAGAATTCTTTCCTTGTTGAAGATAAACCCCTTCACAACATCTAGCCAAGTCAATAAACACTCTGGAGGAGGTAGGCGTATCACTGTCAAAGTCTACAATCAAGAGACGCCTTAATGAGTGTAAATACAGACGGTTTACCTCAAGATGCAAACCAGATGCTGATAGAAGTAGCAGGATGAATACTGATACATATAAGGCTATCCTTTTTGCTCAGATTCAGTCAAATGCTGCAAAACTGATAGGATGGGGCTTCACAGTACAGATGGATGATGACCCAAAATGTACAGCAAGAGCAAACCAAGAGCTTCTTAAGGCAAAGAAATTAAATGTTCTTAAATGTCCAGTGACCTCAACCCAATTGAGCATGCTTTTCACTTACTGAAGACAAAACTGAAGACAGACAAACCCACAAACAAACAGCAATTGAAGTCGGCTGCAGTAAAGGCCTGGCAAAGCATCTCAAGGGTGGACTAAAG
Source organism: Cranoglanis bouderius (assembly GCA_023630585.1). NCBI lineage: Eukaryota > Metazoa > Chordata > Actinopteri > Siluriformes > Cranoglanididae > Cranoglanis > Cranoglanis bouderius. Next base: position 5,402,984 of record CM042547.1, read on the forward strand.
GCAGTCACTGACTGCAAAGGATTTGCATCCAAGTATTACAAATAATCCTAATATTTATGATTATGCTAGTTTGATTTTTGTTTGTGTTATTGTCTAAATAAGCCCCCCCAAAAAGTAGGTTAATCATGGGAGGAACGTTCTGTGTAAGAAACCTGAGCTGAATCTGCTTATTACAGGACAAAAGCATGGGGATTAAATTAATTAGCAAAGAGGGGGTGATACCACATTGATGTCTTTCCAATTAGCAAACAAGCTGCATGTTGTATCATTAAGATGTCATGTCATCAAGATGATTAAGAACTTGCGAACGTCATGTCAGAGTATATGTGCTATCTGGCCATCGAGTTGAAATTGGTATTGACTAAACTGCAATGCAAATGTACACATTTCTATTTTCACTTGTGTGCGAACAGCCTTTGGCTTTTACATATTATTTATTCGTGAATGTCGTAGTTTGGTCTAGACATTTTTGGAAACAAATCTCACTCAACATGCTTATTGTTACAGGAATCATTATCCCAGCTCCTGCAGATTTTACCTCAGAGTATTCAAAATATGAAGATTCAGAAATTTGTGATCCATCTGAAATGGTCGGCTCACAAGCAGAAGCTCCAGATTATGGAAATCCTGGACCATCAGTTCACGAGGAAGCATTTTTGGAACATGTAAATCTCGAACATCAGACCCCAAATTTGGACACTACAGATGTTGGGCTTCCCAGGACAGTGATAGGTGAACCTTCAGATTCAGTACCAGACTCTCCTGTCAATCCAACTCTCCCATCTCCATCAAGGTAAATCTTTATATAATGTATAATATAATTTTTGTATAATGATTTCAAACACAGACCAAAAGCATATATCCCTTAAACCATGTGTTTGTTTGTTCTTTAAGTAACTGCCATTCTTGATCTTGTTTTCTGCCAGCTAAATGACTGTATTAGGAAACTGATATCTTGTCTTTTTCCATAGAAAACAAATAAACTACAGCAGCATAGAGCTGGAAGACCTGGCAAGCAGCAAGAAAAGTAAAGCAACAAAGAAACAACGCAAAGGATCTCCTATGAGTATGAAAACACTTTTTTTTTTTTTTTTAAACAATTTATATCAGCATCATGACAGAGCAGTTTTGGTGTAATGTGCCAATTTTTGATTGAGTGTATGAATGCACACCTCGATTTCTTGTAAGTATAAGGGTCTGGGACAATTCTGTGTTTTTAAGACATTGAGTCAAGTTTAGACTCACAGGAAGGTCAAAGCAAATAGATGTTTTCAGATATTGAAGCTAACATGGTTTGAACCAAGGCTTAACCAATATATTGAAGCTGAAATTGCTCTCAGTGACTGTACTATCTGTCCTGTGTTTTTCATTTTTTGTGTTTGATTGTTCATTGTTTTTCACTTTTTGTGTTTGTCCATGACTGTTCATTGTTTATGAATTATTGTATTACTATTGTAAAGCATCCTTGAGCTCTGGAACGGCTATATAAATTAAACATTATTATTATTATTATTATTATTATTATTATTATTATTATTATTGTTGTTGTTGTTGTTGTTGTTGTTATTGTTATTGTTATTATTATAAATGGTTTACATATCAATACATATTTTTAATTTTACTTTTATTTTTTATAGATCCATATGCTGATACATCTGCTGTGGTAAGTGCTGTTTCATCTATAGCTTTATACAATTATAACTGGCTTACTACAATATGTGATAGTTTTCTATTATACTAGTGTGAGTTGCTGCTGTTTCTAAATTGAGATACAAATAGAAATATTTATAAAATATGCATTAATTATAGGATTATGTATAGGTTTATTTTATTTTTCATTCAACATTTTTTTTTTTTTTGTGAAATATCTTTTTTTTTTTTTTTCAGACAGAGGAGATCCCCAAGAAAGCAAGATTTTCCAAGCAAGTTTTAATCTATTATTCAATTTTAGTGCAAATTCCTTTACAAAAAGTATTATTATGGTGCTTAATACATACTGACTTATTTCTTATTTCTATATTTGCAGAAAGAACTCTGTGTCAGATGAAAAGGAGCTGAAGTCGAAAGAAAAACAAAGGCAGAAAGACAAAGAGAAAGAAAAGGAAAAAGAAAAGAAGGAGCTGAAGGAAAAGGAAAAAGAAAAGGAGCAGAAGGAGAAGGAAAAAGAAAAGAAGGATAAGAAAAAAGAGCAAAAGGAGAAGGAGCTCAAGGAGAAGGAAAGAGACAAGAAGGAGCTCAAAGAAAAGGAAAGAGAAAAGAAGGAACAGAAAGAGAAAGAAAAGAAAGACAATGAAATGAAGAAAAAATTCAAGGTATAACAATACATTGATGGGTGTTTATGCATTTTTAGGCACTTAAGGAGTTTCAGGTTTTCATTAAAAAAAAATAAAGTTGTGTAACATCTCCCACCTCCTCCACCCCTCCTTATGTCTGTCTTTCTATGTGTGTCTGTAGATCACGGGACAGGAGGAGGCCTTGTACCAAGTTAAAGTGATAGAGAGCACTAAGGGCCGTAAAGATGATCTGGCAATAAAAGCTGGAGAGATCGTCAGCATTATTCGCACCACAGACTGCCCTAAAGGAAAATGGCTGGCCAGGGACGGTACAAACAAATGTGAGTTAGCTCAAAACATAACATGTGACATAGCTTAGTGGTTAGCACGTTTTCCTCGCATCTCTGGGGTTGGGAGTTCAAATACTGCCTCCGTCCTGTTTGTGTGGAGTTTGCATGTTCTCCCTGTGCTTCAGGGGGTTTCCTCCAGGTACTCAGGTTTCCTCCCCCAGTCCAAAGACATGCGCTGTAGGCTGATTGACATTTCCAAATTATCTGTTGTGTGTGATGTGTCCAAGGTGCTGCCTGCCTTATGCCCTGAGATCCCTGGTATAGGCTACAGGCTCCCCTGCGATCCTGTGTAAGTGTTACAGGAAATGGATGGATGGCAGTGTATAGTAACGCCATCCAGTAATGATAGATTGCAGTTTCCTGCTATGGAGATTCCCTGGGATTGCATTGCTTTATGGAAGACATGGTTTCTTTGCAATACTACCCCAGAACAAAGTGTTAGGCTCACGTCTGGTGTATCTCTGCTAACTGGCTGGTAAGCAAAATGCTTTACTGGGTACAAAACAACAAATTCTGGTGTGAAGTAGAAAATGGTGATTCATCTAAGTTAGTGGGGAAATGCCTCACCTCAAAAGGGTAAAGTGTGGAAATCAGCATCTAGTCAGATAACATCCTGGTTATTAAACATCCTGACTCAGGACAACAGAATCTAACAAAACACTGAATAAGCTTTGTAAAGTTTATATATACAGGATATAAACTGAATCTAGGTTTTAGTTCAGTACTAATCACACAGTATATCCTCCACTGTGACATATTTTTAAAGCAGTATTATCTTCTGCTTTCAGATGGCTATATCCCAGTGGAGAGTGTGGAGTTGAATCTCCAGGAGATGATGGTGCTGGGGAATAAAGCTATGGCTACTAACAGGGCCGCTGTTGATGGGATGATAGACCCGGAGGCCCCCAGTACAGAGATCAGGTAAGACATTGACTACAAGTGTGTGTTGCACTACCACAACATACAAACCCAATTCCAAAAAAGTTGGGACGCTGTGTAAAATGTAAATAAGAACAGAATGCAATGATTTGCAAATCTCATAAACCCATATTTTATTCACAATAGAACATAGAAAACATATCAAATGTTTAAACTGAGGAAATGTACCATTTTAAGGAAAAACTAAAGTAATTTTGAATTTGATGGCAGCAACATATCTCAAAAAAGTTGTGACAGGGCCATGTTTACCACTGTGTAGCATCCCCTCTTCTTTTGACAACAGTCTGTATACATCTTGGAACTGAGGAGACCAGTTGCTGGAGTTTTGGAAGAGGAATGTTGTACCATTCGTGTCTGATACAGGACTCTAGCTGCTCAACAGTCCTGGGTCTTCTTTGTCATATTTTTTGTTTTATGACGCTCCAAATGTTTTCAAACGGTGAAAGGTCTGGACTGCAGGCAGGCCAGTTCAGCACCTGGACTCTTCTACTATGAAGCCATGCTGTTGTAATAGATGCAGTATGTGGTTTAGCATTGTCTTGCTGAAATATGCAAGGCCTTCCCTGAAAAAGACGTCATCTGGATGGAAGCATATGTTGCTCTAAAACCTGTATATACCTTTCAGCCTCGATGGTGCCTTTTCAGATGTGCAAGCTGCCCATTCCATAGGCACTAATGCACCCTCATACTATCAGAGATGCAGGCTTTTGAACTGGGTCCTGTGTTCACAGACAATGAATTCTGGAGGTGTTTCTGAGCCCATGCAGTGATTTCCATTACAGAATCATGCCTGTTTTTAATGCAGTGCCGCCTGAGGGCCCGAAGATCACGAGCATGCAATATTGATTTTCGCCCTTGTCCCTTGTGCACAGAGATTTCTCCAGATTCTCAGAATCTTTTGATGATTATGTACTGTAGATGATGAGCTGTTCAAAGTCTTTTTTTTGAGGAACATTATTCTGAAATTGTTCCACAATTTGTAGATGCAGTTTTTCGCGTATTAGTGAACCTCTGCCCATCTTTACTTCTGAGAGACTCTGCCTCTCTAAGATACTCTTTTTCTACCCAATCATGTTAATGACCTGTTGCCAATTAACCTAATTAGTTTCGAAATGTTCCTCCAGCTGTTTCTTTTTAGTAACATTTTTTTTCTTAAAATGGTACATTTCCTCAGTTTAAACATTTGATATGTTTTCTATGTTCTACTGTGAATAACATATGGGTTTATGAGATTTGCAAATCATTGCATTCTGTTTTCATTTACATTTTACACAGTGTCCCAACTTTTTTGGAATTGGGGTTGTATATTGTAGGTTATATCCTTAACTGCATTCATTAATCTATTTGTTTAGTCATAATTAGGTTGCAGTGCTACACAGTTTTTTTTGTCATGGTTGTGCTTCTGCTGCAATTTGCTTTTGCTTTTGCAGATCCTCACATCATTATAGCCTGAACCAAGACAGCTGTAAGTTCATATTTCTGAACTGTCTCATAAATGCATGTGTGTTTATACAGGTACTTATATAATGTAATAATGGAATGGCTGTACATCTCTCATCTATTGTATGGTACTTAAGGTTTCTTTGTAGTTATGCAATCAAATCTATTGGCATGTGAATCATTCAGATCTGTTTCTTCTTCTTCTTCATCTTCAAAAAAGAGTCTTCTAAAGCATGGCACTATTAAACTTACTGTATCTTGATTCCTGAAGAAATGTTCTCATCCATATTATTAACATTTTAAAGACTGTGATTTGATGTAGTTGTGTGTAGCATGTGAAAACTGGAATATTTTGTGTCCTCAGTCGAAGATGACAGTGAGGAGTGGATTGACGATGATGACACAGTTTTCCCAACAGCTGACACCACCGATCTGTGAGTATTGAGACAAAGTGTGTCTTCTCTACATGTAAATAATATCATAATATTCTTGTCTTGTGCTTTTTAATCTTTCAGAGACCTGAACCAGAGGGTGGCTTCTCCAGGCATTGGTGAGTCGCCGAGAAAGCATGCTTTTGTTCTCCATAATAGATACTTAACTTCATGTGTCACCCAGATATGAGGAATAATATTAGAATGTTAATAGTCCATACAGAAAGTACGTACATCCAGGTTGTCCAGTTTTATTTCAGTGGGGCTGTAGGGTTTCATTCTAACCAAGCAGGAGCCACACATTATAGTTAACTGAAGGTCAAGATCAACTTATCATGTGTTGGAGCTCTTGACTGGAGCCACATTGATCCTTCCTGGATACGATTGGACTTGTGTGTGCTACAGGGACAGAAGCTAGTCAAACTAGGAGCTTCTTCTTTTAACCTTTTAAAATATGACAGGTCCAGTCTTGTCACTCCCATAACTACATACTTTTCCTATTAGTCCCGCTATTGTTACTGAATAATTCATAGTTGTTACTGAATAATATGCTTCAAGATGAATAAATGGAGGCTTTAAAGACTTCAAACTGTATATTTTACTGTTTTTATCATTCATTTCCTAATCTTGCATACCTCAGGTCCTGAGCCAAGTCCAGCACTGCCAACATATACTGATAGCAGCAATGATTTTCAGTAAGTGGCAGCCTGACTGACATCTTTCACACGTGTACTCTGAATTATCTTATGCATATCTGTTGGATCTTTTTGTACAGACTCGTGTTTGTGTTTAAACATGCTATATGCATGCTCATACGTCTGCTAGCAAGTTGTATAGAAATGTTGTATAGAACTAATTCAGTGAGTGATGGCTGGTCACAAGATTAACTGGCTCACTGTTCATTCTTCACTCTTCAATCTTCAGAAACCATTAATGCTGAGCCTTATATTATTGTACGTATAGGCATAAAACTTACACATACACACAAGCTCATTAAAAGACACTCAGGGCTTCCTACAACACCATCTGGGCCTCTTCATTTTTTAAAAGTCCATAATCATGCTGTTTCTTCTGATTATCAAGCATAAGTAACAGAAAAGCTGCACTTGCTGTTCACCAGCTCTTTCGGTCAAATCGAGGAACTTGTTTCTGACAGAAACTTACGTACATTCCCTTTGTGTAATTTGTACAATTTATGCTTGCATGAATTTTTGAAAAAAAAAAAATCTTAAGAAACTAATTTACTCATTCATTTTTATTACTTCCATTATTGTATTTCAGTAACTGCTGATGGACATGTTATCCCAGTTGAAAAACACAATTGAAACCCTCATAGAATTTGTAATGGTTATAATGGGAATTTTATTGATTTTAATGGAAACTGTGGGTCTCTACTGGTAATTTGTTGCCTTCTATTGGTGGAATGTTATGTCTAGTGGATACCATTAAGGACCTACATCCTTAATGCATTCATAATACATTATGCAAACCATTTGGTAATGGTTTTAACGGTTAACAGCTGATGGATTGTAATGGTAATTGTAGTGGAAACCATTAGAGTTTCTGTAATGATTTCTATAGCTTTTATTTATTTATTTATTTTTGATGTGTCAGCCCCAATGAACACAAAATCTAGAGGGCATTTCGGCAAGGGCAATCATGTACACAGGCTGCTTTAATCTACAGCATGGGCTACAAAGAAATCAGTGCTTTATATGTATCTTTTAAAAAAAAATTTTTTTATCTATGAACAGTGGTGGTGCTATTCGTTTCAAGCTATATGTTCATAGCAAAGAAGATGATGTGGATAGCAAAAATGGAACCTTCTGTTTACTTATTCTTCAAAGAGAAACAGCCAATTTATACCAGCCAGTCCTGAACCAATTCATATTTATGTATTTATGAATTCATATTTATGAGTCTATCATGGATCTGTTTCAATCTGAATTATCATGCTTTATCATCTTTGCAGTACAGGAAGAGAAGCGCTTCATAAACTGACGACCTTCTTTGCGCAGCCTCAAGTGCCCATACTGCAGAACAATACACCGTAAGCTTCAGCTCTCCTGCTTCTCAAGTCTTTTAATATCTGAAAATAAACATATTTAGCTAGCGTCTGAAAGTATTTGTATTTCTCCCTATTTTTTTTTCTGTTTATGTGCGAAGGATCAAAGAACCAGAGCCGCTTGCCATCAGTGCTGAGGAACCAGTCAGTTCGTAAGTTTTTTTTGTTGTTTTTTTCAACATTTTTCAGAATGTTGACATTTTCACACATATAAATAAAACCTTTCCATCCATGTGTTGGGTGATTTTACTCCTGCACTATGCTGTCAGACTGGTTCTGCATGTCGAATGCATAAGATTCCCCTGTAATTAACCTACCTTTCCTACTCTTCCTTCTATTCTATAAAGACTCAAACAGGAAATAGATCTGCAGATCCTTCCTCCTCCGGATCTGTATGCTGACATCATCATGGGGTAAACAGAACGCATTTCTTCCATGTATGCGATTTACCATGAGTTATATTGTATAGATATAGCAAGTACTCTCAGTTGCTTGATGTTTATTCAGCTGCTCTTGCTTCACCAGTTGACATGCGATGGACATTTTGAAAACCTGCAATGTATGCTTCGTTCTGTCTGATGGTGCATTGTGAAAGAACTCGACTGCAACTCTTCCCCATGGCTGATGTGAAAGAATGCTGTCAGGCATGTAGAAAAATGAGGTGTAGGTATGCACATGGTGTACACATGCTTCACGGTGGGGTTCATTTACCTCCCATTTTACATGAGAAGGACTTTGAATGGAGGAATATACAGTAACTAGTCTGCTGTACAATGTTATTACTTTCCTGGACCCTGGGTATTTTTACTTAAAGATTCCTGTTAGATGACCTTGGCTGTAAAACTGCTATGTAAAAGAAAGAGCTTGTAAGACAGAAAGCTAAACTGAAAAACAATCAAAAGCAACAAGGAAACCAATCATTTGGATGAGGTTCCAGTAACATTAAAGGATATTCTGTTTTCTGTTTAAGACTTTTAAGATCATGTTGTGTACTCGTATTGTTAGTTATTTTCATGTAAGCATGAGCCTCAGTTTATATTAAAGTATTCTCAGCACACAGTCTTTACAAAACCTAACCACTCTTGACAGGGTCATTCCATCACAAGTGGTCCAATACAAGTTGCTTGACCATTTTTAATTTTCCAAATTTTTTACCTCTATGCATTGGCATTGCAAAACAACTATTTTTAATTTTACTTGGTTTAACCACGTCGGCCATCTTTGTGTCACGGCACACAACAAATTTTGGTTATACGGAAATCTCAATATCTCGGCTCCGGATGGGCCTGGCTCCTTGGAGCAAAAACTGATCACTAGAGCACATTTAGACGAAGAAGCCTTTATTTGTCACATATACATTACAGCACAGTGAAATGATTTTTTTCACATATCCCAGCTTGTTAGGAAGCTAGGGTCAGAGTGCAGAGTCAGCCATGATACAGTGCCTCTGGAGCAGAGAGAGTTAAGGGCTTTGCTCAAGGGCCCAATAGTGGCAGCTTGGAGGTGCTGGGGCTTGAACCCCCTGACCTTCTGATCAATAACCCAGAGCCTTAACCATTGAGCCACCTGTACATAAACATTTTGCACATGCTTGTTCCTTAGATTTAGAATGTAATGCTCAAGATTGCAACCAGTTCCACTTTTAGGGTCAATTTATAATGGGAAGGGTAAAAGTGGGTACCTAGGTAAGTATAGTGTGCAAGCAAACATTTCAGGTTTGAGACTTCTCTCTTTTTTTATGGTGGTGAGAAAGTGCAATTTTTAAAAAAAAATTTCCCTCACTTTTGGGTTGAATATCTCTGGTGGGGGACCAGATACAAACCTGAAATTTACACAGAAATATGTCCATAGTAACATTCTGCTGTAAAAAAAATAATAATAGTGATTTGAGATTCCACTGGTTATAGCTGCCAGATCCACTGGCAACAGTGACGCATGATCTATCACAGGGTTCTTCAAATCTGCCAACTGCCATTTATTTATCTCCAACTGCCAAACTCACCTGCCAGTAATTTTCTAGTAATCCTAATGACCTTGCTTAGCTTGTTCAGGTGTGTTTGTAAACAGCTGTATAACCAAAATTGGTTTGTGCCATGACACAAAGGTGACCGTCATAGTTAAACCAAGTGGGGAAAAAAGGTGGTTTCCAAGTATAATATTTTTGTCTCGCTCCAATACATAGAGGTAATCACAAAAAAATAATAATAATAATTTTTTGAAAAATTTGAAAAATTAAAAATGGTCAAGCAACCAACTTTACAATTATTGGACCATTTGAGATGGACTGACCTGACAGAAAGATGGATTGATTCCTGTTGTGCTTTGATAGTATTATATCCATGTACAGTTATATTATTAAACGTGTGTGGTGTATGTATCAACTGCTTTAGACCACCTAAGTGTTTGGATAATGGTTACTTGTTAAAAAAAAATAAAAAAATAAAATAAATAAATAAATTTAGAAAAAAAAAAAGGAAAAAAAAAGGGTACAACAGTTTATATTACACATAGAGGTACAGTTTGGCAAGTCCTACTTCTTTGAGAATAAATGGACTTGGCATCCAGATAATGATGAAAACATTGAAATGCATGTTGTGATATGTTTTGATAATCCATCCTAGCAGATCTGGACCATATTTATTTGTACTGCTAACATGAAATTATTTAGATTTTCCAATAACCACAAGACAATATACATTTATATGCTCAATACACATTCTTTTTACTTCTTTTTTTTGTACAATAAATAATAAAGTGCAAATGAGAACACCATGCAGTGCATAAATTGTGAAAAAAAGAAAAACACGCGCAAACTTGCATGTCGACAGACTATTAGAACAGGGAAACACACACAGAACACTGACTTTTCCACACCAGGTATGTTATGTACACACGCTTATACAAGACCTGACTGAGAAGCAAAAACACACTTTGGTTGCGTTTACTGATTTGGATGGTTGCCATGCAGAGAATATTACTCGTGTTTCATTTCCATTTGACTGCACATTGTGTCGGAATTGTGAAATAATGACAAAACTTGTTCGCGTCTTGGAAAATGATCTGTTAAACGAAACTGGTTCAACTCTGTCATTACAAACCGATTTTCAGTGTGTAATGGTGCATATTCAGCGGTAGGGGTAGCAGTTCCCCTCAATTTTATAAACATTTTGCAATCAACAGCTTAGTCAAAAATTACAACACCCTGGCAGCACCATAAGCAGGTGAAACAAACTCTCCCAGGTTCTTTGAAAGACTCAGTGGAGCTTAGAGACTTTTTCTATAGACACAATAAGGCACGATATGCCCACTGACAATAAAACACATCCGCTCCTTGTTCAAAAAATACGTGTCTGCATTTTCTTCCCTCAACACAGATCAGAGGATATCTTTCTATCTTTCTGCAAACTCATCACTCCATCTAAAGCACTTTCATGCTTGATTTTTTTTTAATTTTTTTTTTTTACATTCACATATGGATGGTGTATCGATTTACTGCAGACTTATTGTGGAACAGTACAGTACATCTAACATGGTACAAAAACACACTGATGCACAAACGCCATGCATTGACCAGAAGCCATTTTACATTCAGTACAGTACAAAAACAGAAGGCCAGGAAGATTCAGGAAGACCAATTCATCCACAAAGGTATTAACGACAGGGAAAAGAAAACAGCATAGAGGACTCGTGTGGTAGAAGGACAACTGTCTTAACTGTTGTCCATGTCAACATGTGTCAGAACAATTATAGAAAAGTAAACAGGAATAGGATGTTCAAGAATATATGTGAGGCGTTCTGCAAAAAAAAAAAAAAAAAACCTAGGTGGAAGTCGCTAGAGCTGAATTCTCAAAAAATAAATGAAAAACTTGGTTTTGTCCAAAATTGAGTTTTTCTACCAATATTATACTTTGAAATCTTTACTTTAGGCAATACAAACATATTTATACCAAAACAATGTGGAAATGTTTTTATTTACAGTGGTGCTTGAACATTTGTGAATTTGAGGATTTTCTACATTTTTGCATAAATATGACCTAAAACAACATCAGATTTTCACAGAAGTCCTAAAAGTAGACTAAGAGAACCCAATTCAACAAATGAGACAAAGATATTATACTTGGTCATTTATTTATTGAGGAAAATGATCCAAAATTGCATATCTGTGAGTGGCAAAAGTATGTGAACCTTTGCTTTTAGTATCTGGTGTGACCCCCTTGTGCAGCAATAACTGCAACTAAACGTTTCCAGCAACTGTTGCACGTCGGCTTTGAGGAATTTTAGCCCATTCCTCAATACAGAACAGTTTCAGCTATGGGATGATGGTGGGTTTCCTCACGTGTGAAAATCTCATGATGTTTTAGGTCATAGTTATGCAGAAATATAGAAAACTGTAACCTACCACTGTACAGTGCCCTCCACTAATATCGGCACCCTTGGTAAATATGAGCAAAGAAGGCTGTGAAAAATTGTCTTTATTGTTTAAGCTTTTGATATTTTGTTGAAAATCACAAAAATACTCTGCTCTCATGGATATCAAACAATTGCAAACACAACACAGGTTTATAAAAAAATATCTTTGTTAAATATAGGTGTACAACAATTATTAGCACCCCTATGAATTTATATGAGAAAAATATATTTGAAGTATATTCCTATTGATATTTTACATTTTTTTTAGTACACCTGGGTGACTAGGAACAGGAAATTGTTCAACCATGACTTCCTGTTTCACAGGGGTATAAATATGAGGTAACACACAGGCCAAATTCTCTTAGTCATTCATAACAACAGGTAAGACCAATGAGTATAGCTGTGATGTGCGGCAAAAGGTTGTTGAGCTTCACAAAATGGGAAGTGGCTATAAGAAAATAGCACAAGCATTGAAAATGCCCATTTCCACCATCAGGGCAATAATGAGGTCAACTGGAAATGTTATGAATCAACCTGGAATTGGATGTGTGTCTATATTGTCTCAACACACTGTGAAGAGGATGGTTCGAGTGGCCAAAAAATCTCCAAGGATCACAGCTGGAGAATAGCAGAAGTTAGTTGCGTCTTGGGGTCAGAAAGTCTCCAAAACTACAATCCGAGGTCACCTACATCACCACAAGTTATTTGGAAGGGTTTCAAGAAAAAAGCCTCTACTCTCATCCAAAAACTCAAGCGTCTTCAGTTTGTCAGACACTACTGGAACTTCAAATGGGATCGGGTTCTATGATCAGATGAAACCAAAATAGAGCTTTTTGGCAATAAACACCAGAGGTGGTTTTGGCACACACAGAGAGGTAGCCATATGGAAAAGTACCTCATGCCCACCGTTAAATATGGTGGTGGCTCTTTAATGTTTTGGGGCTGTTTTTCTGCCAGAGGACCAGGACATTCTGTTAGGATACATGGCATCATGGACTCTATCAAATATCAACAGATATTAAATGAAAATCTGACTGCCTCTGCCAGAAAGCTTCAAATGGGCCATGGTTGGATCTTCTAGCAGGATCCAAAACGTACATCAAAACCAACACAAAAATGGTTTACTGACCACAAAATTAAAGTCCTGCCATGCCCATCCCAGTCCCCTGAATTGAAACCCATAGAAAACCTGTGGGGTGAACTGAAGAGGAGAGTCCACCAGTGTGGACCTCGAAATTTGAAGGATCTGGAGAGATTCTGTATGGAGGAATGGTCTCAGATCACTTGTCATGAATTCTCCAACCTCATCAGGCATTATAGGAGAAATATTGACTAAAAGGGTGCCAATAATGGTTGCACACCTATATTTAACAAAGATTTTTTTTATAAACTTGTGTTTTGTTTGCAATTGTTTGATATCCATGAGCGCAGAGTATTTTTGTGATATTTTTAAACAAAAGATCAAAAGGTTAAACAATAAAGACAATCTTTCACAGCCTTCTTTGCTCATATTTACCATATTTACCAAGGGTGCCAATATTAGTGGAGGACACTGTATTTTAAGATAACAAGATACACACGTCTACTAGATCTGCACACACATGTATACATTCACACAAAATGTCTTGAAGCATAAATCATCAGAAACAATATAATATGTTGCTTTTAAGGCATCAGAGGAAGCTTCGAATGGTTTTAACTCCTATAGCACAACAAATGAATTGGGCTTTCAATAGTTTCAGAGGGGACAGTAAATCTCTCTCCGCTCAATTTCTCTCTCTATTCCACTTTCAGGATCTAAATCTCTCTTCCACTATTCTTCTTTTGGCCTCTCTGTCTTGTTCTCTCTCTCTAACTGTCCCTTCGTCTGGCTCTAAATCTCTCTCTGTCCCAGAGTTCAGGCTCTGGATGTGCCTCTACATTTTGTCCTTGATCAAGGCCAGTGTATGGTGCTGAGCACAGCACTCAATCACTCTCTCGCTCTTTCTCTTCCACTTGTGGCATGGTGTTGAGTCTCTGACTGAAAATTCCATTAATATACGAGTTAACAGCACAACACCATCCAGCATCCAGCAGCTAAAAGAAAAGGCACTGCACTAAAGGAAACCATCTAAATTTACTTACAGATGGAGGATCCTAGGAACTGCATAATTGCTTATGCTACTCGAACTCGAAGCAAAGCAACAGCAGCACTCGCTTTTGTGCTCTACAACATCGATGGTGTGTATTTGCTGACATGCTTGTCATGCTCTCAATGCTCAAACTGCCTTTTCACAACAAACCATTCCTCAGAATACCTGCAATTAATTAATCACTCGACTAATACGTACTTAAATAAAATAACTAAATACCATAAAATATCTCTAAAAAATAAATAATCTAATATATAATAAATGTATAATCACCCTCTCTTTGAATGCATATAAACTTAATTTTTGGTATGTCACTGCATTCAACCAGCAACTCCGCTACTAAAGTGATTGATAAGAGAATATAAATAGATTATATTATCAAAATGTTATGCATATAAAAACAAAATGGATGAAGCACTCTGAAACCTGGAAAGGCCCCAGAATGCCGTACTGCTACAGTGAACTGAACGGTCAGTATAGCAGCAAGCATCATGTCTATAATCATATCTAACTGTCTGTGTGAAAATTTAATTTGAAGCTGAATCTACAGAGGTCATATGATTTAACCCCCTGACCTATCTAAGATTACTGTTACTGTGCGTAAATGAGTGGGTTTGTGAATGTGTGTGTGTGTGTGTGTGTGTGTGAGAGAGAGAGAGTGAGTGAGTTTCAGCGTGCCAGTGCGGTGATAAGACTGGCGCACATCTCGAAGAAGTCCATGGTATGGCTGCCCTGTCGTGGTGCTAACATGGGCATGTTGCCTGGCAGAGAGCATGGCAGTGAGCTGCTGAGCGGTGGCATATCCATAGAGACGGTTGCCGAGTCGATGCTGAGACGGGGCCGGTGAAGACCTGCAGCAGAGCCGGAGCGCTGAGGTGTGGACGAGCCAGATTTCTGCTCGATGATGTCATCTGGGAAGCACAAGCACTTTTCTGAAAATTTCTGCCTAACACACTTTGCAATCCTGGGAAAGTTATAGCGCTTGTTCACCAGACAGTGCCCAAGTGACCCGTACTATGAACAGTGATATGTGGGTGGAGCTACAAATAGTACCAGAGCACATCACTACGTGACTTTATTTGACATCGGACAGCTTGAAGGAGTTGTTAAATTTCTAACAAATCTGAATTTTACAGATGTGACAGCAAGAATGTGACATAACATCCATCACTGTAATCTATTGCTACATAATAAAGGTATAAATCTGTGCTTGTTAACTCTGTTCCTTGGTGAAATGGCCACTAATTTGTCACCAGTAACTAAAATAAGTGTGTGATTTGATAGAAAGATATCTTTCTTGTACTTTTACTTTCATTCTTTAAGTACATTTAAGAGTTTATACTTTTCTACTTTGAGTTAACATGAGTTAGCTTTTGTACCAGACTGTACATCAATGCTGATTACAGTGTCTGATAACCTTCCATCAAATAGAGTGGAAAACAAATTCTTTTATGAAGCTAAAACATACATCTAAACATATATAACGCCATATATTTTATTCAAATGGTGATACTCATAACACTCATATATATTTGTTGGTGTCTGTAAAGACTGTTTGAGAAATATAATCTTCATGTTCATATATAATGTATAATATAAAAGGAATATAATGTTCAACTCACATGTTCAACTTAAATCAACACATTGTGGACTCATAATGCATGAGCACATACCATCAATGCTTTTGAAATCCAGTAGATAACTGCGGTTGTCCACTTGATAGAGCTGCAGGCTCATTTTCACAAAGTTTCCAGTCACTGGGTTCTTCCTGCGCACCCTCAGGTGATAGGGATTCACCACCTAGAATGCACAAAACATAAGAGGTACACACTTTAAGCATGCACATCCTTATGAAACTCAGTGAGTTTTTTTTTCAGTTGGGTAAAGATTAACGGTCACACCATTGTGCAAACCAATATATTTCAGTGATTTAATGTGCTTCATATTTTAATCCTTGGCACATTACAATTCAAATTTTGAGATAATCTCATTTGCATGGGATTTCAATGTTTTCCCAAAAGATTCAAAGCAAAGGAAAATGCTAACCATTACATTTCTATGAACTAGTTGTGCAAATAGTCTGGGGAGCAAATAACAAAACTGTGATCAAATTATCACCAGCTAAACTCAAACTGCCATAAAGAAACTGGAATACATCATCATTTGCTCCAGGCTATTTCAGCATCCTTTACCACATCATCTCTTTATACATGAAATTTTCACAAGAGATTGTGTAGTTAAGACTTTAACTGTTTCTTGTTCACTCTTTATTTGGCACAATTTCAGATACACTGGTTTGTTCATCTACAAACAGATAGCTGGAAATCCATTTGTGTGAAATCCAAGTATATCTCTACACAGCATGTACTTTTTGGCTCTCACCTTCCAGTCATACTCAAGCTGCTTCATGGCGCGGTACACTTCAGCCATGATGTCGTAGGGTCTGCTCTGACTGCGGATACCAAGATGCCACTTAGCCTTTTTCACTGCCAGAGGTTTGGGTTTTGTGGTGTTCAGGGCGTCCAGTGGGCACCGGGCCTTGGGGCTGTCTGCCAGCAGTGGGGGCATCCTCTCAGGGTGTGGCTTGATGCTCTCGTCGATGAAGGAGCCAGCTGGTGGGCTGGAGGCCAGGTAGAACTCACTGGCCTGGTTCATGATACGGCGGTTGTCGATGATGAGGTGGTAGGCAACAGCCAGCTGGTCCTGAGGATCGCCACTGTACAGGCTGCTGAGCACCTCAGCCTCAGCACATTCAAACTTCTCACAAACGTCCCGCACAGCTTCCTCATCGACCGCAGCACTGTCATATGAAGCGTCCTCCGGGAACAGGTAGCTGGGCAGATCCTGCTTAAACCATTCATCTTCTCTGAGGGGACACAGTCACACAACCACCATTGGACACATCATTTTGCTTACTTGACACTATATGACCAAACGTATGGGGACATTTACATTTATGGCATTTGGCAGACACCCTTATCCAGAGCAACTTACATTTCTTTCATTTATACATCTGAGCAATTGAGGGTTAAGGGCCTTGCTCAAGGGCCCAACAGTGGCAGCTTGGCGGTGCTGGGATTTGAACTCACGACCTTCCGATCAGTAGCCCATCATCTTACACTCTTAACCACTGAGCTACCACTGGACACCTGACCATCACAATTTTATGTGGGTCCCCAAACTGTTTCCACAAATTTGGATACAAGAAATGGTCTAGTATGTCTTTGTATGCTGTAGCATTAAGTTCTCCCTTCAATGGAACTAAGAGGCCCAAACCTGCATGACAATGCTCCTGTGCACAAAGCGAGCTTCATAAATACATGTTTTGCCAAGACTGGTGTTGAAGAACTTGAGTGGCCTGCACAGAGCCCTAACCTCAAACCCACTGAACACCTTTGGGATGAACTGGAACACCGACTGCACCCCAGGCCTCCATACCCGACATCAGTGCCAAACTTCACCAATGCTCTTGTAGCTGAATGAGCAAAAATTCCCCACAGCCACGCTCCAAAATCTAGTGGAAAGCTTTCCCAGAAGAGTCGAGGTTATTATAACAGCAAAGGGGGAATAAAGTTGGAATGGGATGTTCAACAAGCACATATGGGGTGATGGTCAAGTGTCCACATTCTTTTGGCCATATAGTGTAAGTAGAAATACTTATTGTACTTAAGTATGTTTTAGGAATACTTCAGTACAAATGTCATCTTTAACGTTTGGTTGATTATTTTACTACAATAAATGTCTCCAGATTCCTTCTATTACTGCAATATTGCAGCTTTTTGATAAAGCATGCAATACACCATAGAAAGATTCTTATTCTCTTTCTCTATTTTTGATACCCAAGTACTTCTGATACATAACTACAAATAATATCTGAGACTTTAAAACTTCAACAAGTAGTTTTCTTATGGGTAACCTTCACTGAAATTATTTCCTAGTAAGATATGAAGATATTTCCTAGTAAGATTGATCGATAGTGGATTTTACCGATACCGATTAATTAACTGACTAACAAAGTTGGGCAGTACCTGCCGATAACCGATTCATCAACCATTGAACCATGAAAATGTACTGTACTTTTTAAAATGTAATAAATATATAAACATTAATATATATTAACTATTAATAAATATTAACGTAAATTAAAATATATACATCCAACCTGCACCAAAAAGTAACACTCCAATTAACAGATAAAAATAGACATCCAAAATGAATGAAAAAAAAAAAACACTTCAAATAACACAACAAAATTTGTCAGTGATAGTTTTTATTTCGCCTCTAGAGGCCGCTCTCATACTGTATAATGACAGTGGACCCTTCTCAGCCACTCACGCAACAGACGCAACCGGGAATCAGTGTTCCATAGTTCCAGCAATCGGTTATTGGTGACAATTAATCGGTAAAACCGATCAATCAGTCAACCTCTACTTTATACAACACTGGGAAGGGTCAGGAGTTACTAGTTTGTGTTTATATAAGTTGTGTTCATGTTATGTGGTTTTTAAAATGCGATTTTAAAACCTGGTGTTTCATGGTGTCTTGAGGCATCAGCGTTTTGAGTGTCTAACCTGATGTCTTTGATTGTGGCCCTCTTCAGAGGGTCCACCTGGAGCATGAGCATCAGCAGGCTGGCCACAGAGCGATTAAGGTACTCAGGGATGTAGAAAACTCCTCCACGGATCTTCTTGAAGAGAGTGGGTACATGCTCATCATCGAAGGGCAATGTGCCACACAGCAGAGCGTACAAGATCACACCACAGCTCCAGATATCCACCTCTGGACCTGCGTACAGCCTTTCAGGGACAATACAATATACAGGTAAAGCGTGTTTGTGAGAACAAACAAAATCAACCTCTGTGTTTGATTTCAGTTTTGATCCAGTGTTAAAAAAAAAAAAAACATGACGTTAGTCACCAGCCAGATGCCTTCTATCTACTTTTTGCACTTACATCTGACATCAGATGATCCACAAGCACAGGAAATGCTTTCGTGACTCTAACGTTTTACTAAATATTGTTTACGCGGCTAAAAGCAGATATTATAATCAGAGTGAGTGTTTTAAAATAAACTGTACCAGGTATTGATATAAAATCGTAAGTTATAGTGGAGGCAGAGTTGAGTTATGCATACACAGTGAGGATTTAATATTGAAATTGCACGCATTAGTATTCAGACATCAGATGTAACTACAGATTTAAGCACTATTCAGAGCTTGAACAGGATTTGTGTGTGGAGTTTGCCTAGAACAAAATCATGTCTCCGTTACACGCAATTCTGAATATGGATTTAGGTGCATTATTCTTGCGCGATATCAGCTCGATTGAGGAGCGGTATTAAGTGCCACTTTCAAATACTTTAATTTAATATGTCATGCTGAAATTTATGTTTTGGGCCATTTCAGGCCAATATTACATATATAAACATGACATTATTAATTAATTATTAGTATTGTCCACAAAAAATGTTTGTGGAAGAGAAGACCAAATGTATTATGGATAAAGTTAGGAATAAAATTAGGTAAGCTGTAAGCGTAGCAGATGAGTGCTTGGCCATTATTAATTTATTCATTTGACTCAAAATAGCCAATTAAAAGTGTGATAAAATAACCAACATCCCACATACACATTACATTTTCATGACCTCGGCTTGGATCTTATGGCTTTATTAAAATGTGTGCACAGTTAACTGTTGGTGCTTTGTATAAAAAAAAAATAAAATGTGAAATCAAGTGCTACTTTATAATCTGAAGAACAATGAGGTTTTTTTTTTTTACATATTGTAAAATTAAACCAAATTTGCAGTGACTAATGTGACAAATAAAATTAATAAAACTATGCATGCAGCAATACATTGGCAATATACTAAACTCCTATTAAATTTATTCCAATTTTTTTATTCTTCATTTTTAAATTGACAGCAAAGAATAAAAAAAAAAAAAGTGATCTGCTTCTTCAGTCTGCATTTTCTTTCTCCCAATTTTTTTTTCAGGCTTAAAGTAGTGCTTGTGATTAAAGGTGGTGGTCTAGATGCGATGGAAAAACAATCTCAGATGCTTCTTGTAAGGAAAATTCTGGCAACCTGAGATGCATGAACTACACGCAGATTTGCATTAGATGCTTTAGCAAGTGGAGATGTTTCAATATACAGACTAAATCTGGCCTGTGAATGCTCTAGGCTGCTCGATCACACATTTAGTGCACTTGTAGCCATTATAAAAATAAAAATAAAGACATCACATTTTGATGAATGCCATATGAAAGCATGACCAGTCTGTCCTCTCCAAAGACTAAGTACAGAGACACGTAGTTACAACCATTTATTGTTTATTTATTTATTTATTTATTTTAATTATATGTCACATAAGAAGTCGTCAGGCAGTCAGTCTTTCATTAAAAAAAATGCAGGGGTACAATTAACCATGTAGTTGACAGGCTACCTATCTGGCACCAAGCAGTTATATGTAATGCAAAAGTGGCAGCATAGTCAGTTTGTCCTACAAATTGAAAATATGAGATCAGAGGTCATGACTTCTTACCTTCCAGAGATGACCTCTGGAGCAGCGTAGTTAGGTGAACCACAGCTTGTTCTCAAGAACTCCCCATCTGACATCATGTTTGACAGGCCTAAAAACAAACAAACAAACAAAAAAAAAAAAAAACACAAGACAACCAGACTTAACCTCAAATAAAGGGCACTATAACATAATAAGAGCTGTTCCTTTGAAAGATTCAAAATGCAATAGAACAACTGCAGTATATTACATATAGCTGCCTTGAAGCAAATCACTAGAAACGGATGGATATTACAGTGCCATTGATTAAAGAATGGGAAACTAAACTGAGAGAAACTGAGAGCATAAACTGGGGGCCTAGAAACAGAATTCCAAAAACTATGGAATAATAACACGCAAAACAAGAAGATTTAGTAAGCAGGTTAAGTTCCTCCCCACATTCCACTACGTACTCCCTTTCTGTCTTTCTTTCTTTCATTCTTTCTCTCTTTATTTATCTATCATTTTGTAATTTCTGTAATGATCTTAATATGGGTATATAGTTAGCCTTTTGTATGATGAACAATCCATCTTTTTGGTAAAAAAAAAAAAAAAACTGCATAAGGAAATGTGCAAATTGTAAATGCACAACTTGCAATAAAATAATAGGAAAAAGCTGTTCCATTTGACTGATTTAAAGTTTCAAGTCTAACTGGGTCAGATCCAAAGGACAACTAATTGGGTTCAAAGGTCAACAAAAGGAAAAACACTCTCTTTTCAAGCCAGTGGCAAGTATGTAGATTACGCTTTTAAAATGATGATGTAAAGTCTAGGACTAGCTCAGGTGTGTATATTACCCATAATCAAAGCAGGACATTATACACGGCACACGCATATTAAAAAAATGAGGACCATCAAGAGGGAGATGAAGGTGATAGAGGTCAAAACAGATACTTTCTGTGAAACAAAGTAAAAGTAAAAGGAAACCACTCTTTCTTGTAGCTTCTTATGATCAGAAAAGGCACACATAGATGAATAACATCCTACAGGTTTTCAGCAGCCTTTTGTTATAATTCACGTGTCTAAGAACTGCTTTTTCCCCTAATAGCTATCATTATCGTTTGTTTTTCTAAAAAGGTAAATACGATCTCGATCTGACATCTTCTTTCCTAAATGACCAAACAACCTGCTTAATAGACTAACTGCCAGAGGAGATGTCAAAACTGCCTGTTGCTTAGCAACTCTCTCTGTCCCTGTGTACCGAAGTCAGCAATCTTGGCGTTCATGTTGCCGTCCAGAAGGACGTTCTCGGGTTTCAAGTCTCTGTGCACCACCATGTGTCTGTGGCAGTAGTCCACTGCAGAGATGATCTGCTGGAACAAACGTCGTGCTTCATTGTCCTCCACCTGCTCGGAGAGAGAGAACGATGATGAAGAATTATTCGTATGAATAATTACTTACACACACACACACACACACACACACACACACACACACACACACACACACACACACACACACTTCTACGAAGAGGTCCATCGAAATCAAAATCAAAGCCATTTTTGGCAATGGTGTGGTCAGGGTGGAAAGACGGCTGCTCTTAATTTAAACATTATGAACAATATAAAAAGATCATTTCCAACAAATGATTGCTTTGGGCACACTTGGAAAACAGTTTCACTTTTATCATCCAGCCTGTGAACAGTTTGCTTAAACATCAATCAACCTATATAGTGTACCTCGAGGAGTGGACAAATGACAAATCCATGAGCTAGCCCACCAGGAAAACAAAAGCCCCAGTGTGTGTGTCCCAGTCTCACATTTTGGTTACCCAGAAACCTCACCTGATGCGGCTAAAAAAAAAAAAGTGGTAGCTAATATAATGTACAACCCCAACATTATTCTGAAATTGTTTCACAAATTGTAGACAGTTTTTCGCAGATTGGTGAACCTCTGCCCATCTTTACTTCTGAAAGACTCTCTAAGATACTCTTTTTATAACCAATCATGTTGCCAATTAACCTCCAGCTGTTTCTTTTTAGTAACACTTATTTTTCCAGCCTTTTGTTGCCCCCGTCCCGACTTTGAGACGTGTTGCTGCCATCAAAATTCAAAATTACCTTATTTTTTCCTTAAAATGGTACATTTCCTCAGTTTAAACATTTGATATGTTTTCTTTGTTCTATTGTGAATAACTTCTGAATAAATTATGAGATTTGCAAATCATTGCATTCTGTTTTTATTTACTATTTTACACAGCGTCCCAACTTTTTTGGAATTGGGGTTGTAATAACAAATTTAAGTATGCACTTCCTTACATGTAGAGTGTATCGTTACATGTTCGCTGGGCAACTACGCATAAAAAACTAATAGCCCAGGCATGAAATCTGCTTGTCCCAGGTGCCCAGGCTAGTGATTTTCCACCCCTGATCAACTGCAAAACAAATTAGCACAATGTAAATGCTTGTCTAAAAAAACTATATAAGGTACACTTTATCTTTAATAGCCCATGTGTTGCTATTCACAATCTGAGAGCATCTACATGGCAGATGAACCTGATAAAATCTCCAAAGTGTACCTAAGGTAAGTGTACCTAATAAAGTGACTGCAAAACACACTTTAGAGAGCATAATGTGGGATTCTTACCCTTCCATGCTTACAGATATAGTCAAAGAGCTCTCCTCCAGATACATATTCCATCACCATGAAGAAGTCTGTGGGAGTACTGATCACCTGATACCTGCAAAAAACACACACACACACACACACACACACACACACACACACACACACACACACACACACGCACATGTCCATTATATTACTTTTAATTACAGTGATATTTCAATGTATTTATTACAGCAGACTTAGTGCTGTGCAAAGACTGAATGTGTAAATATTGTTTAAAAAATTAAGATTGCTGTAGTATTTACTGTAGTTGCTTGCAGTAATGCAAAAGAGCTTCAACAAGTACTGAGACTCATTCTACAATATTCATGAGTGGTGGCATAAGTTCATGTTAAAATGGTATAACCTACATATATTGTGCTGTATGTTTGTGAGAGTTGCTTATGTAGTTAGCCCCATTATCATGAAACCGTGGTGGAAGCCCAAAATGTGCTGGCCTGTAAGTGCGAGACATGTTACCAAACCAAACACACAACAGAAAAATCAGAAAACGCAAAAACAAAACAAAAACAAAACGCCAAATTTGGAAACATGACAGCAAAACCAAAAACACAACAGCACAAAATTGAAATGTCCTTATTGAACATCACATGCTTGTTACTGCTTGGACACGCCAGTACTTGCACGTTTTCTGTCTCTTATCTAGTTAGCCCAATGAAAACGATTTATAGTGAGGAATAATTGTTTATTCTGAATAATGCAGCTTCCTTTAGGCGGGGTTTCGACATTCGCATGCTCATATTAATGCTGGTAAAGTTGACAGCACATCTAAGATGCCATCACATCAATGTCCTTTATAAAATCAAACACGGATAAAAGCATCATCAGATTCATTTAGGCTCATATTTCCTCTTATTGTAAACATCCCCCAGCTCTCCATTTTCACTGGTCTCTTAGACTGATGTGTGCTGTAGCCAATCAGCAATAAGCATGTCATGTTCATTAAGGACCTACCCATTCTGTTCTAAGGTAATGCTGTTGCGTTTTTGGGTTTGTTGTTGCGTTTTCTGATTTGCGATTGTGTTTTTTTGGTTTGTTACTGTGTTTTGCACTTATGGGACAAAATTAAGTTGGTTGAACTTGATACAAATGTTTGCCAAAATGCAATAAATGTCAATGTACTTGGAACTTTGGCGAAAAAAAAAAACAAAAAAAAAAACACAACAATTGGTGTAAACAGGGACACTAATACACAAATGGGCCTCATTTATCGAGTCGGATACAAACAGGTTTGTGCGTAAATCGTTCGCACGAGTGTTTACACAAGAAATTTGGTATTCACGAAAATTCTGGAAATTCTGAAAAACGTTCGTATCCTACTCGTGCTCCTGTGTGTAAAATCACTCATAAGACGACAAATGTAAATACTGACTTGACTGACTTCAAAGCATATATCATATTGTATGGATTACTATACTTTCATATATGGATTATACTGTTGAGTTTAAATTGCTTATTTTTATTACGTTTACAGCATTTAGCAGATGCTCTTATCCAGAGAGAGTTACAGTATATACAGTAAGTGCTTTGGAGTCTCTATTAAAAACACATCCTCATGCTAGTTCACTAGGACGGCGACTGTATACCATCAAGAACACTTTGTGAAAACCAGTTGCTTTACATTATTGGCATTAATAAGAGAACATTAAAAATAACGACAACACAAACCCATAAATTAAGACAAATAAAATGAATCATTCAGAGACGACAAAAGAAATGGCGCTGTATAAACAAGTCAAGTCAAGTCAAGTCAAGTTAGTATGAGCCGGAGGATGAGCCGGTCTTTCTGCACATAGTTGTAAGCTGTAAACAAATGCCTCAGCTTATGGCAGATTTAGTGCTTGCTTATTATTATTATTATTATTAATATTATATATTACTAAAGATTTTTACTGACATAGAAGTGAGTCAAAATAACTTCCACTTCTTGATAATTAAGGCCCAATATCCATATTTCAAATGTTAATGTAAAGACTATTGGCATAATTTAGCAGGAATAATCTTCACCTTGATAGCAGCTGAGCTTATCGTTGTCACTGTGAGAGCAAATAGCAGCGTTGCCTGTTGCTGTATGCACACTGAGGGGCCATGCAGAATTAAAGGTCAAACTGCGTATTTAATAGACATCACAGCCGATGAGGTCTGACACGAACCTTTTCACAATGGAGCTATCAATAACACATGTACCGCTCTGTATTCAGCGTGCTATCTCCTCGGGCTTTCACACGCTCATCTTTGATATCGTCTCCCCGAGAGGGACAGCGAGACTCCCGCCACAGCTCAGAACACACGCCGTCTCCCTGTGGAGCATCGCGGCTGGGCTCTAGCTCTCGTTTTAACAGGCTTCTGTCCCCTCTTACTCATTGCAAGCGTTCTACTGTTTTGATGACAGGAGACAGCAGATTCACTGCAGGAGAAACTGCATGAAAGCCTTTTTCAGATCTGCTCGGCTCAGCATGGGGGAGAATGGTAGAGGAGGAAAAGTACAGCTGAAGAGCTGCTGGAGTGGATATGTAGAAACTGTAAGAATAAGGGAAACTTTAAGGCGCTTTTATAACCTAGAAGCTGGTTGTATTCGATCTACACCAATCAGTTATAGATATTATTCATTAATTCTGCAAAATGACAAACACCATGACTTTAAATTTAAAGAGCTGGGGGGGGAAAAAATCATTCTCATCGTCATGTCATAGCAGATCTCTGTACTGTCCAGAATGACTTATGGATTAATATTTAATATTATATTGTAGGGGTGTAACGATACAGTGTATTGTATTCTATCATTCGATATGATGCTCTCGATTCCATACTTCTGTATGTCAAACAGTACATTCCACAGACTGCATAATAAAGTAGGTTATTCATCATAAAATATCACTTGTATTACATGAGGTCTTACATGTATCCTAAGCACATGCTTCTGTGTAGGTTTGCACGGTATACCGGTACTACGGTAGTATAATCAATACGGTAGTACCTTAAGTAATGTTGTATGTGCGTCAGTTAATACTATTTTTTGCTAAAACGACACATCTCACTGCTTTTGCAGAATACACAACGGTTCATTTACCCAAAATTCTTTACCTTAATCTTTAAAGATTTCCTGTTTGCTACAAACAGAGCTAACGTTACGCTAACAGCTGTGTGTAAATACTAGAATTAGCCGTGTTAGATAGTAAGTGAGCTAACGTTCCCAATTTTATGATTTTTTTTTTTAGTTGGTTTCCAAATTCAGTTATTTATTCCTCATGATGTCCTCGTTCTTAGTTCTCTGAGGACAATTTCCATTTACATGATTTCGTTGCTCTGGGGAACAATAGATGAAATATGTGGCACATTGAATTAGTTGCTCGCCAATTGTATGATTGTTCTCGGGTTTTTCCATCAGCCAGTTATTCATTCTCATTAATAAAGTATTCAGAGGAAAATTCGGTTTGTCTGTTTTCATTTATATCGGTGTATTTCTGTAAATTCGGTTCCTTTTGTAGATTTGAATGATGAAATAACACAATATTGCGTGGTATTGTGATACTTCAGCTGGTATAGTATCGGAAGATATGTTTACGGTATCGTGACAGCCCTACTTCTGTGTCGGTCTCTAAAGTTAGACAAATGGCATGAAGCCAGACGCGCGCACACACAAGATTGTTGATTCACCGACAGACACACACACAAGATACGCTGATTCGACCTGGGCTAAAGAAATCACCGCAGCGACGGAGAAGCTCATATTCACTAGTGGAGAGTGCGGAAAAGCTCTCCACCACCCACAGAGTTACACCAGTGAAAGCTTAGCCATGTTTCATTTTGTTACGTTTGAATGCACTATTGTTTTCTTTTATGCTACTAAAAGTTGAAATGGACTGTCATTATGAAGTTTTAATTATTGTACCTTTACCATGTTGAATGTTTACGTGAACTGAATGTGGAAACCTAATGCGCATATTCAGGCAATGTTTATTTTTGCTGTATCGAAAATGTGTCATCGAGACAACTGCGTATCTTATTGAATTTGAATCTTGTTGATCGTTTCACTCCGATTATATTGGTGTAAATATTCTGTGGATGTACATCCAGGCTGGAACTAATATAACTGCTGTGTAGAGTTTAAACATTAATAAAATCCACATGCAACGGGAAATGACAAATGTAGCCGACATTTTAGGCCGCTCAGTGTCACAGCAGGTATCGCTGCCACCTCACAGCTCCAGGGTTCAGCTTGTTTGTGTTAAGTTTTCTGTGCATGTGTGGATTTCCACTGGGTTCTCCAGGTTTCCTCCCACCTCCAAAATCATGACAGTATGTGGATTGGATATGCTAACTTCTAACTTGCTAACTTGCCTCTAAGGGTGTTTTTACACCTGACTCGTTTGGAGTGTTCGTGGTGAGAAAGCAATCAGACCCAACGGACCAACGAACCAACCTGTATAGTGATGCATGATGGGAACTTTTGAAAGCGAACCGAGCCAAAGAGAAGATGCAACACTAACAATTTAAGTCCCTGTTTCGGAACAAAGCACAGATCTACAGTGTAGATCAACAGTGTGCCTGAATGTGTGTGTGTGTGTGTGTGTGTGTGCGCTGCGCATGGTGCCCTGACGTCCCATTCAGAGTCTGTCTCTGCCTCATGCCCAGTGTTCCCAGTATAGCCTTTGGACTCACCATGACCCTGACCAGGTCTGAAATATTCTACAAATCTCAACAGGTACTTGCTTCATCACCCAAAATTTCCTGAAGAACATGGGAAGAAAATAAGTTTTTCTTTATTTTCAGTGATTGTAATATTAACTGATGGGGTCAATTTGAAAGTCCAACACTTTTACACAAAATGATAGATTTAAAGTGAATTTTTTTATTTTTTTTATTTAAAAGTAAATGATTACAATGTCCTTAATGTTCTTATGCCATTAGTATGGATGCTAGTTAACCACATTTTGTGTATTTGCTAATTAAATTCTAAACCTCCCCAGTTATTGCGATCAACCTTATTACTCATTTAAGGGCAAAACACAGTCGCTGTCAGTGAAAATGAGTAAAAATGAGTTTGTTGCCTGAAATGGGTTACATGTTCATTTTCTGAATGGCTAAATGAATGTTTTCTTTGATTCCCTGTTGAAACATCCACCCATCCATTTTCTGTACCGCTTATCCTACACAGAGTTGTGGAGAGCCGGGAGTGTATCCCAGGGGACTTGGGGCAGGGGACACCCTGGACAGGGTGCCAACCCGTCACAGGGCACAATCGCACACACCCATTCACACAGTATGGACAATTTGGAAATGCCAATCAGCCTACAACGTATGTCTTTGGATTGGGGGAGGAAACTGGAGTACCCGGAGGAAACCCCTGAAGCACAGGGCTCCGGAGGCGGGAATCGAACCCCCAACCGCGGATGTGCGAGGCAAACGTGCTAATTTCAATAATAATGCTGAAGGCTTAATAGAATCCCACTTTTGATGCAGTGGAACAGTAAACGATTGTGGGTGCAAATAAAATACATTAATAAGTTCTTATGAAAGGAAAGTGGCTAGCGAGCAACTTTCTTCTCAGGCTCCGGTTCTAAGTGTGTGTGTGTGTGTGTGAGAGTGTGTGTGTGTGTGTGTGTGTGTGTGTGTGTGTGTGTGTGTGTGTGTGTGTGTGCATACTCTTCCACTCACAGCTTGATGATGTGTGGATGCCGGAACAACTTGAGGTTCTGGATTTCTCGTTTGATTTTACCGACCACATCTAGACTGCGAATCTTCTGCCTGTTCAGGATCTTAACAGCAACCTTGTGCCCTGTTAGCTGGTGCTCTCCGACTGTTAGGCAAAACGAACACACACACGGTGCACAAATGAAATCTCAGCTGCAACACCACCACCAACAGTTTCCTCAAACACAGCTGGCGAAAGATCGGATTGAATTCAAAGAAATCAGACTACAGGACCAGAGGTCAGTGACATCCTGCTTTAAGCTTCTAACAAAACAATGAGAAACAAGGTTTCACTGTTTCAGTGTTAAGCTTCCCATCCCTGACTTTGCAAAGACAAAGATGGTGTGATATGACCTGAACGTGAACAAGCAAACACAAGGCGTGATACTATCATTACTTGGCAAAATAATGTTCCGCTGAATGTGCTTGCTTGACTTCCTAAAAAAACAGGTTCAGTGAAAGGCAGTAATATAAATAATTAATAACAATAATAATTAGCTATTTTTAGAGCATCACAATTGCATGGCATTGGTGCTGAAAGAATTTTAAGCTTTCCTTATGAGAAAGTGCCTTCATAGCCTCTGGAATCACTACTGAATTATGGAAGCTTTGCTATAAGATAGAAGAAAGATGTGCAAGGAAAGTATCATGTAAGCTTACATGCTCAACTCTGATCAGACTGCATTATTTATACAGTACAATGCAAATATCTTAGGCAGATGTGAAAAAATGCTGTAAAGTAAGGATGCTTTCAAAAAGAGACATGTTAATGGTTTATATTTATCAATTAACAAAATCCAAAGTGAGTGAACAGAAGACAAATCTACATCATATTAATATTTGGTGTGACCACCCTTTGCCTTCAAAACAGCATCAATTCTTCTAGGTAAACTTGCACAAAGTCAGGGATTTTGTAGGCATATAGTCAGGTGTATGATTAAACAATTGTACCAAACAGGTGCTTATGATCATCAATTCAATATGTAGGTAGAAACACAACCATTAACTGAAACAGAAACAGCTGTGTAGGAGGAATAAAACTGGGTGAGGAACAGCCAAACTCAGCTAACAAGGTGAGGTTGCTGAAGACAGTTTACTATCAAAAGTCATACACCATGGCAAGACTGAGCATAGCAACAAGAGAGAAAGTAGTTATACTGCATCAGCAAAGTATCTCTCCCAGGTAGAAATTTCAGGGCAGACAGGGGTTTCCAGATGTGCTGTCCAAGCTCTTTTGAAGAAGCACAAAGAAACGGGCAACGTTGAAGATTGTAGACGCAGTGGTCGGCCAAGGAAACTTACTGCAGCAGATGTCTTACTTCCCTTCGCAATCGGAAGATGTCCAACAGTGCCATCAGCTCAGACCTGGCAGAAACCAGTGGGACCCTGGTACACCCATCTACTGTCTAAGTGGCCTTCATGGAAGACTTGCGGCCAAAAAGCCATACCTCCGACATGAAAACAAGGCCAAGTGACTCAGCTATGCATGAACCACAGGAACTGGGGTGCAGAAAAATGGCAGCAGGTGCTCTTGAGTGATGAGTCAAAATTTGACATATTTGGCTGTAGCAGAAGGCAGTTTGTTTGCCGAAGGGCTGGAGAGAGGTACACGAATGAGTGTCTGCAGGCAACAGTGAAGCATGGTGGAGGTTCCTTGCAAGTTTGGTGCTGCATTTCTGCAAATGGAGTTAGGGATTCGGTCACAATTAATGGTCTCCTCACTGCTGAGAAATACAGGCAGATGCTTATCCATCATGCAATACCATCAGGGAGGCATCTGATTGACCCCAAACTTATTCTGCAGCATAACAAAGACCCCAAATATACAGCGAAAGTCATTAAGAACTATCTTCAGCGTAAAGAAGAACAGGGAGTCCTGGAAGTGATGGTATGGCCCCCACAGAGCCTTGATCTCAACATCATTGAGTCTGTCTGGGATTACATGAAGAGAGAGAAGCAACTGAGGCTGCCTAAATCCACAGAAGAACTGTGGTTAGTTAACCAAAATGTTTGGGCCAACCTACCTGCTGAGTTCCTTCAAAAACTGTGTGCAAGGGGGCGTGGCTCTACATTCCGTTGTTGTAATTGTTGTTGTTGTGGTGGTAGGGGTGTGGCTCTACATTCTGTTGTTATTATTGTTGTTGTTGTGGTTGGGGTGTGGCTCTACACTCTGTTGTTATTATTATTGTTGTTGTTGTGGGGGGGCATGGCTCTACAGTACATTGTTATTATTGTTGTTGTTGTGGTGTGGCTCTACATTCCATTGTTATTATTGTTGTTGTCGTTGTGGGGGGGCGTGGCTCTACAGTACATTGTTATTATTGTTGTTGTTGTGGTGTGACTCTACATCCCATTGCTGTTACTATTGTTGGTGGGGGGGGTGGCTCTACATTCCATTGTTATAATTATTGTTGTTGTGGTGGGGGCGTGGCTCTACAGTACATTGTTATTATTGTTGTTGTTGTGGTGTGGCTCTACATTCCGTTGTTATTATTGTTGTTGTGGGGGGCGTGGCTCTACAGTACATTGTTATTATTGTTGTGGTGTGGCTCTACATTCCATTGTTATTATTGTTGTTGTGGTGGGGGCGTGGCTCTACAGTACATTGTTATTATTGTTGTTGTTGTGGTGTGACTCTACATTCCATTGCTGTTATTATTGTTGGTGGGGGGGGGGGGCATGGCTCTACATTCCATTGTTATAATTATTGTTGTTGTGGGGGGCGTGGCTCTACAGTACATTGTTATTATTGTTGTTGTTGTTGTGGTGGGGGCGTGGCTCTACAGTACATTGTTATTATTGTTGTTGTTGTGGTGTGGCTCTACATTCCATTGCTGTTATTATTGTTGGTGGGGGGGCGTGGCTCTACATTCCATTGTTATAATTATTGTTGTTGTGATGGGGGTATGGCTCTACATTCCGTTGTTCTTATTGGGGGCGTGGCCGCAACGACAGCTCTAGCTGATCATTCCAGTGAAAAGACACTGACATTTAACTCAAGATCTTTCAGCATCGTTTGATGATAAAGGCAACACATGTAAATGCAAAGAACAGATTCATCCTCTACAATAGAAACAGAGGAGAGTTATGAAGCCAGGAGGCCACATGGGGGCGGTGAAGATCAGGACTGTACAACAGAGGGGAGGGTTTGGCGAGTTCTCCGGTCGCTGTGGTTGGTTTTTATGTAGATTCCCTTACTGCTTCCTCAAGGTCATGCAAACTGCTGCTATATCACCAGCATACACTTGCACCTTTTCTCTCTGTATAGCATATCGTCATAATACATAAATGTCCCAAGGCTATGTATTTCAGTACAGTGTAAACAAGCACACAGTGGGTCTGCCCATTGATCTTGGTCAGCTGGATTAGATTATCAGGATGAGGCTGCGAAAAACAGGCGACGCAAAATGTGTAAATATATCATTCATAAAACTCCGCCTACCCGCGGAGATAGTGTAAACCCTGGGTACAGGAGTAGACAGAAATAGTATGCTACAACGTAACATTTAATATTGTAGTTACATCTAGCGCCACATTTATTATATCAATGGCAAGCATTCGGGGTCAGAAAGCAGCGTTTTGTTTAACTATCTCGCAGAATTATTCAAGCTAACGTAGCCCCAACCAAACCAAACACACCGCTTACACACAGTGCCAGTGGACTGTCACGCTGAAACTGGAGCGGGGAGAAACTCGACAGCTTACGCAAACCGCGCTGCGTGTTTTGCGTAAACTGACTGACCGCCGGCAAGTTGAACGCTAACGGCCACGAAAACAAACGTTTAACGCTATTTTCCCTTCAGCGTCAGCAAAACCACAGAAAAGCCACACGACTTAACTCTTCACTTTGCCAAACGTGCCGACTCCGAGCGTGTCTCCAAGGATGTAGTGTCCTATCTTGACCCTGCCTTCGTGCTTCTGCTTCTCGGCCATTTTACTATCCTGGCTCCGTTAGCTCGGTGTAGCCAGAATACAGAAAAGGGGCGTGACTGGAGTGCATAAAGGGGCGGGGCTCGAGTGCAGGCACGGTTCCAGACGGGGCTTCAAGCTGCTAGGATTAGGACTGATCTCAGATCAGCTTGTCTAGTCAGCAGTAATCAGTAAAGTGATATCCGCGCTCCAGGAAGGCTGTTCTCGGGTCAGTGCATCCAGGCGTGTGGAAAATGGGGGCGGGGCACTGCATGACAAGAACACATTACCACTTTTGAAGCAACACGTGTTAGGCCGTATAAATAAATAAGGGGTGACATGAGCGCATTTATCTGAGGATTAAAGTTGATATAATGTAGGTTAATAACATGAATGTATGACTGATAGGATCGTAGGTATTGTAGTAGTATTATAATATGTAATATTATATGTTATATGTTAAATGTCACCGCATTTAAATAAATTGATCACGTGCTTTATTTGTTCCAAACTGTTACTGGCGTATTTACAAATAGAAAATGCATTTACGCATTTAATAGTGTACGGATACAGCCGATTAGTATAGCCTACTACAGGGGATTTATTATTATTATTATTATTATTATTATTATTATTGTTATTGTTATTATTATTATTATTATTATTATTATTATTTTCAGTGGAAGTATTTTGTGCCATTGTTCTGAAAGTGCGTCCAAGCTTTTATTTTATTTGTACGATACTGCTGTGGTGATCACTATCAAGTTATAGTTACGATATAGTTGTTATTTTAGCTATTGTAGCCTAGTTATGGGCCTAATTGACTGCTTGCTTAGGTAATTGTCTTGTAATAAATTGTTTCCTTTTGAATTCAACTGAAATAACTTAAATACATAGTGTATCTCATGAACTGCATCTTAGATACATAAAATACAAAATCTGTCGTTTAACACAGTACAACTGTTTTCATTAAACAAATATTTATTGTTTTATTACTATTATTATTATTGTTGTTGTTGTGATTGTAGTAGTAATAGTAGTAGTAGTAGTAGTAGTAGTAGTTGTAGTTGTAGTCTTTACCACTAGATGGCAGAAGTGGATCAGTGCTGAGATTTTAAAAATAGAAAATGATCAAGCAGTGTATAAATATCACAGAACAGTGTAGCAGGTAATATCCCCTAACCGTTGGTTAAGGGCACAAACACTCGCCAGTGTCTTTCCTTCAATTATACGTGCATACTTATACGAAGTTATACGATATTGCATAATAATAATAATAATAATAATAATAATAATAATAATCATCATCATCATCATCATCATATGATAATCAGACTGTATCTGTTTAGTGCTCACAGGAAGCACAATCAGACAGCGAGTTGCATTGTCGCCTCACAGCTCCAGGGTTCTGGGTTCGATGTTGAGCTTGTGGTGGTTTTGCATGGCTTCCCCATGTTCGCATGGGTTTCTTCCGGGTTCACCCCCCACCTGTCCGAAAACATCCAGGTAGACTGATTGGCTACAATCATTTGTCGGGATAAAGTAGTTACTGAAGAATGAATGGATGAATGAATGAAACAGATTATATCTGTTTAGTGCTCATGGGAGACACGGTCAGACAGCGGTCAGCGCCCAGTGTTCCCACAGGCTT
The DNA here is from genome assembly GCA_023630585.1 of Cranoglanis bouderius. Lineage (NCBI taxonomy): Eukaryota > Metazoa > Chordata > Actinopteri > Siluriformes > Cranoglanididae > Cranoglanis > Cranoglanis bouderius. Next base: position 5,437,459 of record CM042547.1, read on the forward strand.
CAGAACCATCCTGACAAAGATAAAGTGGTTACTGATGAATGAATGAATGAATGAATGAATGAAGTAGTGGGTATTGACAGAGTGCCAGTGTATCTAATAGTAAAGAACATAAACAAACAAATAAATAAATAACCAATAATTAGCTTAAAAGTTTTGACATCCTCTCTTTGAGCTCAGGTAAACGTGTACTCTGCGTAAGATCAGACACTGCGCTATTTTATAACGAGACATTACTAGTTCTCTGACGCATCCGGGTGTTTTAGCGTGAGTTTTTTCAGGTTTCACAACAGCGTGTTATTGCGTTATGAATGAAATGTGACCGGTGCTGTGCTCACGTGTTGTCCCGCGCTGAAGCAGAGTTCTTCTGGCGTGCGTAATTGTCCGCGTTCACAGAGCACAGGCTGGGAGGAGGAAGGGGGCTGAACCTTTCCCATGCGCTCAGCACGAACAGTAAAGGGGAGACGCAGGAGGAGGAGGAGGAGGAGGAGGTGGCGATCAAGCAAGGATTCTTAAATGTGGAGCTGGACTTTCAGCACTTTTAAAGCACCGCGCTCTCTGCCTCTCCAAAGACCCCTCAATCCAAGTGAGCTGTAAGGTTTTTCCTACTGTATCGGTTTGATTTGAAAGGTACTCTTTAAAAAAAATAAATAAATAAAAAAGAAAAACTTAGACAGTTTTCTCCGTGAACAAATCACGTTTCGAGGGGGGACATTTGGACTTTTTTCTTTTTTTTTTAATCGCAACTTTTCAGGACTTCTTTCCAAAAACAAACGGGATTCCCTAGACTTGCTGACACGTCCTTAGGCTACTTTCCAGGACTCGTAGTTTAGTGTATGGACTGAGGTTTATTATAGAGAAGTACACTGTCTGTTGGATGCAATCGTACATGTACGAGAAAGCGATGGCACCCGAAACGAGAAACGGCGGCACATCGGCGTTCAACAACAACGGCACCGGCACAACCAGGAGGAAACTGTTGATAGTCCTGGATATCATCTGCCTTCTTTTAGGTGAGTGTTGCAGCCGTGCGTAAAGTACAACTTGAACCAGGACAGGGGGATACAGTTTAGAATTAGATGCAGACTTGCAAGAGAGAGAGAGAGAGAGAGAGAGAGAGAGACAGAGACAGACAGAGAGAGAGAGAGAGAGAGACAGAGACAGACAGAGAGAGAGAGAGAGAGAGCGCTTCATTAGGCGGCGGTTTTATTGTTATAGTCTATCATTGAAAATGACCCCAAACAAAACCACAAGTTCTGTCTTTTGATATTTAAATAGGCTATCTATACTACACAGCGAGATTCCTCCTGCAACGTGCAAATCTCTCTCGACAGTCTCACACTTTTAATTCCTGACACTTGTGCAGGGTGTCGTTGCGCATTGTTATCTCGTTAAGCAGATGCAAAGTGCCGTTATAAACAGTCTTATCACGGGGAATAGGGGCTGGGCACACAATGCACTGCTAGTTCAATATTTACTTATTGTTAAATGGAGGCTAATAACGCGTATATAACGGTTATATGATCATAAGAATGGTCATATTAGCCAATTCAGTATTCTATTTTGCGCTCTTAGGCATTTCTCTGGGTTTGGTGAGAAGTTGTTTGCGCATCACTTTCTACGCGCATCTTTACAATCCGCCTTTAAAACACTGATATAATCAACATTAGCAACTTTTTTTTTCTTATGGTTCTGTGTGAGTTTGGGAATTCTGTCACGCTTTCCAGTTTGCTCAAGATCAAGCTCTTAGTCTTGATTTCTTTTCTCTTTTTTCCCCCCCTTATGCAACGGTTTTTGGAAACTTATTTATTTATTTATTTATTTATTTGGAAAAATTCGGAAGGATGCTCTTCTCTTACCGTCTCTGACATATTAAAACCCACACATGCTCAAGTTTTTATTTATTTATTTATTTTAAAAAAAAATTAAATTTATTTTTCCTGTGCAGCCTACTTTTGTTTGCATGCACAGGCCAGCACTTCATCAGATACGCACCTGCACTGTCTGCATTCTGTTTATATGGTGTGGGGAACAGAAATGTGGCTTTGTGCATGTTGGGTCTCTGATTGCAGGACTGACAAATTGGATCCACTGCATCTATCTGATGATTCTCACTGAAACTTTAAAGTGACTATGCAAACCCTTACGTCTATGGCTCATCTACCAGCTCAAGAGCATCTTATATCCTGTCCGGTAGGATAACAAATAACCTGAAAGGAATGGTAAATCGTTTAGTCTGGCAAGCTGTTTGGAGGGTGTTGGCGGCCGATTCGCCTCGTAATTGTTTGAGTGCCTGGAAACCATTACAATGCTTTAATCAGTTCCCTAATGTCAGTGTTCAGGGATAAAATGTTGCCCCAAAGTTAGACTACTATACATTCTGTCTTCCTAAAATGTCAGCATTTAGTTGACTTTCAGCAGGTTTTCAAACTTTAACACAATCTTAAACTTGCATTCGGGATTGGGATTTGGGATTGCAAACATATTCTTTTGCAAATGTTATGCATTCATTGTGCCACCCCAACATTATGCACCAAATCCAGTCAGTATTCAGAGCTCTGGGATTAGCAAACATGAGGCCAATGGTATACATTCTACAAATCCCTTTCTTCAGCTGCCTTGCCTCTTTTCAAACCACTACACTGCATCATATCAGCTTTCTTTTAGAATGGAGACAGGCCAAGTGCCGCTCTGGCCTTTTTGTTTGTGGAATGTGAGGGAAAAAATGGCATAAATGTGTGTTTTTTGAGAATCAGGATTCATGCTTAAACTGTTGCTGACCCTCCAGCATGCAACTGCTTTTATATTCACAAAAAGTTGAGACAAGTCAGAGAGAAGAAGAATGGGATTTCTTTTGCATTTGTGCATTTGATAAACTGCTCTTTGATGCACAAGCACCTTGAGATATTTTGTTATAGTTGCTGTAAGTCCAGGATATGACTACAACTTAGACCACAATGCACTAACCCCTCCAGTCCCCCCTCCTTTCCTCTTTTCCAAGATGGAAGATAATGAAAACAGACACATTTTATGGTGTTTGCTTTACATGCACTCTCAAACAAGACTCTTATATGTGGTTCTTGTCGACGCAGAATGCCATAAACAACATATGGAATAAATCTCCTGTTTAAACGCACTTCCTTCTCAAATTAATAGATAGCTGTGCGCATCAACTTAGCGCATCAAAGCGGGATACAAACGAACATTCTCTTTGTGATGGTAAAGACAGGGTGGTTGCTCTCCTTTATGTTGTGGGGTGGAGGGTGTTGTGAAAGAGAGGAGACTCATTAAGATGGGGACTTGAGGAGGGGGGGGGGGGATGCGAAGTTCTGAGCCATGTGAAGAATGTCTGATTGAATGGGCTTTGTTCAGTGTGATGCTGGATGCTTGGGGTTCCATCTGTTTAATGCTGCCTCGCCTGAATCCCCAGTTTATTCTCGCTCTCTACAAAATGCCTTATACCTTGGGTAGAGTTGTAGAGAGTCACTGTATTTGTGGTCAAATCCTGACCACATGACCAGTGGTATTTATGAGCAGACTGAAGGTGATTCTGCATATGTGAGCAGTCTGACAGATCACTGACTGAGAAGCCTTGCCTCCCGCTGAGCTCTTCCAGAGAAAGTGAAGCTCAGGCTGGCCCAATTAGCATACAGTAGTGCACTAAAGCACAGGAGGTGCGTCCTTGGTGAACACTCCCATATTCCCCCCTACCCCCAAGGGGGTCATATACTGTGGGGGGGGATACAGCCACTAAGCAGGCTTTCACCCTCTCCTTCCATCTCTCATTCTTTATTTGTGTTGCTTTGGTGCAGCTGGTTAATCCGCTTCTACTCAAGAGGCAAAAGTGTAATTGTAATAACCTATAATGCTCATAGCTGTGTAATTGTCCAACATTAGAATGCTTATCGACCTTCTGCCCCCACTGTAACTTCCTTTGGGATATTTGTTATGGAGAGACTTGCTTGTTGGCGGCCTTTCGCAGGAAGCCTCGTTCTAAAAGTGGCCCTTACCTAAGCGCCACTGTGCTTCAATGACTTTCCTCAAGCACACAATGGAGCTGGGATGCCATTCAAGGCAGGATGGAACCCAAGCACGCTCTGTGCATTTTAAGATGGTTCAACACACATTGAGCCAACTTTTACTCCAGTAAGCTGCAGGGAATTATGGAAATGCTAACACTAAGTGTTGGCTGGTTTAAGCATGGATATGGAATGGGTGTCTGTCTGCAATCAGAGGTGAAGAGTGTTCTCCAAGTTAAAACAACACCAGAACTACCTGGAACTCGGTTTTTCATCCACCTGGCCTAGTGTATGATCAAAGTGAATAAAAAATGGCATTCCAGAAAGTGGGTGGTGGGCAGAGTTATAGCATGTTGGAGAACCCATGAGAGACGCACTCATTTAGTGTGCCTGTGTCGACCTCTCGTTTCACGGAGGTGCACACATAGTCACGTCTATAAATATTTTCCAAGATTTCTCAAATGCCTGGTCCTGGGTCAGCATAACCCCTGCTCTTACTCTGACATCTGGTGTAATCTTTTGGCTCGGGCATCTGCAGAACCGAACTCAGGAAAGGGTGGGAAGAGGAAAAGGTCATCTTGCTCTCTCACTCATTCTGTTCTTGCTCTCTCTCTCTGTCTCTCCATCCCTTACTTTCACTCTGTGCCCTAGATGTGGCCAGCTGTGCTGTGAAACGTAATCCCTCTCTTTTTCCAGACCATTTCCTCAAGCGCAAAACCTCTTGCTCTCATTGACTGGGTCATAATTGCAACTCGAAACTAGCGTGGTATTCAGGAAAACCTGCCGAGCCCAAGTCTGATGAAGTCCTCCTGCAGCAGGAATGTTTCGTCAGAGATTGCACTAATGGTACACTTCATAGTTAAAATGTTACATGTATGTTTGACAAGTAATCCATTTTAATTTGAGACAAGCCTGGAGAAGTGCTCTGCTAAGGGTTTTCACCAGCAGTCAAGCCGAGCCGGCAGAGAGAGGAGCTATATTCCACTCTGTATAGTTATACGTCTGTTATATTCTCAGACATGGTGCCAGGATGTTTGGCGTGTTTACAGGCTAAGCTGTACGTTTGCAAATGTACGCAGAAATTGCAGGAGCCGGGCGCCGGCTGGATGAGCAGTGCTAAGGACTTGGTGACTCTCATGTGTACACGTCAGAAGCCACTATCCACTGGGGCAGGGCAAAAAGCTGTGATTGTGGTCAGCTGAGTGGGCTGGGAAGTGTGAGGGCCATAATTTAAGAATGAGAAAGAACAGCGTTGTTTAGAGAAGAAGAGTTTCCTTCCGAGAAAGAAGCTGGAACACAGTGAAGCCCACAGTTGGCCATGAGATCTTGTCCATGCTTTATGTCAGTGAGTAATATTGAATGCCAGCATTTCAGTATGCTGTATATCCTCATATATCTCCTATTCAAGGGGCATCATGGCTTAGTGGTTAACATGTTTGCCTCGCACCTCTGGAGTTGGGGGTTTCGAAACCCACCTCCCGTCTGTGTGCGTGGAGTTTGCATGTTCTCACTGTGCTTTGGGGTTTCCTCTGGGTACTCTGGTTTTCTCCCCCAGTCCAAAGACATGCGTTGTAGGCTGACTGGCATTTCCAAATTGTTTGTAATGTGTGTGTGATTGTGCCCTGTGATGGGTCCACAGTGTCCCCCACCTTGAGCCCCAAGTTTCCTGCGATAGGCTCCCCTGGGGTACACAACCCTGTGTAGGATAAGCGATATGGAAAATGGATGGGTGGATGAATCTCCTATTCAGCTGCACTGGTTGAAGTAAATTCAATTGTAGCCTAGTCTGAACATAAATATTAACTGTGGAGCCTGGACTGCCATCATGTTGTCATCCAGTGTATCCAAATGACAAGTAAATCAGCAGTTGCTTTGTTCTAATTTGTCATTATAGCGTCATGTTGACTTGAGAGTCTGCATCTGAAGTTGCATCAATATTTATGAATCAATATTTATTCACCGTATATAGATACAGGTGCTTAACTTGGATTTGAATTCAGATTCAGATTATTAAAACTTGTTCACACTATGAGACAGATGTTAATACCAAGTGTGAACCGTCTCTGCTGGCAGTGTGTGTTCTTGGAAAAACGCATGTAGATGTAGTCAGATTAGGTGATGCCAGAGATGGTTATGTGTGAATGCTGTGTATGTGTATACATGTGTGTATGTTGGGATCAGTAGAGTCATTTAGTCTCCCTTCCACACACACTCCATAAACCACACCATCTGAGTGACACCCACAACCCACTAATGGATCTGTCAAATGGTAGGGCTTAGTCTCAGTTTGTGACTACAGCAGTATACTATCTGTATGTTTGTGGCTGGTTTCCAAGGTGGCTGGTCAGGTGATTTACTTATACAACCCGGGATTTATTAGACAAAACAGAATGCCTGACGTAGCAATTAGACACACATGGTTGTCTCACAGCTTACAGCTGTGTGTGTGTGTGTGTGTGTGTGTGTGTGTGTGTGTGTGTGTGTGTGTGTGAAAGAGAGAGAGAGAGAGAGAGAGAGAGAGAGAGAGAGAGAGAGAGAGAGAGAGAGAGGTGATGTTATCAAATACTATGACAGACATCAGGGAAGCAATGAAGTGATAACAAGCCTCTGGCTTTTGTTAAATACCCCAGAGTGTCTGTTTTCTAGTGAGCCTGCTTTATCAGCCAACAGTTGACCAACACCATATGCATTTCTCTCCCTTTACTGCCATCTAACTGTATTCAAGAACAACAGGAAATCCACGTAATCAGTCAGTTGCTGTGTTTAGGATATACTGTAACAACCCCCTCCCAGCTTTGTTAGCAGCTTTTCAATGAAAATAATTTACGATGAGATTTATTGCATTTTATTTTCTCTCGTTGGCCGTCTACGATCCATCGTTTCAGCAAATGAGGCATTGTGTGTTTGTTCGTTTGTTTGTGTGAGTATAGGATAGTTGGTTAAAGTGTATGTTAGAAATAGTGACCTTAGTAAAGGCTCTGCTTAACCTACTTAGCCCTGTCCAGAACAATTTCTCTCAGTCTTCTGAGCTTAGTTAGAATTCTGGGGTGTTTTCAGGAATGTGATTTTGCGTGTGTGTGTGTGTGTGTGTGTGTGTGTGTGTGTGTGTGTGTGTGTGTGTGTGTGTGTGTGTGTGTGTGTGTGCTTGCTTGGAAGTACATGTTCTGAGACGAGATTTCAGGAATCCTGTGTGGGCATCTGTTAAACAAACCTCATCTATGTCCCAAAGGCCAAGGACGACCTCACTCGCCCCCTCTCCCTCTTCTCCCTTTCTGTCTTCGGTTAAAGTCTGGGTGTTCTGCATTCCTGTGTTTGTGTTGAGCTGTCCTGTGTGTAAAGGTCCATCACCGCTGGGTCAGTCGCTGCACCTCACACTCTTATTCATCGTCCAAGAAAGAGGCAAGAATATAATAACGGATAATTAACAGGCTGTTATGTGCTGTGAATATCATTCAGTGAGATTAAGCTAGACTATTATTTAACTGAAAATGCAATGAGGTTTTTTTTTTTTCATGTATTTGCTGAAATGCATAAATGTTCATGCAAGTTTGTGTTGTTACTGTGTGTTTTAGTGTTGTTTATCTTAGTCGAGCTAGCATTTGTGCTATTCAAAGCTGTGGTTTTCCGAAGTTAACCACAAAGAGGAAGTGGAAACAATATATATATATTTAAAAAAAAAAAAAAAAAAAAAAAACCAACAGTTTTTCCCCTCAAACAAGAAGTTATATATTTCTTTACCTCATATCATATTTCAACCCTTCCTGTATTCTATATTTGTAACGTTTAATTGTTTTTTCAGGAAACCTGTCGTTCTGAATGTAATGTACTTGTATTGATCCTGGACAGCTGATGTATGTTCAAAATCATTCCGAATAACGTAAGGGCTGTTAACATCATCCTGCTGATCTAATTAGTGCCACGACTGGCCCTTTGATAAGAAATATGAATTTGTTGACATCCAGCCGCTAATTTCTGTGAGAATGCAGCAGGTGTTGATAAAGAGAGCGTGCCATTTGAAAGAGTGGGCTGCTCAGTGCAAGATTGAACTGAGCTTAGCTAAAAGATAGGGATGTGTTGCACAGTCGACTAATACAGTTTATATCAGATTATATTTCTCATTGTTATTAATCAGTAAAAACAGCACTTCATAATGGCATCGATTTAGTCAGTGTGTTAGCTGTATGCCATTTTTTTTTTAAGTGTACAGGGTAGTCAGATATATTTTGATATTTATTTAGTACAGTATTAACCTTTGTATTTATTCTTCATATATAGTGAATTCCAAAAATGTAAGAATTTTGGACTCTTAGATTCACACATATGGATCAAACTGAAACACTCACTTCCAGACCCACACACACATGTTAACACACTCCAATCCAGACATGCAAACACATCTGTTTTCATGCCACAGATCTAAACTGGGTCTAAATGTAGCTTTAGTCGTCTGCGTAACATGAGTGTAGAATTGCTATGTATAGGCATGGTTACAATTTTCTGACCACAGCAGACACCCTCTCTGTCTGTGTAGCTTAAGGGCGACATGGGATTTGGCGCTGAGACTGAGATTTTAGACGGTGGATTTTGGTTCTGAATCGCACAATCACATTATCACACTGAACACGTTTTTCTTTTTTTTTTACACAAATTTAAAACTAACATTTATCTCATGCATTTGTGTGAATTATGTAGCTGAAGGCAGCTCATTGGACCAGAAACACTTTGTCTTGTTTATAGGCAGGAACGAATCACAAATGGTTAAGCATTAACCAGTCCCTCCAGGATTTCGCGATCGTAGAAGTTCAAGCAAAATCACGCAAACTCTGCAATATTCTGAGGAGTTTGCAATTTTTCAAAATTAACGCGGATTTTTTGCAGATTTGGGCCAAAATGCATCATGTGACCTGCGCATTCAGGTAAAACCCTTTTCGATTAAGGAGCTAAAAGGTTTTATTTACCAACAAACCATACAGTGAAAGACCTTGCAAACCAATTTTGTGCAATTGCAATTTCGCCAATGGAAGTAGTTTTCCACAAAAAGCAGAAAAAAAATCTGCAAATTTCATCGCAAATTTTGAAAAAAAGTCACAGCAAAATCAAGCATTTTTGGCCACAACAGTAACAAAAGACTCCGCGAAATCCTGTACGGGCTGATTAAAATAGAACTATTGTCGCCTTTTGGTCGTGTTAGTTGTTATCCAGACCTTCACAAGCATGGAACTCGACCGTGAAAATTTGAAGTCGAGTATTCGTATTTTTCCTATATTTAGCTGAAAGTCATCAGTTGCTATTTCGCTTGCTGGTGTGAATGCAGGGAAAGAGGAAGCTGTGTAGGTGTCAGTGTTGTGCTCATGTGTGAACATATTATCAGCTCTGTTATACTGTGAATTCAGTAAACAATATTGAAATATAGGTTTGTAAGTACAAATGATTCTCAGTGTTGACTGACTGTGAACACACAAGCCTCAGATTTGACTTGTGACTCAGCAGAAACAGCAGAAACCTCTATGATAGTTCAAGCGCTAACTGAGTTATGATCCAGTAGACCAGCACAACAGACCACATTAGGGCTTTTAGCAGCATGATTTAAAAGTCTCCCGTCTCTTATTTTGACATGTTAGGGTTTACTGTGAGCCTCCTTATTTTCTTTAAGGAAACCACAGTAAATGATATTTATGCACACCCACGTCCCGTCTTAGGTAAACAAATCTCTGCCTGGTGTACGGTAAGCACCATGCTTAGTGGGTGGGATAGGGATCAAAAAGGTAAAATAACAGAGCAGCTTCAATTCAACGCAACGTGAAAATGCTCTGCACTATGATTTCCCCCTAAACACGGACAATTTCTAAATATAGATCAGCATCTAAATATAGATGAATTTACACGGTTGGATTTGATGTGCCATCAGAAATCAAAACATACACATCCATATACTGTATACCCCTCAGCACTGGACGACTTTGCCGTTCATGTGTGTGTGTGTGTGTGTGCGCGCAAAATTCAGGACCAGGACCAGACGCTGATATTCTGTGAGCAGAAATTGCTGCGTGTAAGCACGTTTTTCACCCCACAGCGAATCCGGCGTATTGAGGCACTGAGAATGCTGAGCTTAGCAGCTTGCACAGACAATGCTGAGTGGCTCCCGGTGTTTGTGTAATAGAGACAGTTAGAGACAGAGGAATGGTAGCTCTTACTCATAGTACTCACACACACAAACAAATCGTCACTGACCAAGAGGATCACAGAACACCAAAAGTCTGTGTATTAATCTTTTAAGCACTATTTAAGCTAGTAGTTAAGCTACAGTAAATTTGGATGGGGTCAATTCTCTGTGTAATTCATCTAAATGATCAACTTTGTTATTGTTAGTAAGGAGCAACAGTTATTATATTACTGTGAGGTCAATTCAAACAGTAACACGGTTACACAGGGTGGTCAAATAGGTAATCTGGTAATTAAAGCTTTTAAGTTTATATACTGCACATATAGTGTTAATTCGGACTGCATCAGAGTCATGCATCCATCCATTTTCCATCGCTTATCCTGCAAAGGGTCCCTGGAGCCTATCCCAGGGAACTCGGGACACAAAGTGACTGGACCCCGGACTGGGTACCGATCCATCGCAAGGCACAATCGCACAATTTGGAAATGCAAATCAGCCTACAACACATGTTTTTGGAGTGGGGGAGGAAACGGTGTACCCGGATGAAACCCCAAAGCATGGGGAGAACATGCAAACGCCGCGCACACACAGGGCAGAGACAGGATTTGAACCCCCAACCCCAGATGTGCGAGGCAAATGTGCGAACCACTAAGCCACTGTGTTCCCCTGGAATCATGGATCTCACTAGAAATCAGTTAACTTATAGTATCCCCTGAGTAACTATAGTATACACAGTATAGTAACTACAGTGACTATAGTATATTGGGCTTTATTGCTGTTAACACTGAACATTGCTATTCCACTGATTAATTTATATTGTACAAGGACTTAATTATACTTACCTATTCCACACTTAATGTTAGTAACATGTTTCTGTTACTGTGGGCCCACTGATGTATTTATTATATTGTGCTGTCTAATTTTAATAGAGTATGTGAGAATGTTATTTTGCCATGTATAGCTTTTTCTCATTAGCTCATGATTTTAGTGGTGCAATGAAGTGCGTTTTTAAGCTCTAGCTTAAAGTGTGGATTTCTCCACAGAAAATATCAGTTCAACATCATTTGCATATGTGTGTGTGTGTGTGTGTGTTTATGTAAGGGTCATTAGCCATGCAGAGGAGACAGGAGAGAGGATGTGTAGCAGGCAGGCCACACATTTTGGAGTTCATAGTTCATAGGCCAGAGGTCAGCCAGATCATGAGTTTGAGTTTGCAGTGATGGTGTGCCAGACATGGTGCATGTGTGTGTTTTGGAAATACCATACCAGCTTGAAATGCACCTCTGACTCCTGAGGAATGCCACCCAGTGCAGCCTAATACCAGGGAGCAAGTGCAGCGCCATATTTATAAAGCACACGGCCATAAAGTCACACACAGACACATGCGGTTCTAAATATACAGACACAAAAGGTGGATGCAAAAATGTCTCGCTCTCTCCCCTTTCTATCCCTGCCACCTCTCTCTCACTCTCGCTCTCTTTTCCCTCTTTATATGCTCCCACCCTGAGTAATTAATGAACTTTTCCTCTAGAGTTCCCCTTGTTCCCAACAGCAGTCCCCCCCCCCCCCCGCTTCTGTCTGATTGTATTTTGTTGCTCTGGCACAGGCGCATTAGGTCTGGCAGAACTCCACTCGTTCTCTGCAGGGCCTTTCCCACCACAGCGTGCTGTATTCTCTCACTCACAGCCTCCATACACCACCCCTCTCTGGGATTTCGGACTGGGATCCGACCCCTGACCCCTGGGCCTCTCCTCCAAATGATCGCCATTGACAAACCAATCAGGAGAGCTGAAACCTAAATTCAAAACAAACCCCTTCTCTGTGTGGAATACTGATGCCCCTGTGAGGCTAAAATGCTGAGCTAAAGGGCTAATATGTGCTGTCAGTTAAACCCTCCTTTTCTGTTCACTACTTAGCAATGAGCTTACTGTTCTTTGTGCGCTGTTTAACCTTTTTGGTTAACTTTTTTTTTTTTTTTTCTTTTTATAGCAGTACATTTGGATACTTTAATTGAACGCTCTTAAAGTCATTTGCAAGAGAAAAATAAAGAATGTAGGTGGAAATGTGACCAGGACTAAACACATGACGGCATCATAACACTATTTTAATGTTACACATTTGACCATAGCACATATGTATTGTTCTAAAAATGTTTTAAATGAGTCATTGATTCAGCAGAAAAGCTTTGAATATCAGAGATGACTAACATGCAGCTAACTGGCTGACTTATCAGTTTGACACATTTCCTTTATTCAGACAGTGCCAGGCTATTAGTAGGGTGATGGTAGAGGTGTCACACAGGAAGTGGCGAGAACAAATTTCTCCATATCGAGTTTTGTGTAAGAGCACAGTCCCCCTCAGGCAAAGGACAGTTATGTGAGAGGGAGGCGTAAATGTCATTCTTTCCTTTCTTTCTTTTTTTTTTTTTGCTGATGCAAGCTAGCATGGCAATATCTTTAAATGATGGGTGTATCGCTGGTTGTTTTTTGTATTAATGCCACCAGGTCTATAAAGCGAACGGGAAGTTTTACCTGCTTTCACTAGCAGATAGTCAGCATCTAATGTCACTTCCTACATATGAATCACTAGTGAGTTCACTGTTAGCATGAGATCACTCATCTTAATATCGTGGATCATTTTTGTATGGTGATTCATAGGATTGAATGAGGAAATGTTACATATACAGTATTTAGCCTGCTGATCTGCCATTCCTGCAGTTAAGCCATGCTCTCTGTTACTTAAGTAAATGAGGTATCTTAAGCACACTAGCTGCTAGGGCACAGACTCTTAGATGCTCTGATTGACTCTGCTAGATGCCTCTTATCTTTCTTGACATGGTCACTGTCATTACTTGCTTGCTTGTTCCAAGGTCGTGACAAACAACATCTTGTGTTCAATTTTTCTCATCTTATCTTCTTTAGGCATGCAAGCTCCAGCGTTATGTATTTCTTACTTAGCGCCGTCCCACTACAGGTCTGGCCCGTGACCTCTGGCCCTCTTCTGATCTGTCTTAATGCTGTCAATGATGGCGTTGTGGGTTTAACAGAACCTCTGACCCAAATGTGTGTGTATTCACATATGAGTGTATGCTAGTGTGCTGTTCATAGACTCCCCAGCTAAAGGCTTTGACCTTTGTACTCTTCGCTTTCCCCAATCTTTCTATGTGTGGGTATGTGTGTGTGTGTGTGTGTGTGTGTGTGTGTGTGTGTGTGTGTGTGTGTGTGTGTGTGTGTGTGTGTGTGTGTGTGTGTGTGTTTTCTTTGGAGCACGTCACAACACATATAAAGGATTTCCTCAGCATGACTCCTCACAATGCCCCACTCCCTTTCCCAAGATGCATCTAATAATGATTGATCTTGTTATAATGCTAATTTGACTATTCATCTTCCGAGTGCTCAGTGCTAAAGAGGTGCAATCGTGACAGTTTTGTCAAACCTGTCAGTCCATGGCAGGCCAGATTCACACACTCATTCACTGCTTTGGTCAATTTAAGGTAGCCAATCCATCTACCAGCATGTTCTGGCGAGATAGGAGGAGGAGAATGTGTAAAATACCACACAGAAAGTAACCTGAGGTTGTACCAGGGATCCTGGAGCTGTGATGTGTCGGCTAATATAAACCTGACTAATCAAATTGTATTCCAAGCAGGAGGAATATTTCCATGTTGTGTTATTGGCTGGATTTAATATGGAAAAGAGTAGTGGATAGACCAGGGGCATACCTATCTTTAGACAACCTGGTAAAAAAAAAAAATTATGAGTCTTGGCTAGACCACTGATTTATAAGCTCACCTACATGCACATCATAGGTGTTGCTCCATGCTGGTGCCAAACCATGCATTATTCTTGATTTGCCTGACTCTGATGGTTATCAGATCATCAGCACACACACACACACACACACACACACACACACACACACACACACGCGCACGCACACTTGTCCCTCATATTGCATGTTTACACTAGAAGTTTGGAACTTCCTTGCTTCCAGCAAAGCATCATGTCTGATAAGGCTGCGCCAACAAATCTCTTCTCTGCGCTCATTTCTTGTGTAAACAGTCATTTTCGAATTGACATTCTGTCATGCCATGTTGGTATCTCTGATGTGCTGTCTTGAGCTTTAGGTGACCCGTGACGCCTGCTCTCTCCTGTGCTCTGTTTCTGCCGCGGGAAACCGTGTGCCCACATCTGATAACCCAAATAGGAAAATTCCCCTTGCAAAACTGCACTCTGCCACCCACTTTTTGATTGTTGTTGTATGCTTGTGTGCGGTATGTATATGTAGGTTGCCTTCCCCAAGATTAAACCCCAGTGCACTCTGGCTCCAGATGATTTTCATTAGGCTGCAACTGAGCGATCTGTCTGGGGCAGCTTCACTGGCCAAAACTGTTTATGCCAAGCAAATCTGTGGGCTCCGGGGAATTCGCTCTTTCTCTTCTCAGGTTCTCTTATGACACACAACCTAATGGTGTCAGATTTGTTAAAATCACAGCACTGTCAAACTTTGCCTGTCCTCTTAAAAAAAAAAAGCTTTCTCAGGGGCTTTTGGATGGTCAGATGTTCTTTGAAAAGAACTTTGTAAAGCGGTTCTACTTTTCTACAAAGCTAAAACTCTTAATGAAAGGTTCTCCACTGGACTTTAAACCAAACCAAACCAAACCAAACCAAACCAAACCAAAGAACCATATAGATTGCTAAATGAAACCTTGGCTTCCTAATAGTGTAGGAAAGCACAACGTCTGAGTGTCTGTCTATTCAGTATGCTCTCTGTGATCTCCTCAATTCAAACGAGATTTATTCTTCTTTGATTTATCACACACAGAGTTCAGGTGCCTTGTGTTTAGTTAAAAACAGAGAGAGAAAGATAGAGAGACATTAAGGCAAAGCACGCATGAGCGCTATTATTTATGAGCCTGTTTCGTTTGAAGCCCAACAGCTTCTTTCCTGTGACGCAAATGAGCCCAGGCATGAGGAGTGAATTAGGGTTAGGGAAAGAGAACAGGATCGTGTGTGTGTGTGTGTGTGTGTGTGTGTGTGTGTGTGTGTGTGTGTGTGTGTGTGTGTGTGTGTGGAGGGGAGCGACAGAATCTCCACATACCAGCCGTCTCTCATGGTGATGGCATGATGGGCTGAACAATTCCAGCCTGGCATAGTGTATCTGGCAGTGCGGGCATATACAGAGAGCCTTTCATCAACATTTGTTGCAAAGGCACACATACACACACTCACACTCTTTTCAGGCCTATTTAGGCTTTGTAGTAGGTCCTCTGCATTCTCCCATGCTGCCGTTGGGCTTATTTTTAAGGCCCAGTAAGGGGTCAGTGCCCTGCCACTGGAGTTCCCACATGCACTAATGCGATGGTTGCTTTTCTCTATCTATCTTTCGCTCAATCCAACCCTCAGTCTTTGGCTGACTCTCTCTCTCTCTCTCTCTCTCTCTCTCTCTCTCTCTCTCTCTCTCTCTCTCTCTCTCTCTCTCTCTCTCACTCTCCCTCTCTCTCTCGTGCTCATTTGCATCATAATTTCAGTGTGCATAGAACCACAGCAATGTGATGGAAATTTCTGATGGTTTAATTCAGATTGGAATTTCTCTGCTCGCCAAGAACTTTTGTTTGCCCTCTGCGTTTGTGGAGGATGGAAATGCAGACACAAACACACTTATCCATGCGCATCTTTGCGCCCTGCCTATGACTGATTGCAGGCCGTTCTTTCTCGTCTATTTGATACAGGTGTGGGAAGAATCCAGACATGTTTGTGAAGTATCCGTAGCAGTGGGTGTTTCCCCAGCTCACAACCTGTTCCCATGAAGCCCCTCCAAGTCTGTGAACTCACCAACCCTCACCGATAGTTTACCTTACTCCTAAACGTGCTTCCTCAAGACTGCACACACGTTGTTTACGCAGGTGAAACCCTGAAAGAGCTGCCAGGCTCAGCTGTTTAAAGAGTGAAAAAGACCGGCAGGAAATGTTCAGCCATGTTGTGGTGATAGGGAATATGTTGAATATGAACTCGTGCGTAGGAATTATTCCAGGACTGGGATTTAAGAAATCCTGAATGTCATTTCGCATCAGGTTTGGGATTGGTGGTGCATGCCTTTTTGAGCTCAAGATTTTTCTTGCCAAATGGAGTTCAAACTTGACTTTCAAAGTTCTTCCAAATGAAAGCTGGCTGTTACTTGTGTCTTTCGCCCACTCTCTCTAACCACACAAACCCAGAACGCTTCCTTAACCTGGCCTTTCTTGCCATCCCAAAGACCCAAAGTTCCAGAGATTTGGGTGGCCAATGTAAGCTTAGCTTTGTTTTTCTTGCTATTCACACATTTTACAGCCTTTCATAGCGGCCGTCTTAAGAGCTCCCCCTACACTTTCAAACCGCTTGCGTTTTCTTTGCTTTGATTTGGAAATCTAGATTTATTTTCACTGCGTGACAGCTGACACGTGTTTTGCAGGAGATGTGACGTTTTAACGATGTTAACGAGTAGGCCATTTTGGGCTCCGCTCCCAGACTGGCATCTCTTCCCTTCCTCCAAATAACACAGTGGGCTGAGAACTCTTAAGAGCACTTCATATAGATCTGCTTATTTATTGGACATGCATGGTAAACCTCTGTGCTGTTGGTATGGCTTTGTGGTATAACTGACCAGCTTTGGACATACATACGCATATATATCTGTGAGCTAATCTAGCTAAGCTCACTCTGTATAAATTCACAAGAAACTGATCATTACATCAATCACACAGCTAATTTGCTTAGCCGCATTTATCCGTACCTTATTTAAGAATCCTTGGAAATCTTTAGAATAACCAAACCACCAGAGATCAGTTCACTGAGACAAACATACCTGGTGATTCTCACCATGGTCTGTCTTATTAGACCGATTATAACTAATAATTTGGATGAAATCTGAAATGAAAAACAGAATTTGGTATGCAAGTACACTGTAAGAAAAGGGGTTCTTTGGATGGATAGAGGTTTTAGAGTCCTAAGCAGTGCTACCTGGAACCTGGAACAGCAACAACAACAACAACAAAAAGCCTGTTTCTAAACAGAACATTTAAAGCTTTTCTCAGAGGAACAAACTAAAGAAAAGAGTGTTGTTCATTGAAGTTTGCTGAAGCGCTCTCTCAAGTTTAGTTTATTTAAGGGATTTTAGCTAATGGTATTTAGAACTCATTGTCTCAAGCTTTAGCCTCTGCTTTAGGCCTCACAATATGCTGAGCCACTTGAAAGCATAGATACCGCTGCTATTGTACTTCTCCGAGTTCTTTAAATGAGTATGCTAACAGTGAGAATCTGTACTGTTTGAATGTTAGGCATACAGTATATTTGTGTTTAGTTAGTAGATAAGAAGTGCTTAGGCACCCTTTTGAGGGGATCAATGAAACCATACTGCAGGATCACTGTTAATTATACTGTCGTTTCTTCTTATTTTAAAACCCATGTTTATCCTATCTGAATAATACAAAAAAAAAAAAAAAGTTAAATGTACATAATTATGACCAGCACAACATCTCAGGTAAGTCTGCGTGTGTGACGACATGTGCGGCGTGTGTTTGTGTGTGTTCTGCGCAGTCATGCTGCCCTCCATGGTGCTGCACAAGTCTTCAATACAGCCGTACCAGCGCGGCTTCTACTGCACGGACGACAGCATCCGCTACGCCTATAAGAACAGCACTGTGCCCTCTTCCGTGCTGATGGCTGTGGGCGTCCTCATGCCCCTCGCCAGCGTAAGTGCCCCTGCTGGGGGCATCAGACTCGGGGTGTGGTGCCGGGCAAGAATGGGGATGGCATGGGAGGCTGAGGCCTCTGAAAGAGTGATACGAATTTGTCTAGGCATACTGTATATTTATAGAAAGTAAGGTAGCTCGTAGTAAGACAACAGAACTGGATGTCTGGAAATAGACTTTTTTTTTTTTATATATAACAGAATATGTCTCAAAATATATACATATAATAGAGCTGAAAACATATAGCGATGTGGTGAACCCATTTACACACAGGGTATAGTTTAGTGGCTTACTCTTTTAATGGCCAGTCATCCATGCCAGAAGCTCCCCACCTTTCCTGGTGTATCCCATGATTCTCGGCTGCTGCGCGTGCTGTGCTGTGCCACCTCGCCTCCTGTGCGTGTCTTTCTGTTTGTCTGTGACTGACCTGAAGCCTCTCTCTCTCTCTCTCTCTCTCTCTCTCTCTCTCTCTCTCTCTCTCTCTCTCTCTCTCTCTCTCTCTCTGTCTTTCTCTCTCGCTGTAGCTGCCCTGCCTTTCCTGTTAATTGAAACTAGCATGATCGAGCCGTATCAACGCGGGTTTTACTGCAGTGACCAGTCCATCCGGTATCCTTATAAAAACGGAGACACCATAAGCGATGCCGTGCTCTCTCTCGCTGGCATTCTTATTGCCATCGTCTCTGTAAGTGCTCCTCTTATATATCCAACATATCACCCTTAACCCCACTCCTGTAGGAATAGACCTTCATCCCTCCACTTAACCACAGTTAAATAGTGAAGTATGAGATCTAGTCGAAATAACCAGGGGCTTAATAACATAGAACACAAAACTCCACCAGCTCTAAACCATTCATATCCATCTGACAAAGAGAACCTAAACTAACTTAATATGAGAGAGTTCATCATGGTCAGGGGTTGCTTTTGGGCTTCTCTTCTTCTTCTTCTTCTTCCTCTTTTTCTTCTTCTTCTGCCATTTTGGTCTCCATTGCTGTCTTTCTGTGATTGCATATTTTGATTGGGGTTACGAACCTTCATGGTGAAAGTTTTATTCCGAATAATTTCCTACTGCGGCGTCGAGTCAAAGAAACTTTGGCTGGAAATGGAAGTGGATCAAGATCAGTAGATACCTCCATTTAATAATGGTTTAAATACCTCTTTTGAAATAGTGACCCCTGACCTAAACAGTATAAGGCTAGCATTCATTTCTGATTCGTAATTTCTATTTGGGATGGCAGATCTAAGCCTGCTGATATACATAACCCTGCAGCTGCTGGGCTGCTGACTTCTCTTTATTAGATCTGAGAGGACTTTTAATAGCATCAGTGACAGCTGAAGCCGGCTTCCTGAAATACAGGACGCAGTTTTTTTTTTTTTTGGCAAAGAACTGTGATATAGCAGCTTCTCTGGTGTATACTGGAAACAGGATCACACGAATGCTATAACTTTATTCATTATAACTTCATAACACCAAACAATATACTGTAACAATCCCAAACAAAGACGTGTAGAAAACTTGCACACAACTGTACTTAGTAGTGTCTCCAGTCTCAAGCTGGGTTTCCATTCAGACGTTTACAATTTGAAAACACACACCAAAAAATGCAGTCATGCAAAAAGTCCTGAAGATAACATAAAAAGTGATTAGAGAGAAAAGACTACAATACCAAAGTTATATGCCTGTTTTTTTTTTCTTATTTGCCAGAAAGAAGATTTGACATTTCATGTTCATCCATTCATCATCAGTAATTGTTTTATCCTGTAAAATAGACTTAAAACTGACAGAGACAGAATAAGATCGAGACGGAAAATTAGAGAAAGAACAATTAGCCACTTTGTGATAAGTGGCTCAGTGTGTTTACATAAGTCTGTAAGCTCCAAGTTCAAAAACTCATAATCCACAGCTGTTACTTTATGATAAGGTCACCCTAAATTCCACTCCATATAATTGCCATCACTAAATGTCATCACTTACAGGAGAGGCAGGTCATGCCCGTACTCATAAACCTGTTCTCCTGTTCCCTTCACTCATCTCTCTCTCTCTCTCTCTCTCTCTCTCTCTCTCTCTCTCTCTCTCTCTCTCACACACACACACACACACCAGTCTCATAAGTGTGCATTCTCCACTAATTTCATTTGCATGTACATCTAACCCCCACTATGCATGTCTAAGTCCTGACCATTATGAATTTTTGATACTGATTTTAATATCCAACAGGATATTTTTTATTTATTTATTTTTTAAAGCAAATGTCAGTAAATATCTGATGTTTCTCCCCGGCCTGCAGATTGTGATTGGCGAGTGCTATAGGATCCATTACCTGAAGCAGGGCTCACACTCGTTTGTGGGAAACCCGTACATCTCTGCCCTTTACCGGCAGGTAGGCGTGTTCATCTTCGGTTGCGCAGTCAGCCAGTCATTCACAGACATCGCCAAGGTGTCAGTGGGGCGCATGAGGCCACACTTTCTGCATGTGTGCCAGCCGGACTACTCGCAAATCAACTGCTCTGACGGCTACATCACCAACTACGTGTGCCTCGGCATATCCAGCCAGGTGCAGGAGGCGAGGTGAGTTATATAGTTCATAAGTTCATTCACACACACACACACACACATCCACAGATGCTTATACTTGTGCACTCAGTCAGTCAGTGACACACACTTGCTCACTTCCATTTACGCTCATTTTTCCATTCACGTACGTAGACCAACGCAAGATCTTCTCATACGCAATATTTAGTCAAACCTCGGTGTCTTTGCTCTCTTCATGTGATTTGTTTGGGCAGGTGTGAACACAGTAATTACACTTAAGTATCAGTCAAAACAAACAAGTTGGCCTCTTTCAAAGCAAGTCCCAATAGACTGTGATTGCTGTGAGAAGACGATTCAATCGAATCAAGCATGTTGTGTAGTATGGATTTTGAGCAGCATTTTTCAACATACAGTATAAAGTGGTTAGCATATTTACCTGACAGCTCCGGGGTCGAGGGTTCGACCCCCACCTCCACTCTTCGTGCGCGGAGTTTGCATGCTCTCCCGGTGCTGGAGGGGTTTCCTCCAGGTACTCCAGTTTCCTCCCCAAGTCCAAAGACATGCATTGTATGCTGATTGGCAAGCAAACGGAATAATAAAAGAGAAAAGCACACTATGAGTTGAATATTAGAATATTTCTGTCATTAATCTTAGGATTAAATGTGCTTTTTACTTTTTGTCTGTTTAGGAAATCCTTCTTCTCTGGACATGCCTCATTTTCAATGTACACCATGCTGTATCTCGCTGTAAGTATATTACAAAAGCACACAAGCATGGACACACACATACATACACACACACACACACACACACACACACACACACACACACACACACACACACACACACAGACCTGTTTTCCTGCTCCATGGCTGGTCCTGCGATGTGGACACAGTGTGTTTTGTTGTGCTTGGGGGTGATTTTGATTTCATCTGTGGAACCCTACAGGTGTCTCACTCTGAAACTCATTTTCGTTGATCATCTTGTGCTTGGATATAACCCAGCTGTTCTTATTTTTGCAGCTGCATAGACTTCCTCTGCTCCTTTAACCTTCTCTCTTACACTCTTACTTCACTCCTTTATGATTCCCTGTCACTCTTCTCTCCTCTCTTTACGGCTCTTGCTCGTTGCCGCCTGCTGAAAGACAGTATTTAGAGTGTGTTGTGCTAATTAGATGTCCCGCCAGTCTGAACACCCCACCCATTCACTTCCTGAATGCGTTTTCATGTTTCCACACTGTAGATGAAACCGGTTTCCTGGTTTCAAACCTATTCTATTAGTTTCACCTTGGGTCCTGGGCCCACCCTGTTTTTCCTCTTTCTCGATTTCCCTTTCTTCTCACTCAGGCATTTCCCTCTGGATGCCACACCACCACCTCCTCCCTCTCTTTCAGCTGTAGCCTAGAGAGCACTGAGGTAGGGCAGATGAAGTGTGGGGGCCGAGGGTCCTGTTCTCTAATGAATGTGGCCAGCTGTACATTCCCAGAGTTTGGAAAGATTAAGTGGGAGTGTGAGAGAGGGCAGAACATGGCAGGAGCGCCGCCAACTCGGTGTTAGCGAGACCCTGGGACAGTGTGTGTGTGTGTGTGTGTGTGTGTGTGTGTGTGTGTGTGTATGTGGCCAGAGGGCCAATAGGGGGAAGCTGTTTTAACTCAGACAGCAGTCACCTTAATACACCCTGAGCAGTCATTAAATTAATGTGTGACTTTGACAGCTTTGTGGGCCTCACAGAACTGACAGTGTTTCATGACAGAAGTGATTGGCTTTTCATCTAGTGCACTTTTAGCAAAGTGATTAAGGACAAAGTAGAGGCCAAGTGCATAGTGCATGGACTCTCACTGCTAGAATTTAATATCCAAGAAACCATGGCAATTAATATCCAACACAGCATGTGAATTAGGGCTGTCAGAACACATTTTGCTGGTTGAATGTTCATAATATGTACACATTCTAAGACTAAAAAACCCACACATTTGAATGTCTGATACACATACTGTAAATCTATGGCCATATACAGTAACCCTTGCTTCTTGACGTGGGAAAATGTTTTTATGACGCCTTTTATTTTCACATATTGTATCATTTTACTAATTAATATCGCAGAACAAAGAAAGACAGTGTCTTAGTGGTTAGCATGTTTGCCTCACACCTCCGGATTTGGGGGTTCAAATCCCACCTCCGCCCTGTGTGGACAGAATTTGCATGTTCTCCCCGTGCTTCAGGGGTTTCCTCTGGGTACTCCTCCCGCAGTGCACAGAAATGCGTTGTAGCCTGATTGGCATTTCCAAATTGTCCATAGTGTGTGAACGTGTGTGAGATTGTGCCCCGCGATGGGTTGGCACCCCGTCCAGGGTGTCCCCTGCCTTGTGCCCCAAGTCCCCTGGGATAGGGATCAGGATAAAGTGATTACTGAAGATAAATGAATGAATGAAGCCAGTAGGGATTAGATGTTGATAGACGTTGACAGTACGGAATGAAGCCAGAGTTGATAGAGTTGACAACTTCAAATCATAAACCGCTCTTATTTCTTCCTTCTCTCCTGTTGATTCCTACTCCATGGGAGACACAGTGATTTCATGACTCCATCTCTCAGTCACTCTTTCCATCCTATTTACATCTGCTATTCACACAACCAGAAATCCCCTCTGTCTGAAAACCCCATCATCTTCTCTCACGTCCTACATAAGACGTGTGACTGTCTTACTTTCCAATGAAATTTCCATCCAACCCAAAACACTACATTGTAGCACATACAGTATGTTTTTACATTTCTTCTGTCAAGTGTGCTACTGGGTAATTGGTGATGCATCATATTTAATGGTATTGTCTTAACATGTCTTAACTGTCATTCCACTTTGCTGATTAATTTCCTTGCCAAGCCAGCCAGGAATGAGGCGCTTATAGCCTAGCTTTCCTGGCCCACGTTTTTTTTTTTTTTTTCCATGGGATTTTGTTAGGAACTTTAAACATCATCTAAGTGACATTAACTAGCGTGATGATCGATGGCTGATTCGGGGCAGCAGTCTGTGGGGATTTCTGTATGTGTCTAGTCTTTCACTAAGCTCTAGCCGCTCAAATCTTGGGTTTTGGTTTGAGGCATCCATGTAGTGCCCAAACCACACAAGCCAACTGGTAGAGTAAGGAAATGACGGGACACTGTAGAGACTCTCAGAGACAGACCAAGAGGTGAATTTGCAGAGTGATGACTTTTGAGGTGCTTGCTTTTGGTCATTACTTCCAGTGTTGAAGTCACATCAAAAAAGATCCATAACAATGGAGAAAACGCACCCTCTTTGGTCTTTCATTTAGCAAATCTACTCTCTTTACTTACTTTTCCACTTCACCTGGTCTCTCCCCAAAATAGAGAGGAAGATTCTACCAATAGGTCCAAATATTTACTATATGGTTTCTTGGCCTTGTTCATGGCTATGTGTGGAATCCAAGGAGTTACTAGCAGTTTAAAAATACACCTTTTTCTTTTCCATTGAGCCAGCCAGACTCCCCCAACCCACCCCACCCCACCCCTACATGGTGTATCACATCATGTGATCCACTTGCCTGCAGGGAATGCATGCATGGTAAGAGACTTTCTAGGAAGACAAAGCATGTTATCTCCTGGATGAGATGTTATGTCTCAGCTTAGTGTCTGTATGTGTGTGTGTATGTGTGTGTTACACCACACCCTGGGATAAGAGTATCAGGACACACTTTGTCTCCCATCCACACCCAGCTCCTGATGGGTTTTAGGAGATCAAGGACTCTGAACACTGGTGTGCGTGTGTGTGTGTGTGTGTCTTGACGTCCTCACCATGTTGACTTTATCAGAACTTTGATAGCTAAGGGCTCTATCTGAACTCGGAAGAGTGTGTCTTCAAGCACACTCTGTTATCAACTACCCGAGACAGACTGTATGTTGCCCTGCAGGGATGCTGTGGTCCTTAATGTCCCAGAATGTTCGTCTCCAGGCCTAGACGCGTCACTCTGCTATGCCAAAGTCGTGCTAATCCCCAGCGCCCTTTCTGCGCCCCCCCCCCCCCCCCCCGTCTACACCATTTTGTTTCCTCCATGTGCTTACTTTGGAACTAATTGCTGTTGTTTGATAGTTGTGCTTGACATACACTTTTATAAGTTCAGCTTTATCGTTAGTTGTGGTTTGGGGTAGTTGGATATGTCACATTCCTCTCTTGTGTGTCTGTGTGTGCGTGTGTGTGTGTGTGTGTGTGTGTGTGTGTGTGTGTGTGTGTGTGCTAATCTGTTCATGGTGTATACTATCCCAAGGGTTAGGTTGACTTGTTTGTTTTGTGGTCAATTGTTTATGTTCAGAGTGAAATCAAGAGCATTCCAGGCATTGTGTAGCATTCGTAATGATAGCTAGAAGGGAAGAGTGGGTGAGAGAGGCATAGCGAAAATGAGAGCTCTCCCATCATTTTACAATGTCATGTCACATTAAGAAGATTAGCTTGACTACTATTGTGCACTTTGTTTAATTGTGTTGATTTGCAGTACATAGTATACTCTGAATGACATGATGTAGCATATAGCCTTCATAGTCTTTTATGACCAGGCTCTACTTTGATACCCAATCCTTAAGGGTAAACGGCAATTGAAAGTCTTTGACAAAGAAAGGGCATTCTCAAACACATTTTATCCCACCACAAGTAAAGTTTTCTCTTCATAACTGGATGATCTCAAAGAGTTTTTTGTCAGTTTTATGACCTGGCACTACTGAGTCACTCAATGACAAATTCTCCACAGGCCGCAGTTCTGAGAGCGTCCTGTTCGTTTTCCATGAGAATGTGTTTGAATGCTTTATTTATGTGTTTGCTTTTAATTCCTATACGTATACTACTGTTTGTTTTAGCAAAAGGAATGGCAAGTATCCGCAAGTCAGCAGTAAAAATAACTCTGAGGTTTAGGTTAGAATATCCCTCGGTTTTCCCTGGCTGCAAACGGAACAGGGCGAATTGCACAAGCAACAACATACAATAAAGCTTCGGTCAAACTTGTGGATTTATAAAGTTGAGATATTTGGTGTTTATGGGAAATCATGTAAGTAGGTACATAGAACCTTTTAAAGCAATAAAAACTTTGACTTTGACATAAGACTTTGATCAGATCCAATAAGTGCTGCTTTTTTTGCCTGGAATAAAAGATGTTCTCGGTTGTTCAGTTTAAATAAATAAAAACGTGCTTCATATTGAACAGTGGTCTATCACTGGCCTTTTAGTGAGACCCACTTTCTTTTCTTTAAAAGGTTGGTAGATTTTATTTGGAAGAAAAATAGGCAGGGAGTCCAAGATTCCAAGTCCAAGTTTCTTCCCAGTTGCTGAGTCAGGATGCAGTAATACTGTATGTGTTTGGCCGTTTCATGCTTTAACATGACTGGATAATAGCTTAGTGCCTATTAATTTAATCTGTGACACACTGAGTGCAGGTTAGTGTCTAGAACACATGCCCACACACATGCTCAATTACATTTATCTTTTTATCATCATTTTGCTGTGAGCTGTTTGTGAATGGAGGATTAGCAGACCAGATTAGCTGACTTGTGGGCTGTTTTCAGTATGCAAAATGATCTTGTATTGTGTTAGGTGGAGGGAAAAGTTGTGAAATCTTTGCAGACACTGTATATGCTACATGTGGATAAAAAAAAAAAAAATGTACAAAAAAGTTTTTATTTTTAGCCTATGGGTTACTGTCTGGCTAGCGGTGAGCAGCGAGCTCCACCCATCCTGACCTCACCGGAGAACTACAAGCAGTGAGGAAACTCCATTTCCAAACATCCGTAGGGAGGGAGCCTTTCCTTCTGGTACACATACAATGGCAGCGATGTGAACGGCAAATCGTTTAGGAAGACAAAACTGACCTCGTCCACACCTTAGCTGGCAATCTTAATGTTCCCGTGTTATTGTTTGTTTTGTCTGACACTTTGGTCTTCACTCTTTGTCTGATATGGTGCGGGTGTGACGGGAGTTAGTTAACAGTTCGCCTCCATGTCTTGCACAAGGGAAATTGTTCTTTTTTATGCCACTGATAGATGTGCAGCCTCTGGATGGTGAATGCAGGAAATGAACGGTGTTTACATTTGCCCCTCTGAGATATCTGTCTTCTGGGGCCTTTTAACGCCCCGCTGCGTCATCCAGTTACTGACCCCCACCTGCCACTTCCTCATCAGCTCTGGCTCTCATCTGACTGCTGGTGTTTTCTTGATCCAGAGGGCCTTCCTATTCCCAGAAAATGCATTCTTTCTCTAGGTTTTTGGGTCAGGGACACTAGAAATGATGAAGAACATTCAGGTAGAGATCTATTATGGTACACTGACACATCAAAGGTTGAAAAAGTTCGGACATGTGCTACAAGCCTCCTTAGCAAAGAAGTCTCATTTGGTATTTCGGAAAGACTTTGTAGTACAGTGTTGTATTTGTTTAATCTGAGTATGTGTGGGTTGCTTCCTCTTCTGCTTTTACAGCTGTGTGAGAGAATTATTTATTAGAAACCGTCACGTTTGCCGTCCTTCCTCTGCTGGCTTGAGGCTAAGCGTGACTATCTGGCGTTGTAATTTCAAACTGATACATACTGTATTGAAAACACCTACTAACATTAAAATACAGCCCTGTTTTAATGTGAAGGCTTCTCTCTCTCTCTCTCTTCTCCCTTTGTCTCTTCCTCCAGTTCTACCTGCAGTCTCGGTTTACGTGGCGTGGAGCTCGTCTCCTGAGGCCGCTGGTCCAGTTCACGCTTCTGATGATGGCCTTCTACACCGGACTGTCTCGTGTTTCAGACCATAAGCACCATCCCACTGACGTGCTCGCTGGCTTTGTACAAGGAGCGCTGGTGGCCTACTGCATAGTAAGTACATCTTCTTCCCATTTTCTTCCTATACATACTCTGATAGGCCACTTTAATCTGTCATGTTTATCATTACCACTTAACAATGGAACATTGATTGGTTGATTCTTGTTAAAAATATTTTAAATACCAGTATATCACATCCAGTATATCAAATACCAGTATCTTCATCTCAGTTATAAGTCACAAAATCATTTCACATATTTGGGCATCCTGATGATGGATGTGTTTGAACAGAGGTAAGTGTAAATAAAAGACTAACGTTACCTTTGTTTTGTTTGAATTGAGCCAAGCACTGTTGGAAAATTATCTCTAGCATTATTTCACTTTTAAAATAGATCAGTACAGAACTTAACTACTTAACTACAGGGTTAACTACTCTGTTCTCGGTTCATGTTACGACGGCGGCGCCGAGTTTCCACCAGCTCCAACTCACATGCACTTACACACGCTGTTTGCAGCAGCAGCCTCAAACAGCAGACGTCGTGCCCACAAACACAAACCACGTGCTGAGAGCAGCCATGCAATGGCTCTGTGCCTCTTTTTCCCTCTTTCTGGTGCTGTTTTTGTTTTTTTTGTTTTTTGTTTTTTAAACCAGAAATTTATAACTAGACATGTTCACCCCAAACACAATTCCCACTGAGAATCTTTTCTTGTAGAATTGTCTTTGTTTTCTGATAGACCGGAAGTGTTATGCGGTGAGGTTTTTGTTTGCCACAAGGAGAGGCATTCAAGAGTTGCAATATCATTGGCTGTTTTTCCCTTCATGTCAAAGTGAGGACAGAAGACCATTTGGAGTCTGGAAACCAAACCACTGGAGACAGACCAAGACATTCCCCAGAACATACCCTCTCCACCATTCAACCCCTCTTTGCCTCTTTATTTCTTTCTCTATTTCTGTGTTAACAAACTTGTCCAGCTGTAAAGAGTTTTTTTTATTTTATTTTTTATTCAGCTAAGAAGGGCTAAGACATGAAAATCTTTCATTCTTTGGGAAACCAGCAGGGCATGTGACCATGAAAACACTATTACCCCACATCATCTTCAACTCTAAAACCACTTTGCCCAGCACATAACTGCCCTTGCACTGCCTCTGAACAGGGGGCCAAAGGCAAACATGGAAATTGTTAGTGGCGTTTCAGTGAAAAGTGCTTTCACAGAGACTCACTTGGTGATTACAAAATCCTGGCAAATTCTCTATTGCTCCAAATGTATCAGGTTGTTTGTCGGTGGTTGGCACATGTTGCAACATTTCCGGTGGACTACGTTACCCAGAAAGCACAGGAAATTTTTAACTTTGGCTGTTTTCCTACATTTGGTAGTACACAAGTAGTGAACATACATCCTTTCCAACAGTTTGCGCAACACTGAAGTCCTTGTATCACATTGCAATTTTTTTTGTAGAGAAAGATTCCAAATGCTTTTTTAAGCACTCCCATCCCTTGTTGTTTTTTGTACCACAGGAACACAACCCATTTTTCCTACGAATAGTTTTCCTATTTAACTAGGCTTTTCTACAGTATTGTGTCTATTAAAATAAAGCTCAACTCAACTTTTATAGCAACGTGTCCATGAAGTGCTGCATAAAGTGCATGTCCGTGACAGCCAGTGTGCCCCTAGAATATGTTAAAATGAAGAGTGAGAGCGCAGCCTTGTAGATTAAGGCGTCCGTGTGATTTTTTTATGACCTTGCACTGGAATCTCTCCCACTCCCCTTTCTCCCCTCTGCCTGTTCCACTGCACTCACACGCACACATCTGTGAACACTTTGGAAGCCCAATTAGAGTATCTCTAACAACAAGAGTTCATTGGGAACATATGGGAAGTACATACAGTGCACGTGGCCGCCGAACAAATGAAAACACAGCCAGGACCTAATGTTATAGTTTTATGCAATCACATACTGGACCGTTTGGCACCATATTGGGGCACGACTGAAGACTCTGAGTGTCAAACCCAACCACTTCTTGCATGTTTGTGCTGGTGTTTATTCTGGTGTGCACAGGATAGGATGGTTTGTGCAGAAGAAACCGATCTCTTATTCTCGATTTGATACCAAAGCAACAGGCTTTAAAACGGTGAGTCAGGCTTTGAAGTGGTGAGTCCTGGCTTTTAAGTGGTGTGTTCTGGTGAGCTTTGGCAGTGGTGCGGAGCTGCTGACAGGCTTGGCGTCTGCTCCTCATTAGCTCGAATCAGCTCATATGGTTTACGGAGATGGAAGTTGATTCTCAGAGTATCGTCAATCTGCTGGTCCCTGCTTGATGAAATGAAACTCCAGACGTGGAGCTCCTTGAGTTCCATCTGTGGAGAAGGAAGGACCTCCGAAGCCTCCAAAGTGTGGCATATAAACACCAACATGGAGTCTACAGACCATGAGCTATATTTTCACAAGCAGAGCCAAAGGTTGCCTGGTTTGTGTTTTGTCTGACAAACCAATAAAAAGCCCACGGTAGTCTGCTTTCTTTGAAGAGCAGTCACATCCTTCTGCTCTTCCACCCACACATTGATGTGTTTCATCAAGTCATCAAAGCTGACCCAGTTTCTGAGTGCATACTAAGGAGATAAAAGAATAAGATGTTATATACACCAGTCAGGCCTCAGTTTGGAAGTGCTTCATGCAGAAAGTCGATGGTAGATGAGGGGGGGAAACAGCTGGAGTGGAATGCACCAATTGCCTTTTCCTCTATGCTTCTCTCCATTTCTCCATTCTCACTGTACATGCTCCTCCTCTCCTTTCTGCACTTCCTGACCTCCAGTATCCCAGCCTTCCTCTAGAGTGCTAAGGGTCATGGTCACTGTTCCGGACTCATGTTCCTTCACTGATAAGAGTTTAAGACAGAGTTCTTCTCTGCTGGTGTGCGTGCCAAGATATATATCCTGATATAATATCGTTTTCTTCCATATGTCTGCACGTTTGGCTTGCCTTTTTTTACTTCCAACAGTTACAGCTCTCTTGACAGGCTGGGGAGGCAGTGTGGAGCCAAAAACAATGTGTCTGTTTATGTAAACTGAGGAAATTTTAACAGCATTATTAAAGTCAGCCCAAGTTACGCAAGGAATAAATATGCGCCAAATACTGATGCTGTCTTTACAGTTGTTAAGCAGATGCACCGCCGTGCACCGTGCCCTAAAACAAATTATGGGCTGCACCCACACACCCCTGTGCATACAAGCGCAGTCTGCACTCTAAATTTAACACTTTATGATTAGCCTGTTAACATTAAGCCTATGGTCAGTGGTCCTTTCTGTCTTTGTATACTCCTTTCCTGTATCATATTTGTTAAAAAGCCAAGACGCTCAAAGATCCAAAATATTTTCTATTCCAGCAGATTTATTTTCTAAAATTTCCAATACCCCCTGGCACAACAGTTGGATGGTAATAAATGAATCCTGTCAGTTCCTGTTTGACTGTGTGTGTATGTGTGTGTGTGTGTGTGTGTGTGTGTGTGTGTGTGAGAGTCAGATGCTGTAAAGTCTGGGCTCCTAATGGTGCCATCTCATCACCATGTGGTTGAATTTCACCAGAATGAAATATATTTGTTTTAATTTTGGATTATCCAAAGACAAAAAATAAGGCATGTATTTTAAAAAAAATCAAACGGTCTAAAGCAGGAACCAAACAGCTTTAAGTTCTGGGAATTAATGCTTATAAAACTGTACTTTTGAGCAATATACCACTTTTCCAAGTAGAAATGCACCATTTCTCTCTGTTACAAATGAAAGTGTGGAAAAATATTCTTTCGGCAACTAGCAAAACTCCAGTGTGAACTTGACTTCAGAACCTATTCTGTGTACAAACCTCACAGACATACAGTAGATACTTCCTTTAATGCCACTTTTAAAAGGCCCCTAAAACTCCCATTTAAAACACAGTTTCCTCTGGGACAGTATTAAAGACACACTCATGCGTTCTTACATGTAAACACACACAAGCCACACTGGTTCCTGTTGCTGATGAGGCATTTCGAACACAATGGGCTAACAGTGCAGAGGAAGAGCACTTTCACATGGAAGGGTCTCGCCACAGGAAGCACTCCCTCCATGATAAAGCTTCATTACCGCCTGGGGTCAAAGGGCAGGGGTCGTAGCGTTAGGCTTTTGTGTAAAAGGATGGCTCATGTGCCACAGAGCTATTATATACTCATGAGCTCATTACTATCATGTACTCCATTGAGGAATAATGACATACACATACAATTAGTGAGGGCCCTTATGTTCCAGTTTTCTGATGTCATTCGCACTTGTGTTTAAAGGTCACACAGAAAATGGCATGAGCTAATCATGCACACTTGTACACTCGCACTGCAAACCCTGAATAAAGCTGCCCTTTCTAAACTGTGCAGCCTCAATCTATGGAAAAGTTCTCTTTGTGTCTGCATGTTAGAGAAAGAGTCTCTCTCTTTAGAGAGAGAGAGAGAGAGAGAGAGAGAGAGAGAGAGAGAGAGAGAGAGAGAGACTGGCTCCAATAATCCACTGGTATTCTTGTAAATGATGGCACTGAACTCTCTCTCAGACTAAACCTGTACCATTTTTTAAAAATATAAGACTGGCAGGGTTGAAAGCTCACCCTATCAGTCATAGACCCAAAAAGGGAAATCCCTTTTTTGGCTGTGCCATGTTTCCCCCCTGCTATTTCCCAGCTATGATGTGGCATGACAGATAGCATGGCAGGAAATGTTAAAAAGAAGAAAAAAAAACATTTAGATGCCAGATGAATCATTCCCACCTTTCCCATTATACAGTTTTCCTCTCTCTCTCTCTCTCTCTCTCTCTCTCTCTCTCTCTCTGTGTGTGTGTGTGTGTGTGTGTGTGTGTGTGTGTGTACATGCAATGGCGGGCTTGTTGGAATCTGTTACTCCACACTATTAGCATTTCACGCAGCTCTAGCCCAGGCTTCAGTCAAACACATGGGTGTGGAAGACTGAACGTGTTGAAAACCTGCTTCATCTACCCGATCTCATGTAAATTTGAAGGAATTCTAATGAAAACGAATGATTTTGTTGGATTTCATGCAAGTTGAGTCATAAGAGAAACCCTGCCAATCTATGCTGCACATCGCCCTCATCTCAACCGTAACCTCTTATGTTGAAATGGCAATAAGATAATAATACTTTTGACTTCATGTACTGTAACCTGCGGAGAATGTGAATTGCGAGAGTGTGTTGGATTCATCTTTACATCAGCTCTGCCAGAAACACTAAATAATCTAGACTTTTCCAAGCCCAAATGTCAGAGATTCGTACTCCATTTGGCTTTTTAAGCCAGTCCAGGTGGAGATTTAGTTCACCAGTTTGACCTTGCTTGAGAATCCTCCTGGAAGTGCTTGGCTTGCTGCCACAGGCACAATTATTATCCACCCCCTGTTTTCCTGTTACGCCAGTGATGTCATCATCAGGCCATACATCCACGGCTGGCAGGCGATATCTTTTCCTTTCTCAGCGCCTCTCACACACGGTTCACTCTGACTTCACTTTCTTAAAGGGGGGCCAGAGAAACAAGTGGAGGCATTTATCTTCCCTTCTGACTCAGTGATTATGAAAGATGGTTGTGGTTGGACACTCGTTATCAGAGTGTGAGCTCAGAGACGGAAGTAGCTGAGTTAGGGTTGCTGAGGACAAAGGGGTGAATGACGACATTAATAACATAATAACTCCACTATTAGTCACAGGCTAATAGAGTATTTAAAAAGCTGTGCTTTAAAAAAAGTGTTGCAAGACTTCTGAATTGGAGGACTTTTGTGTGCTTTAAAACTGGCTCATTAAAATTCACTGAAAATTTATATGTACTGGTTAGGGCGGCATGGTGGCTTAGTGTTTAGTATGTTTGCCTCGCACCTCCAGGGTTGGGGGCTCAAATCCCACCTTCGCCATGTGTGTGTGGAGCTTGCATGTTCTCCCCATGCTTTGGGGGTTTCCTCCGGTTACTCCGGTTTCCTCCCCCAGTCGAAAGACTTGCGTTGTAGGCTGATTGGCATTTCCAAATTGTCTGTAGTGTGTGAATGTGTGTGCAATTGTGCCCTGCGATGAGTTGGCACCCCATCCAGGGTGTCTCCCGCCTCGTGCCCCGAGTTCCCTGGGATAGGCTCCAGTCTCCCCTGCAACCCTGTTTAGGATCAGCGGTATGGAAAATGGATGGATGGATGGATGGATGTACTGGTAGACTAACACTGACAATATGTACAAGTTATAATTTATCTATGATTTTTTTGCTTTGTAAGTTTACAATTGGTGGTCACTAAAGGTTCATTTTAACGTGCTTTTGTTTTTTCTTGTCTCCTCTGTAGGTCTTCTATGTGTCGGACCTGTTCAATCCCAAAGACAAGACCGTCAGTCCTCCACCATCACCAATCAAGAAAGAACTCCTGCCCTCCGCTGACATCATAGACAGGAACAACCATCACAACATGGTGTGAGAGGAGGATATGGGAGGAAGCATCCCAAGAATTCCATCATACCTTTGAAGAACCTGAAGAGCCACCTGTGAATGAAGAGAAGCAGCATTTTAGCTGCTGCTCTCTCTTTCTCTCATCTGACAGTAGAATGTAGGGGCAGGAGACAGAGACTTTTTTTTTTTTTTTACTATTGAGACTCTCTATTTTTGTACTATTACAAACCTTACTGTTTCTTATTTGAACCCAATTTATAAAAGCTAAACAATCATAAGAAAAGTCATTCATTTTTGGGAGTTTGTTCCCAAAGCAGCAGGGACTATGTGGGCCTGTAATTTGCTTTGCAATACTCTAAATGGAGTTAAATGCAGAAAGCAAAGGGGCCACATTAATAATGTGGGGCAGAAGGAAAGCAAACAAGTACTAATGAATGAATGAATGGATGAATGGCAAATGAATGAAGAGTTTTCCCCCTTTTCCCCTCTCTTGTCTCCGAGGCCTTTCGCCAGTATAAGACAACAAATTCCTTAGTTATAGGAATGATACTTTATTGCCTGCAATGTTACTAGCACAGCTATATTAACAATATAAAGAAGAAGAACTTATAGCACTATATCCGATCATTATAAATCGTCACCACTCGCTGTCTGGGCGGTGTAGCTCTGAGGATGCTCGATGAGGTTTAGTGTGTGGTAGACTGAATACCAGTGAACTCTTACGCTGTGGTATGTGTGAGGGTCCTGTGGAATCTAGTGGACTACACATACCATTATGATACGTTGACACTCCTAAGCACTAGACCCATCCCTGCTGTCCTAAGCTATCCACACAGAAGCCTAGCTCCAAGGGATGTTGCATTTCACTGGGATATTAAAGGGTGGGTAGGGAGGGGTTTGTGGGGGGGGCGGGGCTGTAGATAACAGAAGTTAGTCAAATTTTAATAGTGAAATAGTGAATTCAAGATGGCCACCCAGCTGAGAAAGCATGGCAGAGCCGTGCTTCTGCATCCAGTGGGTGTGATTCGTGCTGGGAAGGATGGGATGGGATAGGATGGGATGGGGGCGGGCATGTCGAGTCCCATCTACTGCACTGGCTTGGCACATTTCATTTTGGGTGGGTGAACGAGTCTCTTCTGCTGGCTGGTATGGATTCTTCTCCCTTCCATGTACATAATCACTCAACAGCAGTGCCAACTGTATCTGTAGCCGGGGATGGTGTTAATTCATTTGCCTGCCAGAACTCCCATCCAACCCAACATGTTCAAGGTGTGGGGTCCCACCACAGTCACTCAGTGCCACATTTTGTGTATGTGTGTGAGTGTGTATGAGTGAGATTCTTTGTGCGTGTGTGTCTCACTGTGTTTCTGCACCTAATCCTTGCCTCTGTGCAGAGGACTGTTACCATGTGAAGAAAAAAAAAAATGGAAGAAAACTGTGGATTTATTTTCTTTAAATGCCTCTAAATGACCTTTTTTTAATCTAAAATAATGTCTACTGTTCTCACTAACACCTGTACAGTGCTGCCAGTTTAGTTTACATACCATATAGAACATCTACACAAAGCCACACAAGCTCCAACATGTTGCACATCCCTCACATTGTCTAGTCCGTCCTATAATTTCAGCAAACTGTTTTTCCCCCCTTTTAAATATATAAATAATGTATAGATCACTAAAATTAACTATGTAAAATATTATTTCTGAACATATTTAGATATATCCACTATAAATAAAAACAGTGTTATGACCTGTGTTATTTACAAATTGCTGCTTCAACAAGCATTGGTTGACAGATTTTTTGTATTTAGCTTACTAAACTATTGTAGATTTGTCATATTAAGTTTGTTTTTTAAAGAACTACACCTACAAATGTATCACTATTAGTATTTTTGTATTGTCTCATTTTGTACAAAAGAAATAATAGCATTTTTTTTCTGCTAAATGTACGTAGATCTAATACATGTGTTATGAAATAAAAAAATGCTCATTATGAACAGAAACTCTTACGTGATTGTTTAAGTAATAAGGGTGTTAATGTTCACTCTACCATAATACACTTTGAAAGAGTGCATGACTTCATCTTTTTGGCAGCCTGCTAGAGTGGCACCAAGTGTGTGGCTACCACCATTATGGTCTCTGAGAGCAGTTTTAAAGCCAGTGTGTCTGACTCGTTGCAGTAAATCTACTTTCAGATCTGTTACAGCATGGGGCTGGGACTCTAAAAAAATGATCTGTTTACACCTCTAAAACCTATCCCCAGGAAGGACTTAAGAACTGATCAAGCTCTCTGAGAGCAGACTCAGGACCATGGTGAGTCATAAATGTGTGTCAAAACTGCAGCCAAGAGCACAAGTGTGCCAGGGTTGAGCTGGAGATCTTGGCAAAAAGAACATACAGATAGATCGTAGCAGTGGCATCTGGAGCAGTTCTGAAGGAGCAGGCTGGCTCTGCCGCCATGTTTGGCTGTAGAGTGTGGGGAAAAGCTGGCACTGCCTGTATATAGGAAGGAGACCAAGAAAGAAGGCGTGCTAATGAGTCTGAGAGTGTATGTTTGTTATGGAGACCACGTTGGTGCTTAGGAAAGGGTGTTTTCGAAGTTTCAATCTCTACCTCTTCCACTCACAGAGACTGGCATGGCTTATGTATAATAAATGCCAGGAATAAGGGCTAGGCCACTATTCTGGATTGTCTAGATCAGTGGCTTTCAAAGTGGGGTCTTTGAAGCATACCCAGGGTCTGTGATTTGTTTTAAATAAATGTTGTTCCACTGGTAGAAATAATGACTCTAATGATTCTAATAACTCACCATTATCAGAATTGTATTTATCATTGAGTTCTTATAGCTATTAGCTTGTTTGACTGGTCACTTGAACTGAATGGGTTTAATCCAAACCTCAGTAACTCACAAACAAGTAGGGCTATAAATAATGTCATCTTGGACCTCGACTGCTCTGTCGGTGGAACGTTCAGGAATAAAAAGCTGTATGGCTGTAATAAATAGCCAGAATATTATTGTACACTTCTGAATAATGAACCTAATATTTGAATAGTTCATAACATAAATCTGTACTGAAAGGTTGTGACACACACATGCACACTACAGTGGCCCATCTCAAAAAGAAGCTGATTTAGAGTCATGGTTGTTCCAGAGTTGACCGTGAGTCTACTGGAATTGGTGTAGGGGTGAAACAGAAATGAAAAAGAAAGTTTGAACCAAAAATGTTTCTTGTTACAGGTTGGACACATCATGCACTCAACTGTTGCAGCTTTAATTACGTAATGGAGGGGGAGGGGCTATCAGACTCAGATGTTTAATGAAAAAATAACCTTAGAAAATTCATACACTACACGGTTGAGTACATAGTGCATAAGTACATAGTGTATAAGTGCATAGTGTATAGTGTGTCATTTGGGAAAAAAATTAAAAATTAAAAAAAAAATTAATTTAACACTTAAAAGTCATTAGACTCAACAAATCGTATATAGAACGTCAAATAAAATTAAAAATCGCTAACTTAAGGAAGCTACTTACATTTGTCGAAGGAAGTTTGCTGAGAGATCGTCCCCCATTCTTTTTCGAGCTGAAAGGCTTTAGAAAATATGATGTCATTTCAAGTAAGTATACATAGTGAGCATCAGTGCTCCCTGGTTTTTGCGGTGCATTGTGAGATTTTTAGGGAACGAATGTTCCAGTGCACTGGAAGGATTTTGCGATTGAGACAGCCCTTAAAATGGCCGACTCCCTGATCAGTGCTCTGACTACTGAACTAGGGAGCTGATTGAGACATACCCTCTCTGTTTGTCTATTTCTTTGTCAGTGTAAGACTGTGCAGAAGTTTCTCTGTTTGCTATAATTCCCTGCCAGATTCAGTTATACTGACCTGCAGGATTGAATCTTAAAGTTTGTCCTTGACAGCCAGCCCTTGTGTACTTATGGTGTTTACATTTCTGAAGATCCAAATACTGAACACTGGAGCTGGAATTTAATCCAGCTGTCCGAAACTCTGGAAATCTGGACATTGAATATACAATACAAATAATATAATATATAATATGTAATATCAATTTCTATTATTTGTAATCCATTATATTCACTGTATTAAACATATTGAAATGAAATACTTGAGCAAACTGAAAGCTAGTGGGTCTGTGCTGAATGACTGCACAGGAGAGCACTTGGACTTTGGGGAAATAGAAGTGTTGGCATACAGTAGGACCACATATACAGTATAGTTAAAAAAATCATTCAGGGACAAGAGGGGCACTGTGGTGGGAGAGGAACTATCCAGCTGTGGCAGGGATGGGAATGAGGCCAACTCGAGGGTGGGACCTGCAGGAAGGGGGTCCATGGCTCACAGGGGCTTTTCAGTTCACTGTAACCCAGAAAGAGGAGGGGGACCCTGGGCAGGGCTCAGTTCCTCACTTCCTTTAGGGAAATGGAGTGCATTCCTGAGAGCTGTGCTTGAGAAAAGAGAGAGACAGAGAGGAAGAGAGACGGATTTATGGTGATGGGTGTGTGCGTGTGTGTGTTGGGTGGGTAAGGAGGGTGGTAGCTAAGCCAGGACAATCAAAATAACAAAGAGAATTTAATAAGTATGCTTAATCCTTAAAACATTCGAGCAATATCTGTATCATTATTTGCGAGAGGTGGATGTTAGATGAGAACGAGAAAGAAGAAGAGCTCATGCACTACTTAAAGGCATGCTAAATGTTACTTTATCACAAATTCATTTTTCATGGCAGCACCATTTTGAGACACTAATCCATTCACGAATGCTGTGGCATATTTCTGCTTCCCTCTGACAAATGTGTCTGCGTAGGCGGCTCTTACTGGAATTAATCAAGTTCTTATTTCCGTAGGATTATCCTGTGGACCAAATGTAAGCTTAAACCAATCACATCATTTAATGTTGGCTTTGTATATAATAAGGAAGTAAGCCAAGAACATCCTTTTAAGTGTGGAAAGGCAAGATCGACCTAATTTTTGTTGTCCCAGTTTTTGCTTGGGTTATGGTAGGTTTCTATTGGATTTTAATGAGTAAATATATATATATATATATTTAGCGCATTCAAATGTAGTTGTCTTCAGTAATACAAAGCTTTATACATCCGAATCATTGGTGAAAATGAAGACATCAAGTGAAAATATCTTAATTATAGTCACATTTATCTGGTATTATAAGATTACAATAAACCAAATATAAGCTTTTGAAACCTCTTTCTAGACACGGTGGTTTAGTGGTTAGCACGTTTGCCTCGCACCTCCGGAGCTGGGGTTTCGAATCTCACCTCTGCCCTGTGTGTGCAGAGTTTGCATGTTGTCCCCATGTTTTGGGGGTTATCCAAATCAAAGAGGTTGATTGGCATTTCCAAATTTTCAGTAGTGTGTGAATGTGTGTGCGATTGTGTCCTGTGATGGGTTGGCACCCCGTCTAGGGTGTCCCCTGCCTTGTGCTCCAAGCTCCTGGGATAGGCTCCAGGCTCCCCCGGGACCCTGTGCAGGATAAGCGGTATGGAAAATGGATGGATGGATTGATGTCAAGGTATCCCCAATATGGCACCGGACTACATCACCTACAAGCCATTTCTCGTCACATGCTCACTGCACGAACCATGTCACATGATCATGAGCACTTGTATCACATGTTTTCTATAGAGTATTTGTGTCACTCATTGTATAGCACTCTTGGTCGATCTTCAGCCATTGTCACCCTTATTTGTACCATGTTCATGTTATTGTCTCGCCTCATTCATGTTTCATAGTCTTTGTGTTGCTTCTGTTCCGCTGTTAATAAATGTATACCTGCATTTGAATCCGCCTCCAGCTCCAGTCCGTGACACTAAAAATAAATATTTAAAATGATCTGCCAGTAGAACAAGACTGTTTTGTGCATATTTGCACATAAATACTAGATTAATTTGACTATATTCAATAAATTTTCACTTGATAAGATGTCATTTTCTGCACTGACATCTTTTGTTTGTTCCATGCATCATTAGTGCTGACATGCACTAACATAGACACATTTGCTAGAGGTCATGCCAAAGAACTCCCTACTTTAACAAGATGACTGGCCATTTGACTGACATTCCACACAGATTTTTGCAAAGCTTGTCAGCACAATGCTTTGAATGCTTTGACAGTTTTCAATCTGGTGACAAGATGTTGCTCTGATAGTCTTTGTTTCTCCATCTAAAAACAGTCTGCCTGCTGCATGTGTGCTGCGTAGGAGCAATTCAATTGCAACCATCAAAGTTTTCTGAAGCTTATGGCCAGAAAAGTACAATAAAAAGTACAAGAAGTATCAGACACCCCAGTGGGGTCCAGAGACAGATCATCTGAGGATGAGACTACATTGTTCATGGTTCATACTATAGAATCAGCTTTTAGCAGTGCTGTTTAAATAGGTGTCTCAGTGGGCGCATCACTAAATGGGGAGAATAGGTTGGAAATGTAAATTGAACATTGGCGTTTGTTTGGCCACTGAGGCTCTGCTGGCTGAGCTGGGCAGCTTATGATGGACTACCGTCACATGTTACAATGTTAAGACTATTAGCCCGAAGTGGTTTTCATCTCTGTGCATGCTGATCATTTGCACAGATCTTGTTCTCGTGATGGGCAGACTACTGGGACGAGCGCTAGTTTTTTTTTTCTTTACCTATAATGTTGCATGTCCTCAAAGGCGTTCACTTCAATCTTGACTTATGAGACTGTCAGCGGAGGCTCATATGGTAGGTGTATCATGTGTAGTTGGGACATTGCCACACATGCTGTTTGATGTGTATTCAACCTGTGCTCTCTTAGGTGGAACTGTTGATCACTGTAAAGCCAACTAACTTGAATTAGGATGAAAAACATTGGAAGATTGTTCTTGGTTTAAGTAGATATAAAGATGGATAAACATAAAAAAAAAGAAGTACGGGTGAATGGTGAGGACCCGTAGTGCTCTTTGCCCACAAACCTCATAACCCAAAGACCATTGTGAAATGCTGGAGTGTGTATTGCTTCTCTGTCAAACTAATAAAAAGAATGCTCGCAATTGTTTGGTTCGCTGTGAAATTGCCCTGGGAGCCTTACAGTCAAATCAGTGCTGTATGGAAAAACAGATCACTTCTATACCACCTCTGATTCTCTCTGTGTGATATAGATTCCAAACTGTAGACTCTGCAGACACTGTGTGTATCTGCAATGGCCATTACTGAAACACAGTCCAGGGGTCTTTGTGCTTCTGAACCCCTCTGTTTCCCTTCCACCAATTTACTGCCATATGTGATTTGTGTGAGAAGGTATAATGAGAAAGCGATAAGGTCATGGTGGAGTTCAGCCGACTACAAAAAGTAAATATTAGTCCCTTTTCATTTTAGATTTCATCAAATGTAACTGCATGAAGTAAATCTGAGTAAATATTTGTGGATAATTCACAATACGGATGGCTCTGCTTGAGTAGTTCTGGCTGTCAAAGCTGACATTTTATACACAACCTAATTGAGTTTGTGAGCACAATTCACTTATGCTCCTGACTAAGTGCAATGTCGAACAACAGCCAGTTTCAACATTCTATGAGTTAATCTTAACAAGTGGTGAAAGGAAAACAGTTGTTTTTTTTTTTTTTTTTTTTTTTTTTTTTTTTTTGAGGCAGAGCTCCTAAACATCAGAGAGGCCAGATCAGTGGAGCCTGCCTAAGAGCATCCACTGTGCAGAACAGTTTTCAACATGGATAAACATTCAGCTTGCTCATGGGAAGCTGAAGTGTTGATGTTTGATTAAAACCTCATAAAGGACGTTCATTAACAAAAGGTGAGTTTTCCTTTTCACGGATGTTTCCTTTCACTTTCTTCCTTTAAAACCAAGGTCCAATATTCACGGTTTCCCATTTATGTGTTAGCTGTTTCCACACATAAACTCTGCCAACTGGAGCCACACTCATGTAGCACTTTGTCATGGACAGTATGACATATCGATCTGACAAATTGTCATTTTTTTCCATTGCCAAGTGACCTGTACTGTAACTAAGTACCTGTGCTGAATTTATTAGCACAGGTGTCAGGTGGACTGTGTTTCTCTTGATACCTGTGCCTGTGTATCAAGAGTACAGAACAGGGACATTTGGGTGAAGCTACAGTAGAAATAGTGCAGTCCATTGATATTTTGAGATGTAATTGTTGCAGAGTTGTCTCGAAAATCCACACAACCAACATTACACAAACCTAGCAGTATGACACAGTAATCTTCAGTAATATAGCAGTTCAAAGAACTTTTTTTGGCAACTTTTCTGGCACGGGCACATACATTTTTATGTCTTGCATTTATTACTGACTGAGTGAGGTGGTCTCATTCCGGTTCCAAATCGGACTCTAGCTTGGATCACTTTCAGCCAGTTGATCCAATTGCACAAAGTGGACCAAACACTTTTTTTTTTTTTTTTTTTTTTTTTTTTTTTTTTTTTTTTTTGAGTTGTGGGCAACATTTTTCTGTAGATTTGAGAAATATTGCAGGGCTCTCGAATTAGACTTATCCCATTAATTATGTAATATTAAATAGTTAAAATACAGGGGGGTCCAAAAGTCTGAGACCACATTGAAAATCTTTTTCAGTGAAAAAATTTTTTTTTTCATTTAAAATGGGAAATAAACAGAAGGTTTTAGAATTTCAAAATCTTTAAAACAAAGAAAATAAATGTTCAATATCTTGAATATTTCGTATTTAAGATTCTGCACTATTTCTAGTTGTATTCTACAATATATTACTGGTGTGCACTGCAGTGTTCATTACCATATAAAGGTTGGACTTGATACTGGAATGTGTAGGCTTTAAAGATCTGGAGCTCCTCTACTGGAACCTCTTCTCCAGTCTCTGTGTTTCTAAGATCTATCAGATCTGACATACTGACTTCTTTGTGTCTCACATACTGTATCTAAGCCTGAGAGTCCAATAGAGCCATATTAAGAGCTAATGCATGTGCTGCACTGTTGAGGTAGTGTGTTTGATCTCCAGCCAAGACTCCTAGCCCCCTGCTTCATTGAATCGCTTCTGTGTTTGTTGATGTATCCCTATGCCTTTATTCTTACTGCATAATTATTCTTCTCAGGTGGACTTTTAGAGTTCTGATTAGAGACTAGTAAAGACCTTTATATGGATATAATATAAAACTTGTTCTTTCAGATTATAAATTACATTAGTCAGTGCTGAGGAATGAACAGAATGGAATCTTACGTCTGTTTTACAGGGTTTTTAGTAAAGGTCAGTGTGTCATTTCTTATAAAATATGGAGTCATCATTTCAACGGTTATGAGTAATTTCTCTCTCGGGAGTCCTGGTGTTTCTTGCGGCTAAGAAGGATTCAGCACTTCTTTAGGTCGAGTTAGCGGTCGGCTCAAGGGGGTTCAAGTCGCACTACGTAATGTCTGTTGCACATGCTGACTTGGACAGCACTTGTCCGAATTCTGGTAATGAGAGGGAGAATGCTCAGAATCTGGAACTAATGCTGACTTGAGGGAAGTGTGGACGTAGACACTGGTGGACACCTGTCTCCTGTCTCATGCACTCTCAGTTGTGGGAGGATGATCTGGAAAACATTAACTCCACTGGAGATGCTCTTTCTCACTTGCTCTCATGCTCTCATTGTCTCTGAACACAAGATGTCATGTCTCAACACTATATTTTATCTTTAGACAAGATGAATGATGTGCTTATGGTGTTTTGCTCATACTGTAAATGCACCATAATGGGGTGATTGTGTGTGTATGATGTAAGTTAGTGTGCATGTGATTGGTGTAATTGGTTTTGTATGTGATTGTGAGGTTTGTGGGTATGTGTATGTTGAGTTATGTATAAGAAACATGCTACAATGGCCTGCTCAGAGCAGATAGTTGTTAAGTAGTACAGTTTCTGAAGAATTCATAGGTGATCTAGACTTCTTGTTTTTCCATAAGAGTGTATGGAAAGGATGCAATATAGAATTGGGTAGTGAAATGCAGATTTTTTGACTGGTTTCTCAAGGGGTTTTGAATAGTTTTTAACTTCCTGAAGTAGTTCTAACTGAATCACACTCTGCTGGTCACTTTGGCCAGAATTGCAAGGTTTCAATAAGTAATAACAGCATTAACTATTTATATACAATAAAGGAATAATCCAATGCCCAGTTATCAACATGTAGGAGCAAAAATTCAGCTGTGAAATTTCAAATATTTAAATTATTTTTTTTATTACAACTCCAATTCCAAAAAAAGTTGGGAAACTGTGTAAAATGTAAAAAAAAAAAAAAAGAATGCAACGATTTGCAAATCTCATAAACCCATATGTTATTCACAATAGAACATAGAAAACATATCAAATGTTTAAACTGAGGAAATGTACAATTTTAAGAAAAAAATAAGGTAATTTTGAATTTGATGGCCGCAACACGTCTCAAAAAAGTTGGCAGGGGCAACAAAAGGTTGGAAAAGTAAGTGTTACTAAAAAAGAAACAGTAACATGATTGGGTAGAAAAAGAGTATCTTAGAGAGGCAGAGTCTCTCAGAAGTAAAGATGGGCAGAGGTTCACCAATCTGTGAAAAACTACATCTACATATTGTGGAACAATTTCAGAATGATGTTCCTCAAAGTAAAATTGGGAAGACTTTGAATATCTCATCATCTACAGTAAATAATATCATCAAAAGCTTCCGAGAATCTAGAGAAATCTCTGGGAGCAAGGGACAAGGGCGAAAATCAATATTGCATGCCCGTTAACTTCGGGCCCTCAGGCGGCACTGCATTAAAAACAGGCATGATTCTGTAATGGAAATCACTGCATGGGCTCAAAAACACCTCCAGAACTCAATGTCTATGAACACAGTTCGCCACGCCATCCACAAATACTGGTTAAAGCTCTATCATGCAAAGGAGAAGCCATATGTGAACATGATCCAGAAATGCTGCCGACTTCTCTGGGCCAAAGATTATTTAAAATGGTCTGAGGCAAAGT
Source organism: Cranoglanis bouderius (assembly GCA_023630585.1). Lineage (NCBI taxonomy): Eukaryota > Metazoa > Chordata > Actinopteri > Siluriformes > Cranoglanididae > Cranoglanis > Cranoglanis bouderius. Next base: position 5,482,098 of record CM042547.1, read on the forward strand.
GGAAAACCGTTCTGTGGTCAGACGAATCGAAATTTGACATTCTTTTTGGAAACCATGGATGCCCCGTCCTCTAAACTAAAGAGGAGAGGGACCATCCGGCTTGTTATCAGCGCTCAGTTCAAAAGCCTGCATCTCTGATGGTATGGGTGTGCATTAGTGACTATGGAATGGACAGCTTGCACATCTGGAAAGGCACCATCAATGCTGAAAGATATATACAGGTTTTAGAGCAACATATGCTTCCATCCAGATGATGTCTTTTTCAGGGAAGGCCTTGCATATTTCAGCAAGACAATGCTAAACCACATACTGCATCTATTACAACAACATGGCTTCATAGTAGAAGAGTCTGGGTGCTGAACTGGCCTACATGCAGTCCAGAACTTTCACCGGTTGAAAACATTTGGCGCATCATGAAACGAAAAATATGACAAAGAAGACCCAGGACTGTTGAGCAACTAGACTCCTGTATCAGGCACGAATGCGACAATATTCCACTCCCAAAACTCCAGCAACTGGTCTCTTCAGTTCCCAGACGTATACAGACTGTTGTTAAAAGAAGAGGGGATGCTACACAGTGGTAAACATGGCCCTGTCCCAACTTTTTTGAGACATGTTGCTGCCATCAAATTCATAATTACCTTATTTTTTCCTTAGAATGGTACATTTCCTCAGTTTGAACATTTGATATGTTTTCTATGTTCTATTGTTTATGAGATTTGCAAATCATTGCATTCTGTTTTTATTTACATTTTACACATCGTCCCAATCTTTTTGGAATTGGGGTTGTAATTATACTTTGAAGTGACTGAGTGCAGGAAAAAAACACACCTCAAATTCTTCTCTAATTCAAAACTCTTTTCTACCTGAGCTTCAGATCCTGTATCTCTTGTCCATCAGTCTGCTCTCTCCCTCCCTTTAACTCCAGTATAAACACAGATAGCTTGAGGCTGCTGTTGCATTCCACAACTACGTCTGCTTATCGTCTGCCTCATTCTATGCCTCCCTTGCTTTTAACCCTATGCATGAACGATTATCTGGGTTCATGAACAAGTAGGATTAAGGTTGTAAATTAACACTTGTGGCTTTCCTTTAATACTTAGTCTATCAATACAGTCACCTGTATGAACAGGAACAGCTGGCTTTGAAACTGAATACCACTTGTTCACTGTTGTAAATAAACATACTTTATATGGAATTTGAGTCATGTTGGATTATATAACCTATAACCTCCTATACAAAAAGCAGACCTATATGACATCACATTATTTATAACTCATTGGTGATCTAACCAACTCTGTCCCACCATGGCTAAAAGATTGGCAGAAAACTCTGGAGCTGGTGTCTGGAGTCACTGTTACAGTATTCCTGCCATGTGAATGGGTTGTTCTTTTGCTATCTTAGTGAGCTTGTTTATATCCATGGTGCTGCTAGGCCTCCAGCTGTAAGTGTGATATCCAGATCTGCCACTAGTTTGAAGGCTGAATGAATCACGTTTATTGAGCCCTATGTGTTTCCGTCTGCCTTTCTTCCTTTCTCTTTTTCCCTCTGATGCCAAACCTGATGTCATTTTGGCACAGCTCCCCATTCAGATGAGTCACACACAAGCATTTTCATGTTATAAAACGAGCTGATGCATTGTTATAATGACAGGATGTATAAGTGAAAAGAAATAACTAAGGAGTGTAACATTTGTGCTGTAGTCTAGAATAATCAGTGATGATGCTTTTATGCTGTCTTAATCAAATGTGTTTGCTATATTGTTAAATTTAGGGAGAGAGAGAGAGAGAGAGAGAGAGAGAGAGAGAGAGAGAGAGAGAGAGAGAGAGAGAGAGAGAGAGAGCACTGTTGCATTTAGAAGGTCATCTTATTTCTGAAACATGACTTGAACCATTTGCAGAGTGAAAGTCACTGTTTCATTGCTCTGCATATTGCAGTCTGCACATGCTTGTGCATGTATGAGAACCAGAATGTGACGAATGCTTGATTTCCACAGCTGTTTAGTACCAGGCCCCAGAGTTACTCGGAAAATGCTCACTCATTTTTCATCCCTTCCAGAGGGTCATGAATTGCTAGTGAAATAATCCAGATTCAGATTCTGTCTGTGATTTATTCCAGTGCTGTGATTCTCATGTCCTCTCTTAATCAGTGGCTGGTATAAACTAGGACTAGTGGTGTTGTCTTTCAAAGATTTAAAGACATAAATGTGAGGTTTCATTTTTGGCATCCTCATCAGATTATTTGCTGTTAACAAATGTCTTAAAGCAGATTATTTTGCACTTTTGTGGAACCAAGTGCAACAGCACCACCAATGATAGTAAAAAAGTGATGGTGTCTTATTACAGGAAAAGAGAAAGAAAGAGAAATAGATTTGGGATTTCACAAGTACAGTTCATAATATCTGTTGGGAATTTTTTGTACTTTCTTTTCCTGTATTTTGACCTTAAATATTTATTTTCACTCTGTATTACTCACTTCTGTAATTACCATTACTCTCAGCTCAGAGTTAAAACAAGATATAGCCACATGGTGCAAGATGGCCCAGATGCCCACAAGATAATGTTAAAATGCAATTCATTTTAACAGGACCTTGTCAGACAGACTGTAAGATGCTAGAAGTGTAATGAATGATATCTAAGTGATTGCTTACAGTAGACTTCACTATAATCACTCTTTCATTGACTCCCTCATCAACCTTTGAAAAGTTAGTTATAATTCTAGATTGAGCAAATCCTGAAGATGTCACAGACATCCATGGCTGGGAGCCAAGGGAGTAAAATTGTCCATGCTCTCTGGATATACTCTTTTTCCCCTGTCAATCACAGTAATTCAAATCACTAGCTGCTGTGAGCTCATGTATGTAGAAGAGGGTAGATAGCATTTTCCTCCAAGGGTGTTATGATGCCCAGCATCGTAGTAGCCTGGAAAGATGTGGTTGGTTGGTTTCACGTGTCTTCGCCCTCCCTGGTTGGCAGCTGTCGTATGATAGGGGAGAGCTGGATCGTGGGTGGGTGTCCTGCGCAATAACATAGCATCCAAATCTTACTGTAATTGCTGATAATAACATTCATTATATAAACCTGTAGAAGAAGATCCAGAACAAAGACCAGAAGTCCTTGGCAGTACCCCATACTGTAGGATGTGGAGAGCCAATGTAATATCACCCAATTTTTTTTAAAGCAATAAAGCTGAAAGAAAAGCTACAACCAATATTTACACTTCTCATTTAAATTTTTCATACAATTTAGCTCATACAGATTCTTAAGGATATGCTATTCTGCCTGCTAGGAAATGGACAACAAGCCCCATACTGTATGTCAGAGATGTAAGAGAAACCATTTTGACTCAACTAAGCCAATGGCCAAGTCCAAAAGTACAGACAACTCCCACATATACAAATACAGGCTCCTATGACACTCATGCAACACACTGAGAGCATACAGGAACTCCCAGATATCAGCAATGCTCACTGGCCACATTTGTTTCTAATCATCCAGTTTCTTGGATGAGTCATCATAGTAAACATGTTTCCAGAAAATACAAGTACTGTCACCTTTTACAGCAAGCCAAACTCACTCACAGTGTTTACTTTACTGCTACTATTGGCACTTTTTTAAATTCTGAAACTAGACAAGAATAATGCTTCAAGATGCCTTCTCTGTCTGTCTGCATGTGTCTAGTTGTTTCTGTTTCACTCTGAGATGGAGTGGCATGTAGGCAAACAACAGATATGCCAGTCCTCTCAGTGCTGAGACCCATGTGCAACCCTTGAGGTCAAGGGTCACAGCAAAGGTCAAAATGTCACCAGGTTGTGAGAGATTGTTGTGGAAGATGAAAGGCAGACAATGCTCGCCGTTGTCTTCGTGGCTGTTATACATTAAGTGGACAAAACCAGGAATCTTTCTCTCTCCACATGTTTTGTGTCTCCAGATGTGCATTTATGGCACTGAGGTGAAGAAACGAAATGTTGTAATACACTGGGGAGTTCGAGATTATGAATCACATTAATAATGGCTTCCATCTCATTGTGTATGTAAGTTTCTTTTTACGTTAAAAGATGTCTCACTTGTTCTTATGAAGACTGCAAATTATTCCAGTGGCATTGAGTAACATCCAATATGTGTATTAATTTTTCCATCTGCAGATGACACTGTATCCAGTACTTCAAAAGCCCCCTTTCCCAACTAATAAAACATGTCTCCAAAATATTAACAGATGTCCAATTTTGCTTTAAAAGGATGAGATTGCGGTGACAATAATATGTACTATATGGCCAAAAGTTTGTGGACACCTGACCATAGCACTCATATGTATTTTTCGAACATACAATTCCAGATTTACTCCCCCTTTGCTGTTGTAATAGCCTCTATGTTGCGTGAAGGCTTTTCATTAAATTTTGGAGCGTGGATGTGAGGATTTGTCCATTCAGCCACAAGAGCATTAGTGAGATCAGGTGCTGATGTCGAGTGAGGAGGCCTGGGGTGCAGTTGTCATTCCAGGTCTTCCAACTCAGAGGTGATCAGTAAGTCAGAGCTTTGTACAGACCACTCGAGTTCTTCCACACTAATATTGGTAAACCATGTCTTCATGGAGCTCGGTTTGTGCACAGGGGCAATGTCATGCTGGAACAGGTTTGGGCCTCTTAATTCCAGTGACGGAAAATTGTAATGATACAATTGCTTCAAACTTTATGGCAACTGTTTGAGGAAGGCACAGATATAAGTGTGATGGTCAGGTGTCCAAAAACCTTTGGCCATATAGTATATACTTGGTCCTGTATTGGTTTTGTGTATTGTAAACATTTTTTTAATAGCAAGAAGACATTAAAAATAGAAGTTTGTTCTGTTTACTAAATGCTAACATATGACCTCTTTATAATGTTGGAAGACTATTAGTGGATGTTCTGACATCAATCCTGATATCACACTGGCTGCCTTCTCCAGAATGCATGTTTCAGCTCTTTCCATAGATGTTCGATAGGATTCAAATCAGGGCTCATAGAAGGCCACTTCAGAATAGTCCAATGTTTTGTTCCTAGCCATTCTTGGGTGCTTTTAGCTGTGTGTTGTGCCCATGACCTATGACTGAGACTTTCGAACACTGGGCAGTAGGTTTCGTGCCAGAATATCTTGATAGTCTCGAGATTTCATTGTGCCATGCACAGATTCAAGGTGCCCTGTGCCAGATGCAGCAAAGCAGCCCCGAAACATAACCAAGCCTCCTCCATGTTTCACAGTAGGTATGGTGTTCCTTTCTTTGAATGCTTCATTTTTTTCATCTGTGGATATAGAGCTGATGTGACTTCCCAAAAAGCTCCAGTCCATGTCTGTATGTGTATTTACATGATCTCTCTCTCTCTCTCTCTCTCTCTCTCTCTCTCTCTCTCTCTCTCTCTTTCACTTTCTGTGTGCAGTGAGCTGAGCATGTGTGTGGCCGTGAGCAGAGCAAAGCCAAAGCCAAGCAGAATGCAGTGCACAAGCTGGGAAGCTGTAATGCGATTTGTTTTGAAAGTTTTATGTTACTGTTTATATACCATGCAAAGGACACGAGCACAAAAAAAAGGCTCATGTGAGCCCCTACTCTTGGTCGGCTGATGAGTGTCAGAATTCTAAGTCGGAGGCGGATACAAGTAAAGAAAAACATTTAATAGGTGAAACACATAGAAACAAACTTTAAAACGTGATCAGTACCGTGGTAAACATGGAAATACATGAACCACAATGTAAAGGTCACAAAAGCTAGACAAAGAGTGCTAGGAGACAAAACTTAAATACCTGTGCTCATTAGATTACAACATGACTCAGGTGTGTGTGATTATTGTGAAGTGTCGGGGCTGATGGGAAATGTAGTTCTGCACCACTTTTGGAGCTGACCTGACAATGAGTTACAGTTAGGAATTGTTTTCAACAAAGCTTAAATAATATAATTTTGAATGTGAACACCTGTGATGGGTTGGCACCCCATCCAGGGTGTCCCCCGCCTTGTGCCCCGAGTCCCCTGGGATAGGCTCCAGGCTCTCAGCAACCCTGTGAATGTGAGAGTGGTACAGAAGATGAATGGATGGATGGATGGATGGATGAATGGGAACACATCAACAATGAAATTCTTTAGAGGAAAAAATGGGGATTTTAAAAAAATATATGTAGGCGTGTTTATTAAATGTCTGATGTTTTCATTAATTTCATTTTTTAAACAAATTTAAAACAGCAATGTGAAAACAGCATTTGTGTTAGCAATATATAAATATCCTGCTGTATATATCCTGTATCCTGTGTGGTATCTGTAGTACTGGGAAAGACCTTGTACAGTGTAGCTTCTGTAAATGCTATATGTGACAGACCTTTAGCTGCATTAAACAAGTCTTTGTTGTATTAATTCATAGCTTTGACCCTCCACCGAGCCAGGTAAACATGTTTCAAGCCTGGTACTTGTTCAACTTGAAGCAGCTCGAGAGTCGGCACTCACAGAGTGATTTAAAGCAGGAAAGGGCAGGCAGGTGAGGGGGCTAAGGGAATGGGTCATGGAGAAACAGGAATGGAGGATTCATGGAGTTTGGATTTAGTCTGAGTGTTAGAGTAAAATCAATCAATATATCATAAGGTCCTTGCTGATCAGAATTATGTGGCATTTACTTATGTTGCTAAATCTATCCTTAAACAAGATATCAAAGACTGGATTGGTGTGAAAATTAGCTTGCAGAATTAGTAGTGCATGTTCTTTTTACAGTTGAGGATCAGTTTACCTGAATTAAAACAACTTTAATAAAATGAGTAAATCCAAATTTGTAATGGCTCACCAGTTTGGCAAATATGGTGTAGCTCTTTGGAAAACCAAACATAGTGTTGTTTGTTCGCTGTCAGATTTTAGTACATGAACAGCTTTGGAAAACAACCCTAGTGAGTAAGGTTTCACGGACCCAGTTTTCCACCTTTACTCCAGCTGTGCTCTTATATGACTATATGTTCACTGACAACCATTTTTACTCATCCAGGTGGTGTTTACCCCACACTTGGCCTCAACGTCTGCACAGGGTCATTTACAACAGCAATTTGCTTGCTAGGTCATCTGCCTGCTCTACCAGAACCAGCAAAGAGACAGCTCAAGGCCAAGGTTTATGTTTTTTTTTAGGGGGGGGTGTATGTCTGTGTGTCTGCATTCACACTTCTGAGACACTGTGGGCCATATTCAGAGCTCAATTGTACACATGTGGTTGGTGCATCTGTATTCAGACTTCAGGCATAACGTAAGGGCTACATGCACAGTTTGCCAAAAACAGAGGTGCATCTCTGTTACATGTGATTCTTTCTTTGGACCTAAGCCCATTTTTCTTGTACAATATGGACTCACTTAAGATGTCCAGTGCAGCTGTCTGACAGTTTGATGTAACCACAATACTGTATGACATGCTGAAATTTGGGAATTGTAAATATGCTCAAAAACCTATGGAATCCCATTTGAGGGCAATATTAAATAATAAAAAAAGAAACTATTAATTAATTGTTTAAAATCCATTATATATATATATATATATATATATATATATATATATATATATATATATATATATATATATATATATATATATATATATATATATATTCAAATAAAGAACATTGAAAGAACTGAATTTTAATGGATAAATTTATGAATAACACTTACTTAAATTAAGCCAATGTTAGCTCTCCTACTCGCAGCTCCGCTACGGAGCCGCATATCTTCCGCATTCCACGGAGCTCATTACAGCGCGATTCAAAAGGAACTCTCTGGACTACGTCATGAACTCGGCGTTTATGTTTATGTTGCCATGTGCCTTTTTGTTTTTGTGTTGCGTCATGTCTCTGCCCCCGCCTCCTGATTGGTCCTAAAGTTCTGATTATTGCGTCCAGGTGTCGCTGATTTAATCTTGTTTGCCTTAAGATGTAATGCCATTATTTAAACCCCGGTCTGTGTCCACTTCGTTGCAGAGTATTGAGTTTTTGGTTAATGAGTTTTGTTCGATGTTAAATTGTCTGTTTTTGGAATACTGATTCTGGATGTCCCAGATAGTGACGAAGCAAAAAGTTACCGATGTTTTTGTTAACCAGGCATCCCCTGGTTCCTGTCTTTTTTTATTTAAGTTTTGTTTACCCGGCATCCCCGGGTTTCTTGGAATCCTGCTTCATTGCGTGATTTTGTGGACTGTGACCCTGTAAGTGATTGCCTCTGTGTCTAACCCGTTTAGGAAGATTAACCTGCCTCTGTTTTTGTATTTTTGGTATTTGTGTCCCGTCACTTTTGAACGTGCCTTTTTTATGTTCCTAATAAACTGACCACTTTTCCCCTGCGAGTGCATCCTGCTTCCTTCCTATCCCCGGTGTCGTAACAGCCAAAGCGTAGCAGATGAATGCTTGGTCAGTTTATCCTTCAAACCACAGGCACATTTTCTTTACAGAAGAGCATATTGAATTAACCAAAAATACTGGCATAATTTTATTAATTCATACTCAAAATAGCTAATTGAAAAAATATATAAAATAGCTTATATCATGCAGACATGATTTCATGACCTCGATTTAGTGTCTTGTGTCTTCATTTGTTGTGTGAACAGACAAATTGTTCAAATCAAGTTGTGTGCACAGTATTTGGGGGAAAAAAAAAAAAGATGTGCTGGAACAAGTGCTATTTTATAAGCTGGTGAATAATGAGGATGAAAACCATGCTGTAATATTAAACTACATTTACTGTGATTAATATGATTATTACGGCTAGGTTTACTAGGATTCAGGCGGAAATGTATTGTCAATGTACTGGACTCATATTCATATATCATTTTACTAGTCTTTAAATTATCTCCTGTTTTTATGTTACATAATATTACACTCTACAGCAAAGAAAAAAAATGCAATCTGCCTCATCTGAAAGTCTGCGTTTCCTATCCCTGATTTTTTTATTTTTTTCCAGGCTTAAAGGTGTTTAACTGTGGTAGTCTAGACTTTATTGAAAAACCCTATTGCAGATGTTTCTACTCAAGAAAAATCTGCCATCCTAGAAGGTGTGAACTACATGCAGCTGATTATAATATTCTGAACTTAAGCAGCTGCTTAACCCAACTCTGAATACGAGCAACTTTTCCCATGTAAATGCTGATGTAATATTCGGACTTTGTTGCCAGCTATGAATCCAACTCCTAGACCAATAAAATATGTTTTACCTGCATTGTCTTCTGCATTTTAGGGAGAGCCAGTGTATGAGATCATGTCAGTATAAACAGTATTGCACTCCAATCCCAAT